>JARVGQ010001175.1:5168282-5188998 GCA_031762355.1 Hypsolebias martinsi | reverse complement strand
GAGTGTCAGGCAGGCTCCCACACTCACAGTCTTTAAGTCTCGCTTGAAAACCCACTTCTGTTCTCTTGCCTTTAACACGGTGTGATTTGTTTTGATCCTCTCTGTACTATACAGTGTTGACCATTTTAGTCAAGTCAGCTTTATTTATTTTTATTTTATTTGTTTTAGTTAGTTTCTGTTGCTATTTGTATTTATATTTTTATTTTATTTTCCTGTCCACTGTGCTTTTTGTTTCTACTGTACAGCACTTTGGTTGGCTTGTTGCTGTTTTAAGTGCTCTATAAATAAATTGGTATGGTATTTAAGTAGAATTTTCTACTTTTAGCTTTTAAATATAATATTACCATTTTTTTGGCTTCTAGCCATTGTTCTGGTTTTAACTTTTAACCAGCCTGTCACTACATTTAGCTTTTAGCTAGAATTTCGCTATACTGTATTTTAATTTTGAGCTAGTGTTTTTCTACTTGAACACACACAAACACACACACACACATATATGTGTGTGTGTGTGTGTGTATGTGTGTTGTTGATTTTTTTTTATTTATTATTAATAATCTATCAATAAAATTAAACTTATCAATCAAGGATACGACTTGCGGCAGCGACCCCGGCTGCAGTTTGCAGAGTTCAATCAGCAGCGTGGTGTACATGACGTCGATGTGCGGCGGCATGGGCAGCTGGAAAAGTTCTCCAAAGATCACCTGAGGAACCAAAACAGCCCGTTCATTACAACTTTTTCTTTTGGCTCCCGTGGAAGAGATGGAAACAGAAAGCAGCGAACCTCCACGATGTGATAGTTGAGCGGGATCTTGTTTTTCCCAGGATAACTGAGTAACTGAGCGGCGCTGGAGGGAGGAAAAAACACATGTAACCACGCAGGTGACTGCCTGAGCTTTCATCTGGATCTACTCTCACCATGTTTTCCTCTCCTTCCAGTGGGTTTTGATGATGCACTGCAGGTTTTCCTCAATGACGAACCTCTCCACAGAATGGCTGCCGGGCATGACGGGTCCCTGCAGAGACACAAGACACGTACGCAGCATCAACAACAAGGTTTCCCTCGGTGTGGGGTACTTTGGGGTTATCGTTGCTTTAAAAAATAAACCAACAAACCTCCGGGGCATCGGTGTAGTCAAACATCCGGAAGATGACCCGGGGCATGGGGTACTGGGCGTTGGGCATGTGGCCCGGCGGAGTGAAGGGGGGCAGGTTGTGCTGCAGGGCCTCGCAGAGCACGCTGTCGAAGGCGATGTACGGCCGAAGGATGTGGCGCTCCTGCCACCGGTCTTTCTTCAGCTTCTGAATCTGAGCCCAGAGGCAGTCCAAGTACTGAAACGAGCCCAGAGGTCGTTGTTAAAACGGCACGAAGCAGGAAGAGGATCTAGAAACAACGGCTGTGGCCTCCCGGGTTCTTATTTAATCCAACATTAGCTGCGGCTAACACTTTTTAATTCATAACCATATTTTATAGAAATGGAAAAACACTGGAATGGCAAACCACAGCACGCTGCGCTAACAAGGCGAGCAGCTGCACCGCCATCTTGGTAGGTGCTACTTGGTCATCTATAGTTACCGCCAGAAAGGCAGCAGATTATAAATATCTGAGGAAAAAACTAAACTCGGCCCAGCAATGGCCATTAATTGTTACAATTATCAGAAACTGCACCTTTAATAGAACGTGAAATTACTTCTTTCTGGTAAGGATTGTTTAATATAGGGGAGTGGTGGTGCAGAGGTTAGAGAAGGTGGGCCTGTGATCGGAAGTTGGCCGGTTCAACTCCCCACATCTACATCAAATCACTTCATTCTTTATTTTATGTCAAAGATTGATTCATGAGTTCAGGCCAATGATTGATTTATTAAACGATCATTAGCAAACTGGATCAGCATTTTGCCGCCGTTAAATGTTTTACAGATTTGGTGGGAGGCTCGTTACATCGTCTTCACATTATGGATGATAAATGTTTAAGTGAAATAAGGATTGATGACACAACCTCGTGTAAATAATAGTGACACGCAGCACCTAGGAAGATGGCGGCCATGAATCTGGCCTGATCAGTGGCCGTTCCAGTTTCTATAGTTCAGCACTTCATTACTGAAAGAATAACTAAGACGACGCGATGATGCGAAGCGCCAGAACGTTTTTCTCACTCGAAGCTCAGATGTTTTCAAACCGTTTACTGTTTCAGTCTGAGGTCTGGCAGTAAGAAAACAAAAGTAAAGCTGGCAGCAGAAGCCTCACCTCTTCTTGTGGATGGGGCTTCTCGGCGGTCCACACCTGCAGCATGGGGACGTGAGTCTTCACTCTCCTCCTGAAAAATAAGGACGACTGAGTATCGAGTGGAAGAGATTATTTGGTAAAGAACTGGTTCGGTGAGGAGAACCTAACCGCGCCAACATAAGGCAGACAACTTACTTGAGGTAGCCTTCGATCTGGCTCAGGATACGGTCCATCTCAACGTCTTTCTTCTCGTAAAGCTCCTTACCCACCCAGGGCAGACATGACAGAACCACGTACACAAACCAGTCCGACCGAACCTGGAGAAACAAACAAGTTACAGACAACGTGACGCGGCTGAGGGCGACTGAAAATCATCATCAGGTCTGAATGAAAACAAACATTCACTGGCTGCAAGGCATTTTTAAAGAATTACATACAAAACTGGACAACACACCTGTCTGGTTCATATTATTTACCTGTGGCACATCCTCCTCCTGCGTAACACTGACAAAATTTTCAAACATGGCCACCATGGAGGGAGCAGCGATCACATGACAGTTGACCAAATCAGACAGGAAGCGCACCTGAAAAACACTTGTTTGTTACGATGCTCTCAAACGCAGCTGCAGTGAGTTAAAACTGTAAAAACGCCACTCACCAGGTAAATGGCTTCATTGTAGAAGTTGTTTTTGAGGGTCTCCTTCAGCTGCCTGATCATGGCCTCCACAAACTCTCCTCCGAAGTTGTAGTTCCTGGCGTTGAGGAGACCGACTAAGGTCGTGTAGACGGTCAGCTTCTCAGGCAGGAGGCGGGCGCTGTCAACGCACAACACTTCGCTGAGAACTGTCGTCTGAAAGACTTAACGGAGCAACGAGAGCTCAAAACTTACGCTGAACATAAAATACGTAGGATTTTGCTTTTGTAGTTTGGAAGGTCGGCCTCTAAGACGCCCGCGAGGCCCTCCAAGTTGCTCTCGAGCGACGATGTGCTCTAAAAAAAAGTTTGTTTAAATTATACGGCTCTGAACACAAAAGTCTCATTTGTCTTAAAAAGAAAGAACTTTGAAAGTACGTCGTCCTTACTTTTTCCCCGACGCGACATATCAGCGACTCCAGGCGGTCTTCGATCTCAATGGGCTCAGACGTTCTCCTCCTCTTGTGAGCCTGTCCTCCTGGACGGTTAGAAGTTAAACAACACAAATTAAATTATTGAGAGATATGCATAATAAAAAAGAAACATTCAAGAAAAAATAAACATGCGATGTGTTCAATATTCATATTTACAGACACAATAAAAACCTGTAAAAACACTCAAGACTGTGAAGGGAGGTTCATGCCTCTCAAGTCCATACGGCAGCAATCTGATTTGTTAACTTAATAAAAAAAAAAAAAACAGCAAGCAAACTTAGAATATTTAAATTTTCTGACATCTGAAATGATCATTATTAAAATGTTGTGGGGCTGTTTGTGTTATAAGAACTTTTAGAAACATTTGAAAACTTTTTCAGCCTTAGTCGGGGTCTCATCTCTGCCACGGTCGGTCTTTTTCAGAGTTCAGAACATTTCCATCAGGTGATTCCTTCCACCTCCAGACGGGTTCTCAGGACCGACACAGCTGGGGTTTAAAGCGCACCGTGTCGAGCTGAAGACTTAAGATCAGCAGACTGCAGGACAGCGATTGACCAGAGAGAAACTTCCATCATGAGTGTCTCCTCCGCACGAATCAAACCCACCATTTTTAAAAGCTCACAAATGAAGCATTTGACTTTTAAAAGATGATAAAACATATCCATTAAAATGGCAACATGGAAACCAACACTGTGGTACTTTGAGGACGACGGACGACGACAGTATTCAGACAAAGATTGACCAAATGTACTTGATTTTCGGGCTCCGACCAGTGGAGGGAAGATAGTCTCGACTCTGTATTTTTATAAACCGTGGCCGACGATTGTGAAGGTTTTGTGACTTTATTTCATTTTTGCCAATTGCCATAAAGAAAGCCCGACAAAGACTATTTCCTAAGAAGACTAAAGAAGTTTGGTATGAACACCAGTATCCTCAAACTTTTACAGGTCATCACCCTGTGATGCTGACAGGCTGCATCACAGGGTGGTGGTACGAGAACTGCACCAGCACTGGAAAGCGCATGGTGCAAACAGCAGAGGACATCACTGGTAGCAGTCTCCACACCATCCAGGACATCTACCACAGCCGATCTCTGCGTAAAGCAAGCAGCGTCATGAAGGACCACACCCACCCAGCACAAGGACTCTTTCATCTACTACCCTCAGGCAGACAATACAGGAGTCTGCCATCGCGCCCAAAAAGACTCAAAGACAGTTATCCACAAAAAAGATTACTGAACTTTTAATAATAATACTACTGAACAGTTGACACAATAACATTGCACTAAGTCACATCTGTGACCTGTTACTCACTACCTGTAAAATAACCTGTCACACAACCTGTGTAGTTTGTGTGCAATATATATCATGTGCATTTTAGCTTACATTAATACCTGTGAAATACTTATTTATACAAATTCATCCTACTTGCACCGTTATATTCTACCACGTTGTTGTTTGCTATCTCTCTTGTAAATATTATATTTAATCTTTTGACTTTTTGGTACTTTATTTTTGTACCCTTATTGAATGCTTTAGTGCATTCTTGTTTGTTTGTTCTTTGTTTTAGTGAGTCAAATTGGTTCTTCTCATCCTGAACATTTCCTTGTACTGTTAACCTTGTATTAACCTGCATATGACAACACAACTTGAACTTGTTTTGGGTTTGATAAGAGGCCATTCACTACAATAATCCCACCGACATCAAGGCGGCACAGTTTTCTGGAAAACCACTGAGACTGTGTAGAACCAAGGAGAGTTGGAGCGAGTCGTGGTGAGATCGGACGATGGAGAAACTGTTTTGTGGGTCAGAAGCTGAAAAGTTTGTAACCCGTCGAATAGACAACGAGAAGCAACAAGTTTTCTTTTTACAGTTACTGTGGTGATGATTCTTGGCCATATAAAACTAAACTAAACAAAAAAAGCACAGTGTTTCTTCAGAAACATGAGTCATTAAAAAACAGCTGTTTGCTGCCCTTTTTTAGGCAGCTGGATTATTTTCTCTTGTGTTTTGCTGCATGATGTTTATTCTTGTTTTTTTTTTTTTTTTTTTTTTTTTTTTTTTACAGATCCCTCGTTATTGTCTATCTGTTGCACCTCAACTGTGGAATAAAATTATTCTATTTTTACTTTGTACTGACAGTTGACATTTATAAAGCAGCTAAAACTTGTTTTCATTCAGACTAGTTTTTATTTTGCAGATCTTTCTTTTACGCAGTGCTTTTATTGTATTTTTATTGATCCGTTTCAGAGCTTTGTCTATATTTATTCTAATGCATGCATGTTGTGTAAAGAAAGGGCTTATTATGGATTTTACTTTCTTCCGTTTAACTGCAGTGAGCATCTTGTCTAATTACAGTACAGCTTGTGAAAAATAAAAATAATATCACTGATAACGGTGAGTTCATTAAACTCAGATTTCAGCACTCAAAAGTCACACATGGGATGTAAGGGATTCTTTTATTTTCAAGTAAGGATTTATTGTGAACTCTTCTACATTCTGCATACCTCTGACTTCATGACAAACTTGATATGAAAGTGGTTTTTGAAGACCTGGAATCGAGATGATTAGATCCAGTCATTAGGAAAAGAGTGCGTCTATTTTTATTCCTATAAATTGACACAAGTTCCTATTTCTCAACTAATTTTAACAGAATTGGTATTTTCCTGTGTCATTTTAGCTGCATGAGTCAATACAATTTGGGAACTTTGCTACAAAAATGGTAAGAAATTTTCAAAAGTAATAACTATAGTTAATAACAAAGAGCCTTTAAAAACTGGTCTTTAAAGTTAAGCTATTTTTACTTTTTGTAGCTCTATTTCTAATTATCTTTAGAACATGTCATGGTGTACAAGTAGATTTGTTTGTTTTAGTTTCCCAAATGCAGTTTGCTGACACTAAAGCCATGGTCATCTCAAGATAGCACACATTTACCCGAGACATTTCTAATGTATGCATTAATGTATGATTTAACAGTCACGCTGTAAAACAGTTAAAATACACAATTTAACAACGAATAGTGATCGATTTTTATTTTAACTTAACCAAAATTTAACTTTGAACTTGTATGTTTTCGTGATACCGCTCCACTGATTAGCCAACAAGCTAACGATAAAAGCGGCTCAACCGGTCTCAAAGCTAATAATCTTCACTGTGTCACGCCATTAACCATAGCACTGTAAACTCATATTTAGTCATTTTGAATATTTGGAAGAATAAGCAAACAAATCCGACGTACGATTTAGTAAAACGTACAATCCACCAGCATGTGTGAATGAACTGCATACGGCTAAAGTTAGCCGACAGTTAGCACACCGTCGGTGTGAGTATCCGCTGACTTACCGTCATTTTCATCGCTGTGTCGCCTCCTAGACATTTTAAACTACTTTTACTTCACACAAAAAATGTCCTGGAGAAAAATAACTCAAAACGAAACAGAACGTCGGTTAAACAGGCTGATATTTAGTTGATTCAGCCTGTGCGCCCCGCTGCTGCAGCAGCAAGCAAATAACAGCGGTTTGATTTTGGTGAAGCACTTCCGGGGTAAAGCGAGGTCAAACGGAAAGTCCACCGTCCTTTTTCTTCCGGCAGCTTTCTCAGATTCACGGTCGGTGTAAATATACAGTATACAGTATTTACTAAGTTTGAGAGTTTATATTTGACACAAGTCAATATTTTAAATTACGATCATCCAGAATAACAGAACATTAAGTCATTGAAGGATCCGAAGTCTTTTATCTAAGCTAAAAAGTGTCTGGAAGTTGAAATGGAAGCGGCTGAAACAGTAGCTTGCTGCTCAGAGTTCATGAACTGGGAGGTTGACACTTCCACGTCCTGTAAAGGATTAAAACAAGAGAAGCAACGTTCTGCATCACAAAGAAGATATTACAGCCTCTGCAAGAGAAAGGTGAGAAAATAGTGATCAACGAGAGGATAGTAAGTGAACAAAAAAATGAACAATTTTTACATCTATTATTGCTTCCCCCTAAAAATGCTGAAAAGGCTTATACAAAAGCCTATCGTTTTTGCAATCATTTAAAAGTAAGAATGTTTTTTTTTCATCATTAAGTTAAATATCGCAAATATAATTATTTTATATTAATGTAGTTTTAAATATCTTTATTTCATATATTATATAAATTGTCATGTTATTAATATTAAATACTGTACGTATTTTTCACAATGACTAAGTTCCCTCAAGGGATCAATAATGTTTATTTCTAATTAACACTTTATTCAAACATTAAAAAATCAGCCCTTACTGCATAAATATTTAACATGTACTGGACAAAACTTAATTTTGGGGAATAATTAAGCGATTAATATTATAATATTGACTGTATTTCATCAAGTTCCTTTATATAATGTTATTTTGTTTTTATTTATGTTGAATAATCTCACATACAGTTTGGAAACAACAAAAACAGGCAGGAAATTCAGTTTTATTTTGAAACTGCTCCTGTTTTATAAAACTGCGAGTGATCTCAAACTTAAATTAAAACATCAGGCAGATTCTTCTTTAATCAGAGCCACATTACATGTTCTCCGTACTTTTTCATCCTCACAGTCATTCGCCACCTTCGTTGCATCGAAGAGGAAAGACTGTTGTGAAACAGGAAGCACATCCTGGGGCTGCTGTGGCCAGACCTTCAACGAACACTCTGCAGTCCACAAACATGTGGCCAAAGCTCACAACACTGATGTCCAGCAGCTCACACAGGCCGCAGCCGAACATTCGCTAAAACAACTGGAAGGAGAAACCGAAAGGCAGCAGCTGAACGGGCAGAAGGAGGGAGAGAAGGACGTGTCTGCATGGATACCAGATATTAGCCACGTCCCTGAGGAGCAACTTAAAACGTAAACAAATATCTGGTTTCCATTCCTGCTGCAGCTGCGGTGGTGTCCATATTTTTACTTTTTCAGTTCACTCTAATTTATTGTGTGTCCTGTTTTCATGAAGCGGTCCTGGAAAGGTTCTGCTCTTTTATCGGTACTGTCAGGTGGACGATCCACAGACCATCTGTGCCTGGCAGAAAGTTTTATGTGAGAAGCTCAACTTAACTGGGAAGGTGAATACAATCTACAAGAATGCAACGTGTTAATATCGAGAAAAATACAAGTAGAGACGCATGTTTATTAAATAATGTGTCTTTTGTTTTCATCATTTCTGTCTGTCTTCAGGTACGGGTGGCAGCTGAAGGTATCAATGGGACTGTAGGTGGCACTAAGGTGGCCACAGATTTTTACATCGACGCCATGCTTTCACATCCTCTCTTTAAGATGGAAAAAGAGGATTTTAAGGTCAGAACTGGATAAATAAAATGCAGACATGTTGAGTCCTGCCTGGCACGTTTGGCCTTTCTTTTTGAAAATATACCTTGAAATAATCAGCGTTGATTTAATTTAGCCTTGCACATGAACAGAAATGTTTTTTCTCCTGCGTTTGTTGGTGTTCAGACCAGCGACGGTGGCGCTGAGTGTTTCAGAGACCTGAAGGTCGGAGTCTACACGGAGATCGTTCCAATGGGAGTGGACCCCAATGTTGTTTCCTACCAGCTGGCAGGTTTGTTTGTCTTCTGTACTTTTACTGTCACAATATCCATTGTGTAGGAAACTCCTTCAGGTCCATCAAAGTCTTGAGCTATTCTTGTATTTATTTAGCTTCTCTTGATTTTTTTAAGTCTTTTTCAATAAATCTTCAGACTTTTTCACACTAACTGATGTGATCTGGAGCGTGTTTAAAAAACTAAGGAAACCAGAAAGTCAGAAAACATAAAAAGTACCAGATCTCAGCTCTCCCAGACTGATAAGATTCTGCTTTTTTCCTTTCAGCTCCAACTAAAGAACTAAGAAGAGATTTAGCTTCTTTGTGAGCTGATGTCAAAGTGTTAGTTTACAACAGTGTTTTTAAGTTTTCTGTTCCGTTACTCCTCTGAAGTTCAGGTGCACTTTTAGGTCTGAATGATGGAAAAGCTTCTATTAAAGTTGGTGTCATTGCAACGTTAAAACTGTGCAGTTTTTCCTTTTTTAAGTTCATTTCACGTCCGTTTGGCCTCTCAGGAGTTCATCTGGACCCTGAAGAGTTTCATAAAGAGCTGGAGACTCTTATGGCACAAAAGGATTTGTGTAACGACACCGTCCTTCTGGACTGTCGCAACTTCTATGAGAGCAAAATCGTGAGTAGTTGGATGTTTTATTTCTGAGCAGACTCTGTGGAGGCCAGCCTTCGATGCAAGAAATACACAAATTGTTTGAGGAGCTGCTTTAAAATAAAACAATAAACAATAAATAATAAATAAAACAATAAATAAACAATTATTCTGACTATCTTAAACGGTTGGACACTATTTACTGTTGGTTAAACCTTCTGAACCATGTAATCTTTGTGGCTCGAGTAAATAAATCAGAGTTTCTTTTCCCCAGGGGCAGTTCTCTCAGTGTCTGGCTCCAAACATCCGGAAGTTCAGTTATTTCCCGGACTACGTGGACCAGAACCTGGAGCTGTTCAGAGACAAGAAGGTTCTGATGTATTGCACCGGAGGGATCCGATGTGAGCGTGGCTCCGCCTACCTCCGCTCAAAGGTGAGCTCCAGACCGGCTCCCTTCTCTCTTTAGCTAGTGTTTTACTTATTTTAGCTAATCTTTTGTTTGCTACTTATCTTTTAATTATGCTTTTGAGCATTAAAGATTTGTATCAAACATTTTATGACTTTTATTTTGTGTTTTGCTACTTTGAGCTTTTAGTTAGCCTTTTGCTACTTTTAGCTGACTTTCCGCTTTTTAGCTAGCTTTTTGCTGCTTTTAGATTTTGGCACATGTTTTGCTACTTTTAGCTAATCTGCTGCTTTTGGCTTGTGTTGTATTACTTTAGTTAGCTTTTTGTACATTAATGTAGTGCAGGGGTCTGCAACCTGTGGCTGTTTGGTCCCTCTGCAGCGGCTCTTTCAAGCTTTGACCAAAACTGACATAAAACTGAATTTTATTGGTTGTTATAACAACTAAAAGTCTAGTTGTAGCAATTTTCCTGTCATTTATTTTGCAAACATATGAATGCTAGAAACATTACAAGGAGTAAAACGTACTCACTTTCACTTTATGCTTTATTTCTTCAAATGTAATTTTTCTACAGTAAAATAAATCACATTATTTTTTCCTTCTTTACAAGAAGTTTGTCATTTATTTTGTTTTAAAATATAAAAATATCCATAAAGATTTTTTTAGTTTTGTAAAATCACCGCTACTGTCCAGAAAAGTGCCCTCCAACAAACTTCAAGTGGTCTGTGGGCCACCAGTTGAGAATCCCAGCTGTAGCAGGTATTGTGGCTCTGGACACGTTTAATTTAGTGAACAAAGGGGCAGAAATGGCTCTTTTGATTGTAAAGGTTGCAGACCCCTATCTAGTGTTTTACTACTGTAAATGTGTGTTTTATTACTTTTAGCTAACTGCCATTTTTAGCTTTTAGCTATTGTTTTGCTACCTAAATATCCATTATTGAGCCACAGTTTATTAAACTCCACTTCCTGTTTCTTGTTTGCAGCCTGACTTTAGTTTTCTTGTCCATGTTAAACCTGTTGATCTGTTTGTTTATGTGTTGGTCTGTTTATTTGTTTGTTTGTGTGTTGCTCTGCAGGACGTGTGCAGGGAGGTTTACCAGCTGAAGGGGGGAGTTCATAAATATCTGGAGCGTTTTCCTGAAGGTTTCTATCGAGGGAAACTTTTCGTGTTTGACGAACGCTTCGCGATCTCGTCCAACGATGATGTCATCTCAGGTAAGACGGTAAACGAATCACCTTGAATGCATCTTGAAACGGTTTTTAAAATTCCAACGTTACCTGAAGGCATCACCAATGTTGGAGCACTGGTTTGACTTCCTGTGTGTGTTCAGACTGCAGGTACTGCGGCTGTCCTTGGGACCAGTACCAGCTCTGCAGCAGCCAGTTCTGCTGTCAGCTGGTGCTGTCCTGTCCCGGCTGCAGACGGGCCGGACTCACTGCCTGCTGCCTCACCTGCCAGGCCAAAGGACGGGCCCGAGGCGAGGCGGATCGAGGCACCCCACATCCTAAAGAGGAGTGCGAGTGCACGGACACACGGGCCAGAATCCCTCTGGACGTTTAATCCTTACTCCTCAAATCTTCATTAATGTTGTTTTTTAATATAATATATGTAAAATTAATGTTTAATTATTATATTAAAAATGTGGGACAATTTTTAAAGTTATAAGAATACTTATAAATGAAATCAAATACAGTTCAAATTTACTTTTTCCTCCTTTAATTGATAAAACAAATTATGATATTTGCTGAATCTATGAATTGTTTATCATTTATGGTTTGAATATACATTTGGGAATTAAAAACAAATCTGGATTATTTGCTGTTGTTTTTATTATTTGTATAATTGATTAACACAGATATTCATGAAAAACAATAATCCAAATAGTATTTTGAGGGTTTTGTTTTTCAGAAAAAAAAAAGAACTTTCTTAAGTTTGGCAAATATTCCCTGAACTAACCACAAGCTGTGGTGCGTTTGTGTGTCTTAGATAAAACTCGGTACGTCAGCTGAAATGAATGAAAAAGTTAAAATGAAAAGAAGCATAGATGGATAAATGTGTTTATTTGTCTGTATTGTGATTTTTTATTTGTGTATAAACTAATGTAATTTAAATATTTTTAGTATTTGTTGTTGAAAATATGAGCCGCATACTTTTAAAACTTCAGCCGGTCCTTTCTGTTCATAACAGTTCAAAACATTTAGCTTCTAGCTATTTTTGCCAACATTTAGGTGGCATTTTGAAAAGACCAGCAAAACATTAGCATTCATTCAGTTAAAAGCTCAAAGTAGATTAGAAGACAAAAAAAGTGTGTATGTTGAAACAGGTAAATATAATAATAACGTTCAGTTTATTTATATAGCACCAATCACAACAGAAGTCATCTCAGGGCAATGAACAGAAACATACAGTACATATGTAAAAATGTTTAATTTTATTTATTATTTATATACAGTTCAGTTTATTTGATACGAAACAGTATCAGATACGATATTTCTAATTTATTTCTAAAGGGAAAATTGAGTAATTAAAGTTAATTATTTGGAAAAGTATAAAAATAAAAACAGTGAAAAGTGAGAATGCTGAATCGGGCAATAAAATAAGTAATCATGAAGCGCACCTGCACTGCTTCGCCACAAGATGGCGCCAACACATGCAGGTGTCCTCCATAGCATCCTCTGGATGTTTTCAGCCTCACTCCCAGCCGAGCCGACCTGCGAGGCTGTTCGGGTCTTCACCGACCACCAAGCGGCCTCTTTAACGCCTCTGTGGCGGGGGGCTAACTAACCAGGGTTTGGGACACTGACGCTAGTGTTTATGCGCTCACCCGTCTATCTGTGGGCCTGACGACGGGAGGACAGAGCGATGTCTGCGCCGGGTTACACCAACCTCAACAGCTCCGCCGGCTACAGCCAGAGCTCCACACCGAACGGAGGAGCTGCGCCGCCCCGTCAGAACGGTAACACAGGCCGGGGTGCTGGGGCGAGCCCGCCCGCTGCCGTTAGCATGCTAACCGTGTGGCGACCGCTTGCTGTTAGACGTTCACTTATTCGTTTTTATTAAATCTTCCCGTCACTGTTGCTCACAGTTTATACAATAAAGTAGATTAATAATAATAAAAATAATAACATTTTTAAGTAAAGTAAGGATTTACGCTCATGCTAATCCCGTGCTAACTCGGATGCTAACGCAGCCCGTTGGAAACAACGGGAAGCAGTTAGCTCGCTGTTAGCCGGTGGTGCAGCGGATTGCGCATCATTATTTCACCCTGATAACTAGAGCCCAGAAGACAGACAGCGAGTCAAACTCTTCGCCTAATCTCTAACTTACTTTACTGTTCTTTTAGTAAATGTAGGGCCGGTGACAAAATACTTATTTAAATGGGAATAACATGTAAAATCGTCGTGCTAAAATGTTTAAATTAATATTGTTATTGGTTCAATAACATTTCAAGACAGACTATCATTTATTGTGCTATATTTCTAAATGCATTTGGCATTTCTCTCTCTTTCCATAGATTAATCCTTTATTTTGAAGTTCATTAACAAATGTACATAATTTAAGCCATCTGGTTTGCAGTAAACACATGATCTTTTGGAGTGTGTTGACAAACATCCTTTGAGACATTCTTCAACTATATGTAAATATGTAAGTTTATCATCCATGTGCTGAATTGTGCTTCAGTTTAATTTATTTTCCATTTTAGCATATAGCTTTAAATGTGCTTAAAATATTTAAACTTTCAGGGAAAAATCACCTGTGTAGCTTGAAGTTAGGATTAAATAAGCAGCTAACAAAGTCCAAGAGCAAACTCGTATGTTTCTCCTTGCATTAACAGTACGAGTCTTCGCATATTTGCATTAAAATGGACAGAAAAATGCCAAAGCTTCTTTTTTTGTGTTATTTATGAATATAATTATATAAAGATCAATGGATATTGACTGAATTAGAGATAGGCAAACTGCTTCACATACCTCCACTTAGTTAAATTAAATTATCTTATGTTAGCTTTAACATTTCTTTCAAAAAGCTTCTTCTGGACATGCTGTGCTGCAGACTGAGAATGGAGGCTGAGATCTGAGCCTTTCTTCAGCCTTTTTTAAATATTTCTAATAAACCTTCATGTGTGTATTCATAACATTTTGTTCAGTTGTAGTAGTGTTAGGTTTTTAAGGATAAATTGTACATAACATGTCCAGTCCACGCTGGATTAAAGTAACGATAATATTTATCAGTTTTTTTACTCCCCTTCTCCTCAGGTCCGCTGCAGGCCTATCCATCCATGTATCCGCCTGCCGGCTACTACGGAGCTCCTCCTCAGCATCAGAACTACCCCAGTGTTTCCGGTCACATCATTTCTGCTCCCAGCAAAGCGCCGATCACAAACAGTGCCAACTACTACCAGCAGCGCCACCCTCAGCATCATGTAGCACCGTCATCATATAGTGCTGGACCTCCTTCGCAACCGTATGCCACCATCCCTTCCTCAGCACCTCCTCCTTCAAGTGCCCAGTACAGTCAGCAGCAGCCGCCCTACGCTCCTCCGGGGTCCTTCTACGCTCAGCAGTCATACCAAGTTTCCCCAGCGCAGCTTCAGCAGCAGCATCACAGTTTGGTCTCGGCACCAGCAAGCGGTTCTGGAGCTCCCGTCTACCCTGCGGCTTCGTACCCTTCTGCTCCAGGAAGTAGCCAGTATGGGACCTTGAGTACGTCCCAGACCACCGCCACACATGAGGCTATGCCCACCCAGATGGGAGCACCCTTACATCAGTACAACGCAGCACCTCCACCGTCTGCAGCAGCACTCCAGCCCGGGTACGACGCGGCCGCCCTCGCTCAGATGACGGCGCTGAACGGGAAAGAAAGCGCAGGTAAGTGTTGAGACCACCTGAGCAGCAGGACGGGTTTCTGTGGACGTCATGGGTTAAAAGTTTTTTTTTCTTGTTTTGTTGTTTTTGCCTTCTGCAAAAATGTCTTGATTAATTTTCATGTTTCTTTGTTTGTATCATTGTGCTGATCCTGAGTCAGCTTTGCGCGGTTGTTTCAGTTTTTTATTTTATTTATTTTAAAACAGCCTTTGCACTTTTCTACGTACTCTGTGCCATTTTAGCTGTTCATGCATCCATCAGAAGATGGGTAACTTTAGGGCTTTATAATTTTTTTTAGACCTTTCAAATAATTTAACTTTATTTTTAAATGTTTTTTTCCCACAGAAATATATCGAGATTGTTTAAATTTAAAAAAAATTATCTGTGAAATTTGCTTCAGCTACTCAATCTGTTTTCGTCTTTTGCTATTTGTTGCTTTAAATTCCTGTACTGCTACTTTGGACTTAAACTAGCCTTTTGCTAATTTAGCTTTTAGCTACCTTTTTACTGCTGAAATTAAAAAAAAAAAAATATATATATATATATATATATATATTCTGCTTTTTGCTAGCCTTACTATCATTTTGATATTTAGGCCTTTTGCTCTTTTGCTATTTGCCTTTTGCTACCTTTTAGCTAATCTTTGACTGCTTTTACCTAGCATTTTGATATTTTTAGCTGTCATTGTTTGGGATTAGCTTTTTGCCCTTTGCTATTTTAACACTTAGCTTTTTGCTTATTTCTTCTAATCTTTTGCTGCTCTTAACTACTTTTTCACTCTTGAACTAGTGTTTTGATACTTTAAGCTAGTGTTTCAAAACTTTTAGCTATTGTGCTGATAGTTTTAGATATTAGCCTTCTGCTACTTTCAACTAATCTTTTGTTACTTTCAGTTAATCTTTCACTACTTTTAGTTGATCTTTTGCTACTTTAAGCTAATCTTTTGCTACTTTTCAAGTAATGGTTTTATACTTTGAGCTAGTGTTTCAAAACTTTTAGCTCGTGTGCATTTAAAAACTAATCAGCCTTTTGCTACTTTCAGCTAATCTTTTGCAACTTCTAGCTATTTGTTTCCTTCCTTTAGCTTTTTTTCTTCTTCAGCTAATGTTTTGCAGCTTTCAGCTAGTGTATTGCTTCTTTGGGCTGTAATAACTCTGTTTCAGCTTCATCACTGAGCAGAAAGTACAAAAACAAATCAGTGGAGTAAATATCAGGCGTGAAGCTGCCGTCTATGACTGTATCTCCAGATGCTGTTTTGAGTGTCCTGATCTGAGTTTCCTCAGAAATTAAACCCACATCTGCTCTCAAATCAGATTTTTATACTTTTCTGTGATCAGCTACAGTCCAGACCAACAGCCGACACTACGACCAAAGCCACGCCGCTCCTCAGGGCTTCGGCTCCTACAGCGGAGGTGCAGACCGACCGTTCTCAGAAACGCCCTCCGCTTCAGTTCACTCGTCCCCGGGGCACCACCCAGGTAACACATATATTTTCAGAGTTTGTTACATTTTTAGGGAGAGTGTTTCTGGTTTTGTTCATTTTTTTTCCCACCTGAAGTGTTTTTTGTTCAAAAAGGACGTGATCACAGAGAGAATGAGACACTAAAGGGTTTCGTTTCAGCTGTTTTGGTTCAACCCTGTAACAAATTTCATGATCAGTCAGAGACCAGCAGTGTGTGCGGGCGCTTCCCCTGTTCACAGCTGCACTGTGGAAATTTAGCACACGTCATCTGCCGTGCACAAAAAACATTTGCAACTGTGCAGGTGTGCAACGTTTGGTGCAGATTTCAAGGTTTCAGGATCAGAACAACGTTTATTCTTGTCCGTGTGCCAGATGTTTCTCTAAACCACTTAACAACTCTTTACGTTCCAGAAACAGTCTACAGATTGTTCGGTTAACACACGAGCGCTTCCGATCCATTTTCACTTTCTTTAGTCAGAAATATTTGCATCTGCCTCAGAAGAGCATAATGTGTTTCTGTTGTCTTCAAATAAGCCTCTAGCTCAGTTTTAGCTGTGATTCTTCGCCTGGTCCCAACAGTTGTTGATGTTGGCACTGAACCTTTGAGATAAAGTTTGGTTTTATTTAGTAAACTTGAACAACTGTCGGCAAGTCGTTTCAGGCAAAAACACGTCTGAGTCACATTTAATCTACACCTAGAGATATTTGCGGTGCGAAACACACAAAATAATACAAAATGGATTTTTTGTTTTACTTTTCAAATGTACTCCGTAAACATTTGCTTGTTTTAAAGGCAACTTTGAGAGTTTCTTTCTTCTTGTTTGTAATGGGCTTTTTAAAGGAGAACTGCATGTGATAAAGAAATCTTGATTGTTTAAGAAAGTAAATTACTTGAATATGTTATTCAAGACACACAGATGTGTGCATTTTGCTGGTGTTTGTAGCGTTTTATGTGTAAAAGTGTTCACCGAGACGCCTCAAACGACACGACTGCGAGACGTTTTTAGGTGATTTGGTGTAATTTCCTCTGGTGGATAAAGACGCCCACCTGATCTGTTTTCTGATGAACCTCTGCCGCTCCCACTTCCAACAGGCCAGACGTACGGATATGTTGCTAATAGTGGAGCTAGCTCAACCTCCGCCACCGCCTCGGGCCCAGCGGGAGCCCTCTCTTCATCCAGCTCTGATGAGGATGATGAGGAGGAGGAGGATGAGGATGAGGAAGCAGGTCTGCTTTAGCTTTATCTCACTCTGGCCATCTTGTTACCACTTTGTCCCACCTCATAAACTCACCTCGATGTTCTGAACCCCTAAACGTGTCTTCACCTCCTCCTCTGCTCTGCTGACGGTCACTTCTGCTCATCTAACAAGAGTCAGGTCCTCTGGACGGATTCTTCTGGTTGAAACGTTTCATCTTTTATCTAGAAGACTTCTTCAGTCTGAGGAACTGCAACAAACTCAGTCTTATAAGCAGCACCTTCTTGTAGTGGATCAACCAGTTTGCTGATGACATCCAGAACTATTCACATGGGGAACCATCAACCTAACAACGGATTGTTAGTGTCCTGATGGCAGCTTACTATTCACAGAGGGCTGAGTGATGCAATAGGAGCATTGTAAGAGATGTTACTGTATCACTCAGCCCTCGTTTCAACAAAGATCCCCCCGTCCAGAGGACCTGACTCCACCTCGTTAGATTTATCCACCTGGATTACTGAGCATGCATCGGGACTTCTGCTCATCGTGCTCCTGATCTGTTCATTTCTCTTCATCTGTGCAACTTCCTTTTAAATCATCTCGTCAGAGTTCTCCACATCCTCCAAATTTATTGCAGCTCCAAACTCATCGAAGCTCTTCGTTTCCCTCTTAGAAACATTGAATGGAGGTAGATTAGCATTCGGTGCCTCAAAGCTTCTTCCAGGTTCTGTTTGTGGCACAAGATCTTATCAGTGATGGTTGAGTTTAAAAGAAAAAAACTTCTACACACAAAAATAATAAATGAATGAACTGTGTTTATTTTTCCACCCTGCTGACAGTTAAGGATAAAAAACAAGTTGGAGTTTGGATTTTTTTGAATTTACATTTGTTTAAAGGTGTTTTGCACAAGTAGGTGATTAGAAGAACTTTAACAGTTTTTATACAAATCATTCACCGTTAGAAAACAAAACGAAAAGCTGTTAAAATGTACAAATATGTACACTTTGCTTTTAGATCGGTGGAAATGAAAGTCGAGCTTCAGTCCTCAGTTTTATTTAGCAGAATGTTTATTTAGTTTACATGAAAATCAAGCAAACTTTATTTATGAACCATCTTTTATACAAGGAAACGGACGGAAACAAACGTGAAAGAAAAGCAATAAGCAATCAAAACGCGTACAAGTTTATTTTTAACTGAATAAATGCATCTTTATTCGAATGCAGATTTATTTCCAAAAGAAAAAACAATCTGACAACAAATGGTAAAGTTTATTTTAGAACACATTTTAAAACAACTTTTGTCAGTTAAAACAACGCAAATCAACTCGAATACAGCACTATACCACTTAAAACAAATAAAAATAAATGAATAAACAAGATTATATGGTTGAAAAGTTTATTATTTTCTTAATTTCTAGCTGATTCAAAAAGCTCCTTCGGATGCTGTCGATGCCTTGGAAAGAATAGGAGCGGACCGTTTCTGCTTTAGTGCCACATTGTTGTTTTAAAATGCAAATTATCATCTACTGTATTATTGTACGTGACACAGTTTTACATAATGTCCTTTATTTGCATTATTGTTCAAACATCAGACTAATGGAAAAGTTTAGTTATTAATTCAGTGATTTATTTATTTTTTTTTAGGCCTCAGTTGCTCGTCTTCCACTTGTCTCATTTTTGTCTTTATTAAAGCTGAAATGGCAACAAGAAACAAAAGATATCCCCTTCAATAATTTCAATTAATCGCACATTTGTTTTGACTCTTCTTTGCTTAAATTAAAATCAGACCGACCAGAAACAACATCTAAAATCAAACATCGTCTTTTACGGCTCGCATAGACAAACCCGCTGCTTTGCATTCAAAGCCTGTTCTGCTCGTGACGATCCCCGAGGAGCGTTTCTTCATCAGCCAGAGGTTAGCAGGTGGTAAAGATAGCCGCTCCCCTGTGGCCAGGTGTTTGCCGACTGGTCGCAGGAGACCACGCCGAGCTCTTCTAACAGTCGCCTTCACGTCTCGTGAGAAGCAGACGGCTTGTTTTAGTTTTCTGTTCGTCCCTCGTGGGCTCAGCGTTTCCCTCCGGTGGTTCTCTGACTCTCGCAGCACGAGTTGCTTCAGCATTACAGCTCCGGTTCAGAAAAAGTCGGTAGGTTGTTAGAAGTGTAAATAGAAACAGAATGCCCTAATTTGATAATTTCAAAACCACAATGGGACGCAGTAAACACATCAGCTGTTGAGGTGGAGAAATTGTGCTTATTTGAACAGTCTTTAAACCAGGACCAGAGAAGACCAGGTGTTGGAGTTCATTCTGGTCTGATGGAGGACTCAACAGTCCTGGTCTTCTTTGCTGGTTGGGAGCAGATGTTTTAAAACCCATACACTGATGGAGCCTTTCCAGATGTTGACCTTTATTACAGTTACGCTCAAAGTCAGTATTTTGTGATGTTTTGCAGCCTAGATGGTTTCATGACTACTTCTGGTTCGTACACTCCGGCTATAGCTGGGGTTCTCACACTTTCAGCATGGAGTGATGTTCAGCAAAAGTCAATAGGTTGTTAGAAATGTAAATAAAAACAGAATGCCATAATTTGATAATTTCATAACCACAGTTGTGCGCAGTAAACACATCAGCTGTTGAAGTGGAGAAATTGCTTTTTTTTTTAAGGAGAAACAAGACATATTTAAATTTTATGGCAGCAACACGACTAAAAAAGTTAGCTTCGCTGTTAGCGGCTCAACAGAACCGTGCCCATCTCTGAGATTATGAACCTGAGATTATGGAGATTCAAAGTATTTCATTGAGGAACTTTATTCTGAAACTATTCTTCTATTTTTGGACAGTTGTTCACAGACTGGTGAACCTCTGCCCATCTTTACTTCTAAAATGCTCTTTTTATCCTCACTTCTCTGACTGACCTGTAACTAGTTGCAAAATGCTCCTTCAGCTGTATTTTACGTGCATCTCTTATTTTACAGCCTTTTGTTGTCCACAGAACAACATTTGTGAGATGTGTTGCCATAAAATTTGAAGTTATATCATTTAAATAAAAAATGGAAACAATTTCTTAGATTAAACTTTTGATATGTTTACTATGGTCAATTGTAAATTAAACAAGGGATTATAAGATTTGATTTTCTTTGTTTTTTTACACAACGAACATTCCAAGTAGTCCTCAACTTACGACGTAGATCCGTTCCTACGCAGCCTCGTAAGCCGATTTTCGACCTAAGTCCATGGTGATGGCCTTCCTTTTCCTCGATGCACTGCCATCAGAAGAGTCCTCCTTGCGT
>JARVGQ010001175.1:5131851-5158718 GCA_031762355.1 Hypsolebias martinsi | reverse complement strand
ATATTGGGGGCTTCTCCCTTTGTTAGGGGTTGCCACAAAGAATTAAGTCGCACAAAGACTTGGCAATTGTTCTTACGTCGGATGCCCTTCCTGACACAACGACAGATCACTGAGCTACCACAGCCCTCTGTGTGGAGCAGAGAGCTGCTATCTAGGGTGCCCAGGGAAGCAGATGATGGGGGTTAAGGGCCTTGCTCAAGGGCCCAGAGTAGGGCAAATGAGGGTGGAGACAGGTGTGACTGCTTCACTTATCCCACCCACATCTTTTGATGTTGTCGGTACTGGGGCTTGAACTGACGATCTTCTGATCACAAGCTCACCTTCTCTAACCTCTGCACCACCACTCCCTCTTCTTCTCAGCTACAATACTACATAACATTTAACTCATCTGTAAGAGTTATAGCAATTTTTGTGTTGGCTGAATTTAACTTGTTGTAGACTCAAATATTAATAAAATGTAGATGTACACCCAATGATTAATAAGCATGTTATTAAAATCCAACCCATGGTCATTAGGGATCACTAAAGTTCTATATTATCTTTCATTCAACATTTATTTATACATGTTAGTCCCATTGAGCCTTGAGGACTTGTTTACAAGAGAAACCAGTTTCCAACAAATAATGATGGCAACAATAGACAAAAATGGCAACAGTAGACTATCATAAAAGAGAGCATATAAACTGAAAAACAAATCAAAGAAAATAATACCAAAAACTAAACAAAAACAGCTACATTGTAAAGTGATACAAAATACTATAAACAGGAAGATATCTGCGTTGGTTTTTGCCATGAACTTAGCAGTTGTTTGAAAACATTTAAAGATGTCAAGGTCAAGAGCTTCAGATCTTTTTGTAAGGTGTTCCAGGAAACAGGAGCAAAGTAGGAGAAGGCCCTTTTGCCTAATTTAGTCTGCACTGAGGCTACACTGCATGTATTAATGTCCTGGGAATGCACGCTGTAGCTGCACTCACCTAGTGACATTTAGGAGGAGCTATATGAAGGCAACAGACCAAGAAGTGATTTAAAGATTAAAATATACCAGTGTGAGAGTCTGCATGAAGTTAAGGACGAACAGTTAACTCATGAATACAGGGTGCAATGGTGGATATGGTAGTTACAGCCAGTTACAAATCTTAGCAAACCATGATGGATAGATGCTTGCAGGAGCATTCAAGTAAATAATGTCACCATAGTCAGTGGAAGGAAAGTAGCAGTTCTGAGGTGTTTCCTATATCAGAGTTAGACACGATCTATTTCTTAAAAGGAAACCCAGTTTTACTTTCAGTTTCTCTACCAAGTTTTCAACATGGGGCTTAAAGGAGAGATGCGAATCGACCAAGATATCTAAGTATTTGTAAGAATTGACAAACTCATTAGGAACATCATTCGAAGATAAAATATAAGAAAGGACTGCTGGGACTGACTTCCTGTTTGAAAACAACATCCCTTTGGTATTGTCGGCGTTTATCACAAGTTTGAGATTGAACAAATCTGACTAGACGATGTCAAAACCAGATTGCAAAACTTGAAAAACCTTAGCGACTATTTTAGCTTGACAATAGACAACAGTGTCATCAGCAAAGAAATGTAAGGATGCATCAGGAATGATCTGACCTACATTACTTATGTACAAAGTAGATTGTGAAGAGGGTGGATCCAAAAACTGAACCTTGTGGTACACCGTTGTTAAAAGATAACTGGAAGAAGTACCATTAAGTTGAACACAGTACCACCAATGTGAAAGATAGAGAACCAACCAATGGTGTGATCTGAGAAACCAATTTCAGAGAGCTTATGACATAAGTTATCATGATCTATTGTGTCAAAAGCTTTAGACAGGTCTAAGAAAAGTGCAAAACAATAGTCCTCAGCATTCAAAGCTTCAACAACATTATTAAAACCTTTCAGCAAAGCAGTCGTGCTGTGTCCTGAAACCAGATTGATGGAGCGGTAAGATGTTAAAATAATCCTAATACTTGTTGATTTGAGAGTTTATCAGTTTTTCTAGGTCCTTAGCTAAAATACAGTTTACATATTTGTTCAATATGTTGATAAGATCTTATTTTATCTTATTTAGATGAGGGGGTGGCTGTGGCTGAATAGGTAGAGCAGTCGTCCTCCAATGCAAGAGTTGGAGGTTTGATTCCACCAGCAGTCACATGCTGACTGTAATGATCTCAGGTAACCCAGATTGGTACGAGACTTGGAATGAGACAGGACAAGATCAGAGTCAGAGTTTCTTTATTTTTCATACGCACGACATGTTGTACATGTGGTGGAACGAAATTATGTACGCAGGGTACCAGTTACATTCAACAAAAGTATAAAATGTAAAAGAAAAACAGTAATAATTTCCAAGAAATGAACTAGGACAAAAGTTAACTAAAAATACACAAAGCACTAGTAGTACCAAAATAATATGCCGAACGTCAGCACGAGCATGAGTCCGTGTGAGCAGATGAATACGAATGAACACAGCAGCATGAAATAAAGCAGGTGGGTCTAGGAGCATGCATTGAAGCTTGATATTAATTCGTTTGGTTTTCTCCTTACAGATATGGACATCAAGGCGGAGCACTCAGAAATCCAGGAAGGGATCCAGAGAAGGATAACAAGGCAGAGCAGGCAGGACTGGCTAAGCAGGTAAGTGGTTGGAGGGCAGGATGCAAGGAAACGAGGGACAGAACCAAGGTGGACCAGGACTGGACAGGGCCCAAGGAGGCAGGTTGACTGAAGATGAGAACACAAGGTAAGTAATTGTACTCAATATCACTATAACTGACCAGATACATAAATACCATGGGAAAGTATAATGTTCCGGTGAAGAGTCGCACTCGACTGCAGCCTTAATAATAATTAATAAAACAATTTCTGACAGAAGCCTCTAAAAGTGAATCTGCGGAATCAAGTAAGTGATGTGGCTCTTAGAACCTGAAAGCGGAACCTGAAATGTGACCCAAGAGTTTCTGTTTTCACCGTGGTGAAACTGTTGCACAGACAGACCTCAGCAGAAGGTTCAATAACATTCCACGGCTCTTTGAGATAAACCTTAACCTGTCGGTGCTAAAGCTGGGAGTTAAACTTCAGGCCAGCCATCGAGCTGTGTAAGCAATGATGGGAGCTGCACTGATTGAAGAAAGACTTTCTGGCTTAACACTAGACCCAAGAGCTCCCCAGTCCATCCATGCTGCTTTGGAGACACCTAGACCACCCAACAGATGACGTCATGTCTGTTTTTGTTTTACAAGAACGTCTTCATTAACTTCTGTCAATGGAAAGAGTCAAATTAAATGTTTCTCTACTGGTGAGCAGCAAATGGGGAGATTTAGCAAAGATTATTCTTTTCATATGTTTGTCTTGTAACTGACTGTAATCTGTAAAAGTATTGGTATTGAAAAGCACAAAGTTAATGTATTGTTTGCAATAAAATGATCATTAATCAGAGCAAAAAAATAAAAAATACTAAGATTTTTTTTTCTAAATCTTCCAGATTTATCACCACCTGAGTTGAATTTAACGTACTGCACACATATTCCCCTCGGTGCATTCATGGCAGTGCAAAGCCCTGAGATTTAAAGAACCACGTAAGAAATCTGCAAAGTGCCAGTGTGGTATTTCTTGACTTGGCCTTGAATGGAATTAAGTTGAACATAAAACACTTGAACGTCATCAAAAGGAACATAGATGACCAAAGGAATATTAAAATCCACAAAGCCTGCCAACCGACTGACTGGAACGGTGAAGCTAACGCTCCTCGGGGAATTATAAGTTTTGCACGTTTTTCTCTTGCTTACTGAATTTAATGAGGCACAAATATACAGTTCTTGGCAATTGTAAAAAAAATTAAAAATAAAAATAAAAGAAGTATAAAATGCAGTTTTTGAGTTTCCACTTTGTATTTTTTTTTAACAAATGCACATTTTATCGCTGTTTGATGAAGCGTATGGAGCACAGAGTGCCTCTTCCGTCACGATATGACTAGAAGCTGTGCTGTTTGCAGCTATTTTTCTTTATTTTAGGCCTACTGGATTGCAAAAGCTTATTTAACTGCTACCACATGTTGGGCCTTTGTGCTGCCGTCACTCACTGAATGTGTATGTGTTGTTTTCCAGACTATGTGTGGTGAATCAGTGAGGAGGAAGATACACAATGACACAGAGAATTAAAGGAAGAATAAATATGTGCATCTGGCTCCTCATCTTTTGGGTCATTTTCCAAATGGGAGCAACTCTGAACCCTAAATCACTGATTTGCCTCATGCCTTATATTCATCTTCTAATACCTTTATAAATCTAAATATCTATAACTCAGCAGCGTGGTTGTAAAACGTTATTTTTAATGTGGAAAAAGAACTAATGATGTTAAAATTTAGATCTTAAAAGCATCTCTCATCAACACTGGCATGAATCAGTGTCAGAAAACGCTTGGGATCGGAGGGACTCTGTAAATCTGCCCCAATGACCAGCAGGTGAAAAAATAGAGAAAATGAGAGGCTCTGGGAAGGGAAAGCGTTTTGGAGAGGAGACTTGGACGAAACAAAAACCAGTGGAAAGTGACTTAAAGAGGAGGCGAGACGGGAGCGATACGTTTGTGCGTTGAGGGAAGCCTTTGTGGAAATGTTTACTCGTGGCTGTGTAATGCATCAGCAGCGCACACACAAGAAAGGCACATGGTTGTGAGGCATCTGGAAGACTCCAGATTGAACGGGCCGCAAGGACTGATTTCAACCACAGTCACTCTCCTTTCCACTTTCCTCTCTCTCTCTTTCTGTCTCTGGGGTTTTTTATCAGCATCTCTGCTTGTAAATACTTTTTTTTTTCTTCCGTGCACCATTCTTTTCCTGTTCTTCTTGTTTTTTTTTTCCACCTTTTTTTTTGTCAGAGGAAGTGGTTTTTGTGCAGACTACGGATGGCTGGAACACTGAGCCGTGCTGGGGGAAGCCGAAATATGAGCCCCCTTGTATTAAAAGTTCCACTAGGGCAACCGTTTTAGTGAAGGGAAATCATGTGGTGGGCTGGTGTCAACGTGGCCATTCTGGTGGTTGATCTGCTCAGGGTGCACCCCAAATACTGTGCGGCAGTGGATAAAACCCTAACACACCTTTCAGGCATGTCATAATCATCTTTGTTCTCATCTTAACTTCCTCCATTGTCAGGAAACCTGCAACGCAACAACCACAAAATGTAATAAAATCTAAGAAATAGAAAAATTCAACAAAGTGAAGTCAGGTCCTCTGGATGGATTAAAAAAAAATGTTGAAACGTTTCGTCTTTTATCCAAAAGACCTCGTCAGTCTGAGGAGCTGCATTAAACTCAGTCTTATAAATAGCCCATTATCATAGTAGGGCAACCAGGCAGTGCAAGCAACCAGCTCTATGAAAACAAGCCCAAAACAAGCCCAACTGGCAACCCACCACATTGTGTAAAACCGGCCATTTTAAACACTATAAACATACATTTATTATGGCATTACACATAAAGAACAGCAAAAGTATGATAAACACTGTGAATAAAATACTTTTAAGCGCTGATAAAAAAAAAACATTTTGCATATGTAATTTTTTTTCTACATATAGTTAGTCCTCGACTTACGAACGGGTTCCGTACCTACAAACCATTCTTAAGTCAATTTTAACGTAAGTCGGAACTCCTTATACTGCGCAGCAAACCCGTTCGTAAGTCCGGATTTTTGCCGTAAGTCGAGGAAATACATGTAAAATGTTTGTTAACGCTGCGCCGCACACCCGTTCTGAAGTCCGAGTTGCCGTAAGTCGAGGCCGCCTTACGTCGAGGACTACCTGTTTATAGTTTTTGTGGTTAAGTATATTGGTTTTCCTGGCATGTTGGTCCCCATATGTATTCAAACACTTTGTTAAATGATAAACTTATAAGTAATAACTTGTAATTTGTCTTGCGGACCCCCGGGGTGCCCTGGGACCCCAGTTTGAGAACCACATGAATCAGACGACAGTCGCAGCTGAAATTATTGCTTCTTCAGACAAGCTAAGTGAGTCTGCTGGAGTGGAATATTTAAAGAAAAATCCAATAAATACCAACAAAGTGAACTGAATCAGCGGTCGCTTGAACATGGATGATGAACAGGAAGATGAATGACTCCATCCTGGAATGTAAATTGTGCCATCTGGCTTGAAGAAAGTTAAATTACAACCAGTTAAATTCCTTAAGAAGAAGAAGAAGATGTTCCAGGAAGGGTGAAATGATGGAAAGCGTGTGGTTTGGTTTTAACGTCACTTTTCTTTCTTGGCAGATGTCTTCATACCGTCTCATGACAGTTTGATGGTGAGCCTAAAGGAGAGTCAGGAGGTACTTGTTCCTTCCTGTCGTAAACCTTACCTTGCTTGGTAGAAAAGGAAACGCCAGCTGACACCCGAGACGCTCAGCAGAGCTGGTGTAATGCAAACGTTTCTCTTTCAGCTGGTGAAAGAGCTGCTGACGTCGCTGCCGGCCATGTTCAGTCAGAGCACAGAGACGCACAGCGCCCTGGGTCCGGCCTTACAGGCGGCCTTCAAACTCATGGCGCCCACCGGCGGCCGCGTCACGGTTTTCCAGACGCAGCTGCCGACACTGGGCGCCGGGACGTTGCAGTCGAGGGAAGACCCCAACCAGCGCTCGAGCACCAAGGTTCACGTCATAATTGACTTCATCACAGTTTGTGTTTGCACTGAACTCAAGTTTATTGTTTTCTGATACAACGTGAGCTCTAAATGTCGTTTTTTTTAGGCCTAAATAAAGTTTGATTGATTACTTCTTTGTTGTAACGATACTTGGCAGTAAATCTTATTCTGTGTATTGTCCCCTGTCGTGGAGTGAGATGGGGGGGTAGGAAGTCCTGTACATGAACGTTGTGAGAGCCATGACTTCAAAAATAAGCGAGGTGCCAACTTCCATTTTGGCGTGTTGCTGCATCTAGAAGAAAGGTTCTTTTCAAAATCTGCGTTGCCAGGTCAAAATCCAAGGTGGCCATTGTTACATCAAAGAAATAATCAACCACGCTCAAAGTTTCTTGCATTTTGTGTGATCTTTATGTACATCCCTGTCACTGATGCTTTCAGCTCTTCACTGAACACGATGCTTTTTTCCCCAGAACTGATTTATTTTCATTGTCAGATTTGTGTTTGTCCAAAAAAATGGTCAAGAATTCACCTTCCTGTCATTATTACGTTTTATTTTTAGGGAGTGCAGCACCTCGGTCCTGCCACAGATTTTTACAAGAAACTTGCTCTGGACTGCTCAGGTCAGCAGATCGGAGTGGATCTCTTCCTTCTCAGCTCGCAGTACGCCGACCTTGCTTCACTCGGTAAGAACAAGTTCTGTCTCCGTCCTTTGGATTGTTTCTCAAAGACCTAAATGTGACACGTTAAAATATTTTAAAGGATGAAGATAACTGGTTTTAAACAATTACACAGCACCGAAACATCTTTGGTCAGGGTTTGTAAATGACATTTTGTTAGCAAATTATTCTAGTCAGTTTGCGATACTTGTACTCCTGGACCTTACCGCTGCTTTTGATGCTGTTGACCACAGTGTCCTTATGTCAAGTTAGGACACCGGGTTAGGGTTACAGGTACAGCATTAGAGTGGTTCTGCTCGTACCTGTGTGACAAGACTTTGTGTTAAGGTTGGAAATGGTTTATCTGCCTCAGTGCCTCTTTGCTGTGGGGTTCTACAGGGCTCGATTCTTGGACCCCCTTCTGTTTTCACTTTATCTGCTCCCTGGGGTATACCTGAGGAAACATGGTCTTTCATTTCATTGTTATGCCGATGATTTTCTGATTTATCTGCCCTTAAATCTCAACTCCACTCACCCTCTGTTAAAATGTCTTGACATCAAAGCATGGATGGCTTCAAACTTTTTAAGTTTCAACGATCAGAACACTGAAGTTATTGTGTTTAGCCGTAGCTCTACCGCCGTCACTGATCCCGTAAACCTCAACTCCCTTCAGCCAAATTTTAAGCAGTTTGTTACAAATCTCAGGATGGTTTTAGATTGTGACTTTAAGTTTAATAAACAGATTAACTCCGCTCTACTAAAAAAGCTTCTTCTAGTTAAGGCAGGTAGCTAAAGCTCATGTCAGTGATGACCAGATTTGACCTTGAAAAACTAGTCCATGCCTTCGTTACAACCCGACTAGACTACTGTAACGCTCTTCATGTTGAGGTCAGTCAGGTCTCCAGCTCGTCCAAAATGCTGCAGCTCAGCTCTTAACAGGAACTCTTAAGGTTTGAGCACATTTCACCAGTTTTGTCCTCCCTTCACTGGCTCCCTGTACATGTCAGAATATATTTTAAAAATCTCCTCTTGATATTTAAGTGCTTAAAGTGCCTTGCACCCTCATATCGCTCTGATCTACTTCAGCCACATGTTCCTTCTCGGGTGCTGAGATCATCTGATCAGCTGCTTTTGGTTGAACCAAAAACCAGATTGAAGCTCAGAGGAGATCGAGCTTTTTCAGTCGTGGTCCCTGAAGTCTGGAACGCTCTGCCCCCCCCAGCATTAGACAGACCACTTCACTTCCTGTTTTTAAATCTCTTTTAAAAACGTATGTTTTCACTGACGTTTACCACAGTGTGATTTGATTTACTATTTCATTGTTTTTGTTTTTATGTTTTTATTTTTTTTATGTTTTTTTTTTTACCTTATTGTAAAGCACTTTGGTAACAGCTGCTGTTTTAAATGTGCTTTATAAATAAATTTGACGTTGAATGTTTTGTCTCTTGGAGCTGGGTGTAATTACATCTCGGGACACAAATGAGAGGAAAAGAAGCAACCGGACTCATCGTTGCCTTCAGGATGACAGCAGACGTCTGTAAACCTGGAGGAGTTCCTCAAGGCGTCCTGTTGGGGGTGCCAGGGTTATACAGACGACTGAATTTAAATCGTTCTGCGATCTGATGACAACGGCTCACGTCTGCTCAACCGAACAGCTGTTTGTGCCAGCGTCTCATCATTTGCTTTGTGAATTAGACGAGTGAAACCAGACGCTGCACATTTTTAGTGAACCGGGTCCTGGTTCGATTTTCAAAATCGTTCCTCGCCGTGGTTGTTTTGTCAGACGTTGGTTGAGTTGTGTTTTTAAAGAAAATGTTTCTCCTCAGCTTGCATCTCCAAGTATTCGGCAGGAGGCGTCTTCTACTACCCGTCCTTTCATCACATCCACAACCCGGCCCAGCTGGAGAAGTTCCAGAAGGACCTCGAGCGCTACCTCAGCAGAAAGATCGGCTTCGAGGCGGTCATGAGGATACGCTGCACCAAAGGTGTCGGGGTCAGACCCAGCTATAACCCCATGCGCACAAACGTCACCGCTCCGTTGGAACGTTTCTCCTTTGTGTTTTTCAGGATTGTCCATCCATACGTTCCACGGCAACTTCTTCGTGCGCTCCACGGACCTGCTGTCCCTGGCTAATGTGAACCCGGACTCTGCCTTCGCTGTCCAGATGTCCATCGAAGACTCCCTGGCGGACTCGTCTCTGGCCTGCTTCCAGGCCGCCCTGCTCTACACGTCCAGTAAAGGTGAACACAACCAACTGGACTTGAGCTTTTATTTCTCTCTCAGCCGAGTTGCGCTTCAGCTCCTAGAGAACGCCTCGGTTTCACTCGTATTCAGGCGGAGCTGTTGAATATCTGTGTTCCGCTGCTGCAGGGAAAAGGCGAATCAGGGTCCACACGCTGTGTCTGCCGGTGGTGAGTCAGCTGAGCGACGTGTACGCCGGAGCCGACGTCCAGGCCGTCACGTGTCTCCTCGCCAACATGGGTGAGTCTTTTTATATTTCTTCATCTTTACCTGTACAAACTGGCAGCGCACGCCGGAGTCTGCGGGTTCTGTATGGATCTGTAAAACAAACCAGGCGTCACTTCTGCTGCTTGTTCGTTGCATTTCCCAGATTTAACCTAGAAATGTCTATTTTTTTAATTAATACATTTATTTTAATTCATAAAGAACCCATTGTTTGCATAAACTGTACACGTCACGTTTTATTTTCTTTGTACACGTCCACATACACATAAACCTAAGATTGTTAAAAATGATTCAGACTCAGATTTAATCTGCATCTTTTAGCTCGGCCTCATTGATGTTGAGATTAACAAGATTTATTCACGTTAAATAAAACGTAGGTGCTTGGTCATGGAATGATTTAACATTTTAAACATTTGTTTTTTCATTTAAATAATTATTTGAGTGATGGTTTAAAAAAAAACAGTGTGTAAATGTTTAGATTTATGCTGGTTTTATGTGGAAAACGGCTGCACCGTACTGTTAAAATAAAAACCACCGTTTGTTTTTAGTTTAGATCTAGGAGCTTTAACGTCCCAGTTCTCTTCATAATTAGGAATTTGATTTTGGATTTAAGTCTTTTATCCATTTATTTTAGCTGATTTGTTGTTTTGGTTTCCAGCCATCGACCGGTCCGTGTCGTCCAGCCTGTCAGACGCCCGCGACGCCGTGGTGAACGCCGTGGTGGACTTCGTGAGCGCCTACAGGAGCAGCGTGTCCAACCTGCAGCAGTCCGGACTCGTCGTCCCCGCGGTCATGCGTCTCTTCCCCCTCTACGTCCTCGCGCTCCTCAAACAGGTGAGGCTGCGTTCAGAAGTGAACCAACACAAAGAGAAATGTTGTTGTTGACTTTAAATTGACTCGTTAAAATACGAACCGCTCATCCTGAAAGATTTAATAATAATGATAATGTCACCGCAGGGACACGCCCTTACCGTCCTGAATTACAGCCTTAACAGGAAGTCTTGGTTTTGGGGGGAGTGGCTCAGACTGTTACTGAATTCATGTTTACACTTATTTGAAAACACACACACACACACATACACACACAAAGTAGGTGTTGATCAGAGTAACTTTATTTACAAATATGTCCCTGTAAAATCAAGTCCTCTTCAGTTTTGATACTTTTAGCATTTAGTTAGCCTTTTGCTACCTGTAATTTTTAGCTAGCTTCATGATACTTTAAGCTTTCATCTAATCTTTTCATATTTTCTGTTTTTGTCAGCCTTTTGCTACTTTTAGCTTCTAGCTATCCTTTTATAATTTTAACTTTTAGTTGTGCTTTTTCTACTTTTGGGGTTTTAGCTACCTTCTGCTACATTTACCTTTTAGCCATCATTCTGCTACTTTTAGCTTGGCATTTGCTACCTTTGGCTTTGAGCCTTTTCAAATTTGTATTTAGCTGTTTGCACTTTTTAACTTCTAGCTAGCCTTTTATAGCTACTGGCTAAAGCTAAAGGCTAGCTATCAAAAGGCTAGCTACTAGCTAGCTTTTGATGTTTTTAGCTAACATTTTCTCATTTTTAGCTTTAGTTAGCCTTTTGCTCCTTAAATCTTTTTTAGCTGCCCTTCTGCTACAGAAGGGTAGCTTTTAGCTACTATTCTGCTGTTTTTAACTAATATTTTGCTAATTTCAGCAAACATTTGTCTATTTGTAGCCTTTAGCTAGCTGATTGCTACAATAAGTTTAGCTACATTTGGCTTTTATCCCACGCTTAGCTTCTTTTTCTTTTAGCTGGTATTATTCTGCTTTGAGCTACTGTCCTTCTTTTAGCTCTTGCAGTTTTAGCTGTTTACAGGTTTAAGTGAAGTCCTTCAGCGCTCTCGCTGTATTTCAGCAGAAAACGTTTTTTTTGTGTGTTTAGTTTCTTCACGTTTCGTTCCAGAAAGCTCTTCGGACCGGCACGAGCACGCGGCTGGACGAGCGCGTCTTCGCCATGTGTGAGTTTAAGACGCAGCCGCTGCCGCAGCTGATGAGGATGGTCCATCCGGACCTCTACAGGCTGGACAACATGTCTGACCAGGTGGGACACGTCCAGCAGAACCTTTGGCCCAAACCAGGACGTCGAGTTGAATCTTTTTTTGTTTTAACATTTCAAACGTTCTGAAGTTTCCACATAAAGCCTCTGTTGTTCTGTTGGACCTGCAGGGGGCGCTCCACCTGAACGACACCGTCGTTCCTCAGCCTCACCTGCTGCACCTTTCGGCCGACAGGCTGAGCAGAGACGGAGCCTTCCTCCTGGACTGCGGCGACGTACGGACGCCTTTCTTTACCAAACAAAAGATGAAACTCCTCAAAGCGCGGTCGTTCGGTCACGTGTCCGTTTGTTTCCTGCAGGTGTTTTACCTGTGGGTCGGAAAATGCTGCAGTGAAACGTTCATCCGAGACGTCCTGGGCTGTCCGAGCTACGCTTCAGTTCCCCCCAACATGGTCGGTAACTCGACACGAGCTGAATGAAAACGTTTTGTTCCAGTTCTTGTAACGACAGATTTACTGCTTCAGTCGTTCCGTCCCCGCCACACTGTGGGCGTGACGGCAACACCAGAACTGTCAGCTCTTGTTCACGCTGTGATGTGTATTTTTGTAACAACGGATCGTTGAATCCCGGAGCCGCCTACGGAACCCTCAGTCGCGGCCACAGGCATGTTCCGGGTCCTCGGCACCGAGAACGATGTTGCTGATGTTTTTGTTCTCCTCTTGTTCTCTCAGAGTCACGTTCCCGAGCTGCAGACTCCTCTGTCTGAGAGAGTCCGAGCGTTCCTCGACTGGCTGCAAGACAACCGGGCCTTCAGCTGCACGGTCCACGTCGTCAAGTAAGACTCACGTCCGCCTCCGGGTCCTGAGGGGGACAGGTTCATCCTGTCAAAACCGGGGTTTCAGCATCAGATGAAAATGTACAACAGCTGTTTTCAGAATTTTGTTCATCTGTCAGTGACCTTGGTTTACTGATGAAGGTCACAATGAACCTGATTTCTGTCTGATTCACCTGGAACCTGATTCAGGTTGTTTCCTTGATCTTTTTTTTTTTCTGTATATTTTTCAGCATCTTTCTCATCCCACAGTTTTTAAGCTATTTCAACAAATCATAAATCAAAACGTTCAGCTCTTTTAGGAAAATCCTGCTATGACTTTTGGTTTTGGTGCAACTTTAGCTTTTTTAAATATTTAGCCTTTGCTGACATTTTTTCCTCATAGAAAATGAACTGAGCTCATTTTACGTCCTTCACATCTTTAGATGTGTTTACAACATTTTACTGCTGCTTTCACGTTTTGTTCCGCTTCAGCTTCACTCTGCAAATTTAAACTTTTTTAGCTACTTTCAGCTAATTTCAGCTGTTTTGTGCTCCTTTCACATTATTTCAGCTAACTACAACATTTTTGTGCTTCTTCTAGCTTCTTTCTGCTAATTTCAAATTGTTTTGATCTTTTCAGCTTATTTCTGCAAGTTTCAGCTTTTTCTGCTATTTCAGCTACTATTTAACTGTTAATGCTAAATTTAGCCATTTCAGCTAATTCCACATTTTTTGCACTCGTTTAATTTTTTTTTAGCGTAAATCATCAAAAATGTGCTCTCTCCACTTCCTTCTGGTAATTTTAGCCTCTTTTGTTTTCCTGTAAAGCACTTAGCGATTTTGTCTATGAAAAGTGCTCTGTAAATAAAGTTTACTGACTTACTGCTTTTTAAGCTATGCAGCTGTATTTTGCTAATTTCAGCTTTTTTTTTTTTTTTCAGATAATTTCTTTCTGATTTCTATAAAAGCTAAGTCTGGTCCTCTGGACATTCAAAAAAAAAAAAATGTCCAGAGGACCAGACTTAGCTTTTTTAGATTTTTCTACCTGGATTATTGAGCATGCATCAGGGTATTCTTTCTGATTTCTTCTGCTAATTTAAGATTGTTCTCATTTTCAGCTACCTTTTTTGCTGTTTTTAGCTAATTTTGGCTGCTTTCAGACAAAAGTTTTTCAAAGTAATTTCTGCTACTTTCAGCCTAAATAATTTCTTTATGCTACTTTCAGCTTTTTCTGCTATTTCAACTACTATTTAGCTGTTTCTGCTAAATCCACATTTTTTAGCTTATTTCAGCCACTTTCTTCTGGTAGTTCAAGCGTTTTTCTGACTTTTCAGGCACTTTTCAGCCTTTTTTTTTTTTTTGCTAATTTTAACTTTTTACAGCTATATTCCTTTTTTGTGCTCATTTCTCCTTATTTAAACCTAATTTAGCAAATATGTGTTATTTCAACTTCTAATCTAGGCTTGTTCTTCCATTTCAGCTACAATTTCAGCATGTTTTTATCTAATTTCAGCTGTTTTCAGCAAGTTCTTCTGCAATAAGCATTCACACTGCATCTTTGCAGGAAGTGAAATTGCTCTAGTTTATGTAAGTTCATGTCAGTAAAATAATTTGATAAAGACCACAGAAGGTAATTGTTTTCATGACGAGAACTCAGCCGAGAGATGTCGGCTCTGGTTCTTCTGTCGCTGCAACCGAGCTGGACCAAACGGAACAATCTGACTTTGGTTAATAAATGACGAGTTTATCAAACAGCTTGGATTTTCATCAGCGTGAGTCCAACCTGCGAGCGTGGATACGTTGAGCCGACTCAACTGAAATCTGTTTCCAGAGTGACGAAGAGTCGGCAGCGAGCTCGCCCAGTGACGCCGGCGGTAACGGCGTCCACGGGGAATGCATTGTTTCAGTCTCCTCTGCTGTTTGAGGTGCGGCGCTGCTCAGCTGCATATTTACAGCCTGGTGTTGTGGCTGATGTCAACGTGAACAGACAGTGGTGTTTGGGTGGATGTTCGAGCAGGAAGGCGGAGCAGATTCGTGCCCTCAACAACCGCTGCGTCGTTCCGTCTGTGCAGCTTGATGTTTTATGCTTTAGTTGAGAAGTGACGGATTCAGCTTGAGAATCTTCACCAGCGTCTTGTGCACACCTCCACCTCTCCATGGTTGGATGAAATTAACGTTGCAACAGTTTAAAATCTCCTTTATTCCTCGTATGAACGCCTCCTGCAGTTGTTCCCTGCAGACCTCACTGACAGGAGGAGTCACTTTTTATCAGTCCAGCTCAAGAACAAAAAGAAATGTGCGTCTTTTGATCGGTCGCTGGTCGATTTATATTTTTGCTCCAAATGATCAATCAAGTAATTAAAAATATTCAGCCATGTCGTCTGGCTTCAGGACGGAGATGCAGCTGTCGTTTAGCGATGGCATTAATGACCAGCCCGTCCATCCGCCGACCCTTTTGTCCAGTAAAGATCTTTACGGACTCTGGTTTTATCAGCGACGTGCTGAAACGAAACCCGTTGGTAGCGTCAACATCAGCGTTTTGTGCAACATCTCCTGCGTGCGCTGCCTTCTCTTTAACGCTCCCGTCTGTTTTCCTTCCTGCAGAGACGATTCGGCGAAAGCCACCTTTTTCCAGCACCTGGTGGAGGACCGGACGGAGTCTGCTTCGTCCTACCAGGAGTTCCTGCAGCACCTTCACCAGCAGATGTCCAAGTAGGCTCCCGTTCTGCTGACCCAAGGTTTGGACTGATTCCTGAAGGCAGAGTGAGAAAAGACGTTTGGACTCGTAGAGTGAAAGCTAGCGTTAGCCGGCGGATCGAGTTTCCTGCCCGCCCTTCAGGCGGCCTCATTAAATCAGCCGATCATGGAGGCTTCGGGGGGGGAGGGGCTAGTTTTAGGACGCGACGAAGCTCGAAACGGACCACTAAATGAAACGTCAAGGATTTGTTCCCGGAAAGAAAATGATCATCGTCAAACCCGTTCAGCCTCGTCTGAGCCGTCGCTCAGAGAGCAGAATGTCGAGCCAAGAAGATTCCACTTCCTATTTGTTTGTTTGTTTGTTTACCTCACCTGTAGCTGAAAGTTAAAATGCACCCGTCCGTTTTATTTAGTCTTTTTTTAAAACACTGGAGAAGAAGAACTAAAGTTCGGCATGTGGCTACAACGACGCGCATGCCTGGATTTTGGTTTGTGATCACGATTCAGTCGGATGTTTGTTTGTTTGTTTTTTATTAAACCTTCACCTCAGCTCCGTCTCCTCCGATCCACCGAGCGAAGTTCGGATCGGTCGAGCTGGACCTCCACCCCTCCGCAGTCGTCGTCTTGTTTACTTTTCCAGGCGCCGATTTAAAAATTCCACTTTGTAACTACTGAGAAGTATCTTTTATGTGCGATAATTTATGAACGAGCTTATTAAATAAAAATCAAAACACAACTCTTTTTCACCAGCTCTGGTGTTTGTGTGAAGTTGTTTTATTTATTTTAGATTCTATGTTCAACTTCTCAGGACGTAGACGCGCTACGTTTGTCTTTCTGTATCATTTGTCACTTTTTTTAATCAATTTTGTTTAATTTTTTCACACAATCTTAAGTAACCAAATGGTTAAGAATAAAAAATAACATCCTTATCATCAACAAAAACCAGAATGTGCAGTTCTTGAAGAAACAGCGTTGTCTTTATTTATATTTCATGACGTTTCTGATTAGTAGTAGAAAGAAGCTGGTCGCAGTAAGTTTACTGTTCAGATTCTACTTCCTACAGATGAATTGACTTACATTGAAGCCAGAATATAAAAAAGTGTTTAAAGAATTCAGAAACTCAAAACATTTTGTTTTTTAAATTAGAAAAAATAAACACATCTATTTGTAGCCCTCCTACATGAACTTAAAGCAAACCGATCTTACCAGGACTCATGGACGTCGTTTTTACCTGAGATTTAAAGGTTCTGTTGCAAAGTTTGAAGTCAATGTAAACAAACATGATTCCACTGATAGTTACTTGTGGGGTTCCTCAGGGTCAGTCCTCGGTCCTTTTCTTTTCATATGGTGCATGCTTCCTTTTGGCCAGGTCATCAGACCATCCGTCCACAGTTACGCCGATGACTCGTCTTTGTATAAAAACGTACCGTCTGGAATGGATGCAGGCGTGGGTGGACCAAAACATTCTCCGACTGATCGGTTCCAAAACCGAGGCCACGTTGGTTGGTACTCCCCATCAGCTCCAGTCTTCTCATAACAGCTATAACCCTTTCCAATCCGGTCATTACACTCCACCCTTGGTGTTTGGTTTGATCCTCACATTTGATTCCCATGTTATAGACATCTATGCAAGAACTGAAAAACGTGTTCCCTTTGTTTCTTCAAGGCTGGACTCAATCTGTTTTGGCATCTCAAACAAAAACTTTCAGAAGCTCAGAGTCCATCCAGAAAAACACCACTAGACTGTTAACCAAAACTAAAAACCAAGAGCCCATAACAGCAGTTCTGCTTTGTCTTCACTGACTTCCTGTCCCTGCCAGAGCACGAGATTTATTTTCTGACATACCGCCATCTACCTTCAGGAGCTGTTCATAACCCACATCAAAATCTTTCCCTCTTGTCCCCCGTCATTCAGTAAAAAGAGGGGATTGGAAATAACCTCCATGTGTTTGTCCCATCTATCCGTGAATGTTGAGCGCTATTACTTGGAAAAATAAGTACTTACATTTTGGTGTGTCGCTGCATGTAGGTACAAGGAATGTTCCTTATGAAAATCGGGTTGCCACGTCAAGATCCAAGATGGCCTTCCTTCACCACACGTATGTAAACCAGCCATCCCTATCATTTAAGGAAACTATGCTTTTTATACCAAAGTCTGTGCTCAATAATCCAGGTATAAAATCCAGCAATGTTCAGTCAGGTCATCTGGACTTTTTTTTTTTATTTATTGTTTGCTAAGACGTTTCGCCCTCCATCCTATGAAGCCCTTCGAATGGAGGGCGAAATGTCTCGGGGCACACAATTTAAAAAAAAATGTAATTAAATTTAAAAAAAGAAAAAAACAGTCCAGATGACCTGACTGAACATTGTTTGCTTTTTATAGTTTCCTCAATTGATTGGGGTGACTGGAGATTAATCTACAGTGGTCAAGGCCACCATTGGCCACCCTCTAGCTCCACCACTTCACCTGTGGTGGATAAAAACCTCCTTCTGTTCTTGTCCACAGTTTACCTCCTACAACTTGAATATAATGCACCAAAAACAATAAGGTTCAATAACACCCTGTTGAACCCTAGTCCAGAAAAACACTCATCTTGAAACCCACAAACATTCAGATCCCTCAGCGACGGGTCATCGGCGTATCGCTTCTTTAATCTAAGGACACTTTAACCAACGTGAACAGAAAATCTTTGCAAATTTGGTTAAGTTTTAGATTTTTTTTTTTTTTTGTTCAGTCTTCATGAATTTTCACAGAATTCCTTCAGTATTTTGCGTATAACCAGGATTCTTTAAAGAAATTGGTTCACGAGTTATTTTGCTGACAGACTAAACAGAATAAATGTCAATAAAATGTTTCGCCAAGACTGTTTTGGTTTGTGACCCGTGAAGGTTTTCAAATTAGTTTTCAGAACTTCTGACTGAGTTTAGATTAAATCTGAGAAAATTAAACGCTCGGTGTTTAAAACTTGTCTCTGGATGTTCAAACTGGGCCTGTTTTCTGTCTCAGCGTGTTTTTTACATTAAAAAAATAAAATCCAGGCGACAACGTTTTCTAATCTAATCAGAACCATTTGTGTCCAAACTGACTCGCCTCGTCCAAACAGCACTGAAAGGATTCTTCCTGGTGTTTTGCCTTTTCAGAGCCTCTAGGAGAATCCAGTTCCAGGTCTGAGCTGGTTCCCATATGGCCCGGCAGCTCCCGTCCACATGGACGACTGCTCCCGTCCTGCTTTCAGCTTGAAGCAGTTTTGATAAAAATATATAAAATTGTGGGTAAACACGCCGGAGGGAAGAACCGGGCCAGCTGGAGGGGGGCGTTGGACACATCTAAAAACAGTTTCGCCAGATGTTGGTTGGGCAGCAGCGTTTTGAAGCATCGAGTCGCCCAACAACGGCTCGTTTTGTCTTTTTGATTCAGAAACAGGAAGTGGAAGCTAAAGACTGAAAAGAATCTCCATCCACAGTCAGAATTTCTTTATTTGTCATACACACCACGTGGTGGAACAAAATTGTGTACACAGGGTTCCAGTTACTTCCAACAAAAGTATAAAGTGTAAAAGAAAAACCATAATAAGGTCTAAGATATGAACTAAGAAAACCATTTAATTAAAAATGCTCTAAGCAGTAGTATAGTACAAAAACACTGGACAGCAGCATCTGAAGAGCCGAGGTGAATTCAGTTTAAATGTTTTGAATAAAATCAGAATATTTATCCGACCTCAGGGCTAAAGAAGCTGAATCGTTGTGTAAAATGTAAATAAATATAAACGTAAAGGACAAATGTTGAAACAGAAATTTCTAGGAGGACAAAGACGGTAATTTTGAGCTTCAGGAGCTAAATGTTTCCATCTGTAAGAGAACTTCAGACGAGCATCCAGATGAGACGATTTATGACTCCACTGCATTAAAAAACTGTCTCTTCAAACGAAGAGGCTTTAGGGGTTCAGTCAATAACAATTTTTAATCCACAGTAAACAGAGTTTAATCTGATCTGAGGAGATCAAGACTTTTCGGCTAAAATACACCCTGAGAGCTGAACTTATTCAAAGAAGCTAAAGGAAACAGCACCAGCTGAAAAGACACAAAATATCTAGTTGAAAGTAGCTAAAAGGAGCATAGGCTGTAACTTAAAAACGGTAACATGTTAGCTGGAAGTGTCAAAAGACAAAGTAGTGCAGAACTAGCTAAAATATATGCAAAAGGTCAAATGTAACAAAGGCTACATAAAACTAGCAAACCACTAAGCTAAAATTATCAAAACTGGTTTAAAGTTCAAAGAAGCAAAACAGTAGCTGACAACCAAAAGTAGCAGGATACTAGCTAAAAGAAGTAGAGCAATAACTCCAAGCTTAAAGTAGCAGTAAGGTAGCTAAAAGTAGCAGAATGGCAATTAAAAGCTAATAATGTAAGTAGAACAATAGCTACATACTAAAATTAGCTGAATGGCAACTAAAATCTAAAAGTAAAATGATAGCTACAAAAGTACGGTAGGTAGATAAAAGCTAAAATTAGAATGCTAACTAAAAATCTAAAAGAAGCAGAATGATAGCTACTAGCTAAATGTAGCAGAATGTTATCTAGAACCTAAAAATAGCTGAATTTTATCTAAAAGTAGCAGAATGTTGTCTAAAAGCTAAATGTACCAGAATTTTATCTAAAAGCTAAAACTAGAAGAATTTAAAGTTAAAAGTGGCAAAATTTTATCTAAAAGTAGCAGAATTTTATCTATAAATGCTAAAAGTAGCAGAATGTTATCTAAAAGTAGCAGAATGTTATCTAAAAGCTAAAAGTAGCAGAATCTAAAAGCTAAAAGTAGCAGAATTTTATCTAAAAGTAGCAGAATGTTATCTAAAAGCTAAAAGTAGAATTTTATCTAAAAGTAGCAGAATGTTATCTAAAAGCTAAAAGTAGCAGAATGTTATCTAAAAGCTAAAAGTAGCAGAATGTTATCTAAAAGCTAAAAGTAGCAGAATGTGATCTAAAAGCTAAAAGTAGCAGAATTTTATCTTAAAGCTAAAAGTAGCAGAATGTTATCTAAAAGCTAAAAGTAGCATAAGAAGATTCTAAAAGTTGTATGGTACAAGAATCAAAAGTTACAGGAGGCCTCTGCATAAGCTGACTCGACAGTTACATAAGCTGAAACGCAGAACTTCGCCTCTGAGAAGCTGTTCTTCATCTGTTCACAGAGAAATAAACCTTTTGTTTTGTTGCGGTTCTGACAGCTGAGAAGCTCCGGGTCGGCCCGCAGAGCAAACAACCGTTTGTTTACAGCAGTGAAAAGACAGGCTCCTATTAAACACATGTCCAACCTTGGGGCTCAGAAATAATGAACGCTGCTAATTAAATCAGCTGAAGACAAAACATGGCCCCTCGGCAGGAGGACCACACAGACCAGGTTCTGATCTCGGCTTCAGACTTTCCCCTCGCGGACCACAAGAAGAGGCTCTCCTTGTTTTGGCTGCAGATATCAGAGGTCCATCCGGTGCAACTATGTCCCTTTGTCTGCTGCCGGGACCGACACGGAAGCCAAGGTGGGTGGGTGGGGGACTATAAGAGCCACGTGTCGTCCTGTGATGGATGATCTCCTCTGAGGCGTCTCTAACGACCGGCAGCCTCTCCACTCGGAGTTCAAGAGAAAGACTTCTGAGATGACCACGGATCTGGTTTCCTCGTTCCCACAGGATCCAGGGGGTCAGCGACAGAACCAGGCTGTGGTTTCTGATCCTTCCTGGATTTGCTGCGGAGCATGAGACTCGTGGTTTTGCTTCAGTAGAGTTGGCGCTCCAACATCCTCCCAGAGAAGGATCAGATGTTGTTGATGGAGACGTCTGGACTGTCCTCTTCCAGGGGGACGTCCTCTTTGATCAGTCCCTCTCATGGTTCTGGAGGAGTTCTGGCCCACTCTCCATCACTGAGGGTTCTGCTCAGTTCTCTGAAGGTCCACCGCAGCATTGGTCAGGTTCTGGGATCTGTCTGGACCGTTCCGTTGTAGATCAGCTGCTGTGTTTGGGATCATGGTCCTGTTGGACCCAGTTTGGTCCAAGCTGTATTTGACTCCAGAACCATTTGGTCTACAGAGGAGTTCCTGGTCCACTTAGTGACTGACAGGAGCCCAAACCATCAGCCCTCCACCACCGTGCTGACAGCTGGTAGCTGTTTGCTGCAATGCATTCTGGGTGAACATCTATCATCTGCTCTGGTTCTGTTCCAGAAGTCTTGTGGTTCCTTTAGGTGGTGGAACTTCCCAAACCTAAACTGTTCTGCCATGTTGTTTTCAAAGAGGTCATGACCTTTGACCTGCTGACTGAGTCCTGTAGAATCTGAGGCGGAGCTCCTTTCTCTGAGCACTGCAGGGTCTGACCTTCAGGGGGGATCTTCTGCCACTCCTGGGTAGATTGACAGCTGTCCTGAATGTGTTCCTCTCGTGAATGATTCATTTTGAATGACCTTTGACCTTTCCCAGGTCGATGAGCAGCAACAGTTGCTTCTCTGAGGTCATTGCTCATGTCTTTCCATCCTGGTGTTGTGCCAACACACTTCTGTACGCGCCAGATCAGAGGAGGTCCCGCTGATGACGATCAGCAGCTCCTGGCTGATCCTGGACCTCGGAGATCTTGTGGAAAACATCAAGATAGAACCAGTTGTTCACCCACAGCTTCAACTTTTTTTTTTGTCCTGATGAATAAAACCCTGAAACTCAAAGTTGTTTTCTCCGACTGTAATTATCAGTTACGAGGTGTTTCTAACGAGCTGGACCACATCCTGGTGGAAAAGACCCTGAAGGAGCTTTAAACAGAACGAGCTACTGAACATCAAGGTTCTTCTGGGTTCTTTAATCTGGTTGTTTTCACGTTTAAAAAGCCTGAACCACGAGCAGAACATCAGTCCACCGTTTCTTCTGGAGCAGGAGATGTCCACGAGCTCTCAGAGGGGACTTTGGATCGTTTGGACACAACACAAGTCCTCTGGATGGAGGACGAAACGTTTTTTCACTTAAAGAAACTGGTCCAGATGACAAGACTGAACCATTTTTGTTGTCACCTACCTGGATGATTGAGCTTACAAAACTTTTATTTATTTATTTATTTATTTTTTACATCTAATAATAATTTTCAGTTGTGTTTTGGGATTATTTGCCCCATCCTGGACCAGCACTCCGTCCTGCTGCCAAGATGGGATTCTATCCTTCGAAGTCGCTTCATGTGAGAGACACAAAAACGTAAATTAAATCTGAAATTAAAAGTATTTTTGAGAACTCTTAGATTAAAACAATATTCTTAAATGTTAAAAAAACAAACTCATGAACAGAACTGGACCTCACTGATGGAAAAAAATGCAAGAAAAGTAAGTAGAAATACACATACAGTCTCTATATACTTGGTACTAAACAGGATACTTTGTACGTACTGCGTATGTACTGGGTATATACCTAGTGAGCATCTTGTAAGTACCAGGTATGTATAACAAACTTACCAAAACCGTATATAGGTACGTACTCGATTTGACTTGCAAGTACCCAAAACCTATCCTGACTACGTACACGTGACAAGACTTGGTCGACGCAGCTTCAGCTGGAAAAAGCCGACGACAGGTGAAGCAGACTGTCAGTCATTTTACTGGTTTAGCATTAGTGAAGCTAAAAAAATGTGTTGGCAGAATATGGGTTAGTGAAGCTAACTTTTTGGTTAGCTGTGCCCACTATGCCAGTAAGTAATCTTTATGTACCCACTAAGTAGCTATTATGTACCAGTAAGTATCCATTATGTACCCAGTAGGTATCCTTTATGTAAGTATCTATTATGTACCCAGTAAATATCCTTTATGTACCCAGTAAGTATCCATTATGTACCCATCAAGTATTCATTATGTACCCGGTACCCTTTATGTACCCAGTAAATATCAATTTTGTACACAGTAAGTATCTTTTGTGTACCCAGAAAGTATCCATTATGTACCCAGTAGGTATTCATTATATACCCAGTAGGTACCCTTTATGTATGTATCTACAGGTAGTCCTCGACTTACGAACGGATTCCGTACCTACAAACCGTTCTTAACTCGATTTTAACGTAAGTCGGAACTCATTATACTGCGCCGCAAACCCGTTCTTAAGTCTGAGTTGCTGTAAGTCGAGGGCGCCTTAAGTCGAGGACTACCTGTACTATGTACCCAGTAAATATCCTTTATGTACCCAGTAAGTATCCATTATGTACCCAGTAGGTATCCATTATGTACCCAGTAAGTATCCATTATGTACCCATCAAGTATCCATTATGTACCCAGTAGGTACCCTTTAAGTACCCAGTAAATATCCATTTTGTACCCATTAAGTATATTTTATGTACCCAGAAAGTATCCATTATGCACCCAGTAGGCACCCTTTATGTAAGTATCTATTATGTACCCAGTAAATATCCTTTATATACCCAGTAAGTATCCATTATGTACCCATCACGTATCCATTATGTACCCAGTAGGTATCCTTTATGTACCCAGTAAATATGCATTATGTACCCAGTAAGTATCCATTATGTAACCAGAAAGTACCTGATACATACCATGCTATATTGTACATTGCTATTGAAATTGATACGATTCTAAAGAATGATAATAAAACAGGACAAAGTTGTCAGTAAAATATTCAGTTATTTACATTTTTCTCCTGTAAAAACTATATTTATGCATCTTTTTTGTTTCCTGATATTTTGATTAATAATGTGTTTAGATTCTTCAGTTTATTTGTTTATTTATTAAGCTGCAGAACCTTCATGGAGTCAATCATCAACTTTGTTTTTGTGCTGATAATTTTTTGCACATTATGTTCATTTAATCTGTTTAGATTATTTTTTAATAAACAAAAAAAAAATCAAAACAGAGTCTTGTTTTACTGACGGCTCATTAGAGTGGGATTACTAAAATCAGGAATGGATTAAAAATAAACATATTCTAGCCCGTTCTTTTAAAACTCCTTTAATCCAGAGTTCAGGTCCTAAACCTTTAAAACCTGGGTGGGACTGAACAACCTGTTCAGACGGGTTCTGGATCAGAAGTGAGACGTCTCGGCCAACACGGGCGCCTGAATAAAAATGTTTTGTTTTTTTTTTGTTTGTTTTTTGATGCAAAGAAATGCAAACATTATTGTTTATTTGTTTTTTACTAATCATCATATAGACCCTAAAACTGTGGTAGATAATAATTACTGTATAGCTAAAAAATATATATTGTTTTAAACGTAAACATGACAAACTACACAGCTCGACGCCTCGTGGGTCAGACAAACCCTACTGATGTCAAGGTCAAAGGTCAAGGCCACAGGCCCTCATCTATGCAAACCTCCAGCCCTTTGTCCCTATTTGTCCATCCACAAGTTGTCCCTGGTCCAGCTGCACAGCTGTGGAGGACAGAAGACGTCTTCTGACTTGGTTTCCACTTTTTGAAATATTTAGTTTGTCGGCCATGTTTTTCTCATTGAAAATTAATGGCACTCTTCACATCCTTCAGCTCGAGCTGTTCAAAACTTTTACTGCTCGTTTCAGCTGTTTTGTTATTTTTCTTTTAGTTTCTGCTACATTCAGCTTTTTCACCTACAATTTTTATACATATTTCTGCTAATTTTAGTTTTAATCCTGATTTTTTTTGTGTGTGTGTGTGCTCATTGTGGAAACCAAAATTTAAAATGTTTGTTTATTTAATCCTTCAGCTTCTTTCTGACAAAAAAGAAGCTTTTTTTTAAGCTTTCAGCTACTTCTTAGCTGATTTGAGCTTTTTTATTTTTTGCTCTTTTGTCTAATTTCATATTTTTTGCAATCTGCCTATTTCAGCTGATTCTGCTCATTTCAGCTGTTTTTCTTCTGCTTTTATTTTCCAGCTTTCATCACATGTCAGCTACTCACACTGAACCCTCCTTAGTGAGACTTGTTAACGAGCGGTTCTGGTGAAGTCCAGATCATAAAAGGGTTTGGATCAACAGGCCTAAAACTGAGGCCTCGGCTCGTTTTGACCCAAACAGGAACAATCACAAACTCACGATGAGACGGAGTCGAAGGCGTTTTGGTTAAACCCTCTAATCATCTCTTATGAACAACTCTCTGCTACTACCATTTTCACTTTATCTTTAAAACTGTTATAGTCGGCCATTTTGGATCGAGTTGGCTCCAAAAGTTAAAGAGCTGTAGCTGCACCTTTAGTGATCACTTCCTGAAAGTTTCAATAAAATCCGTCCAGTGGTTCGTAAGATATTTTGCTAACAGACAAACCCGCGCGCACATGCGGAGAGCTGTTTGTGTCCCTCCTCCTGTGGGCGGGTCCGGTTCGGACTGTGGGCCCGGCCTCCGTGAGTAAAAACCTCCACCTCCTCCTCCTCCTGTCACACGGAACCGAGCCGCGAGGAGAACCGCAGACCCGCCGCTGCGCCTCCATCCAGCTGTGCGCACATCTGCAGCCGGATCCGAACCGGGAACCATGGCTTCGAAGCCCGCGGAGAGTCCGAAGCTGTCCGAGGAGCAGGTCCGAGTCCTGGAGGAGAACTTCAAGAAGGTGAGCAGACATCCGGACGGGACGACGCTGCTGCTGATCGCTGCGGAGTGCGGCCTGACGGAGGAGGAGACGGGGGTGAGTCCCGCACCTGCACAGGTGAACCGCACCTGCACAGCCGAAGGAAAATATCCTCATCATAAAAATAAATCTAATTTTATGGATGAAAATGGTTTTAAATTAAATAAATAACCAGCCGCATAGCTGATGTAATGTCGGTCAAAATTAATAAAAGAACCAAAATGTCACCATGGAGCCACATGTTGCCAGGTATACGACAAATACCGTATTTATACGGTAGTTTTAGAGTCTGTATGATAAATAGTTTTTAAAAAGCTACAAAAGACAAAAGTTAGTCGAGAACAACATACGGAGAAAACGTGCACTCACTCAACACGTAGGCTACACTAGTTTGGGTAATTTTAAAGCAGCAGTGCAATATTTCATAATTTTTTTAAATCTGGCAACCCACAGCTGAGCACCTGATGTATCAGGTGTACGAACATAAAGTCAGATAACGATGTGGACACGCTCAAATCTGTGTGGCCGTTTGCTCGAGATGGCACGAGGTACGGCAAGCAAGCAGTTTTATTAATCAATCACAGAAATACTGGATAATTTTTTAAATATTTACATAACATGTAAGATATTTACTGTTGTAGTAAAAATAAATTTAAAACGTCAGACTTTTGGACCTACATTACCAAATAATACGACGAGTAGACAGGAATTTTATAGGAACAGTATTAGAGATAATAATAATCATAATAATAATAATAACTAGAAAAGTTCCTGGAGAAACAACGGCAGTCATTTAAAATAAAACAATTATTTGCTTTTACCATTGGGAATCACTCTCAGCTGCCGTATCCTATACAGGTGGTCCTCGGTTTACGAGCAAGTTCTGTTCCTACGGGCCGAACGTAACCCGATTTGAACGTAACCCGAAATTGATTGCACGTGTCGATCGTTAGTCCGGATTTTGCCCGTAAACCGCGAAAATACATGTAAATGTATGCTAACGCTGCGCCGCACACCCATTTATCG
>JARVGQ010001175.1:5113727-5131783 GCA_031762355.1 Hypsolebias martinsi | reverse complement strand
GCCAGCATACATTTTGTACCTCTAAAATGTATTTTAGAGCAGTTAACTTGCTAACAAACACAAAAAAACTCAGAAAAGAATGAAAATTTCTGCCGTTTCGGCCGATGACGTCACTGGGGCGGAAGCCGTAAACGCGAAACGGACGGTTACCGAGTCAGCCGTAAACCGGGGACTACCTGTATATATATTTCAGCTCAGTATGATTAAAAAGTATTAAAGTTTTAACCATTTCTCTTATTTATCACTGGCAGCCATCTTTTTGATTTGCATTCAGAACGTGTTGGGGATTGCTCTCAGCTTCATACCAACATTTAACCTCGTTATCTCTAAGAGCGACTGATCTGTGTTTTCTCAGGTAGCTGTGGCGGCCATCTTAAACCAAGATGACTCCGGAAGTTCAATAATTTTAGACATACATGATTATGCACGTGTTTACTTACTAGTAAAAAGATAGGAATGTGATTTAATTATGATAAAGCTGCTTGCCATACATGGTTCCAAGAGTGAGCGAACAGGCAGAGTTGAGCGTGCACGCAACAGATTGTTGCCTTTTTAACTTGATATACGTGCACATGCATCATTCTCACTGCGTGCTCAAGCTGACGGCATCATAAATTCATCACAACAAACAAAAACAAATCTGTTTGTTCACTACGGAAACAGTCAAAGGGATTCTGGGATGGAAAAGTTTTAAAGTTTTCTATTTTCCTTCAGGTTTGTTTAGTAAAACAAACAGATTAAAGCGCTTTGTTTACTTTGAGGGCGTACCCACAGTTCAGGATTGCGTACCAGCACATCTGGAAGACTACCGGAGTGAACCCATTCAAACTGCACCCGTGTAGTCTCCGGTGAATCCTCTTACCGGTAGTTACTTTAATTTATATAAAAGTGCACTCGCTGTCATTTGTTGAGGTTTAGCCGTGACAGTAAAACCACGAGAGGTCGCGGCCTCACGTGCACACATTGTTCAAGTTTAGAGTTATTTGCGCCCCTATCGGACGATTTCTGCGTAAATAAGCGCAAATGAAAGCTCGGGGCGTTTGCGTCGTCCTGCTGTGAACACGGAACCGAGCCCGACGCGGCTCCCGGGCGTAAACGGGTTTGTCGTCGACTGAAGAGGCGTCGCTGGTCGTGGAGGCGGCGCCTCATTGAGCCACGTTAAGAGTTCGATCAAGACGGTAAAACGGTGATTCACAGAGCTGAGGTCTCGTGTGACATCATCACCTCGGGACTCGCCGCACGATGACGTCATGTGTCTGTGTTAAAGCTAAACGTGTTCGCCACATTTTTGACTTGTGTAAAAGCCAAAGTTGGACCATCCCAGCAGCCAGTTGATCAAAATACCCTGGTCTGAGTTATAGTTTGACACAGTTAAAAAAAAAAAAAACAGGCACAACATGAACCAAACTGAGTTTTCTTCATCTCACACGCTTGAAAACGAGCATTCTTCTGAAAATGGATGAATTTTTTTGTTGTAATTTGTGAAACTGAGGCGTTTAAATTCAGACGGCGTCACATGATCTCAGATTTACGATCCTTATCGCCCCGCTGTCTGAGGAATTCCTCCAGCCTACTGTAAAGTAGTGCACATCTGCTGCCAGATGTGCAGCTCCGCTGCTCCGATAACGGAGCGAGCGGTGAAACCTTCTGACGAATTGCTCTGAACCGACCGGTTTTACTCAGAGAACCTGGACTGTGGAGTGAAAACGGTTCCCGTCCGGCGCCGTCTGAGCTTTCCGTGTGGCTCTCGACCCGTCCGATGTTTTTCACGTTACAGTTGATTCTTGCGGTTGTTGTTATTGAGGTGACAGATGGTTGGTGTCCGTCTCACGGCAACCGAACAAATATTTTACTAAACAATCAGCGGGATGCGTTCACAGCCGGTCCCTCCACATTTCTCTGAACTGATCGTCAACAAGAAAAACCACAAGCTGATCCGTGCGACACCTGCGCCTGTTCAGATCGGAGCTGCGTCCGCAGTAATGAGGGCGTTGTTACGGTTTGTTGAGGTGAAGGAAGGGCCAAAAGGCAGCGCTCTTGATTTACTGGTCTGTTTATGTTCCTGTGCCGTGAGGTCATGACGTAAAGGGCATGGATTCAAGCTGCAGTAACCATCTTCCTCTGTCGGGCTGGGTGAGGAGCTCAAAGTCGTGGGATCTGACCGTGATACCTCCCACTGGAAGGAGACCCTGATCCAGAACTCACCTGAGGGACTCCTCTCTGTTTAGTTGCTTCTGCTGCAGAACAGAGCACAACACCCACCGGTGGGGATCATGGTCAGGGCCTGCGTGACTCACCTGATCTAAACGAAGTAACGGCCTCTGCAGAACCTGAAGACCTGCTGAAGAGCAGACTGAAACCTGGAGACCAGTGGCCCTCGAGGACCACCGGTCTAAAGAATCAGACCTTCAATCCCATTGTGCCAGCCCTGTGACTGGTTTGAAACCATCGATTTGAGAAGAGCTGAACCGTGCGCCTTCACTCTGAGGTGCACGTTTTATCCGCGGAGCAGACGTGAACTCTGTGTTTGTTTGTTTTGTTGAAAATACGGAGGATTTTTTATTTGCGCAACGCGAGCTTCTGCCAAACCGCTGCAGACCTCAGTTACCGCCGAGCTTAGTCTTCACCCCATGACATCAGAAACGATTCATTATCCGACCTCAGAGGCTTGTAACCCAACCCGTTCTGTGTTTCCATTCAGCGTGCACAAAGATGGGACACGCCGGGCCGACGGGGGAAGCCCAGTCCAGGCAGGTCTGGCCCTTCATCAGAAACTCCTCTTCCTCCCACCGCCTCCCTCCTCCAGTGTTTTGTTTGTTAACAAAGAGCTCGTTGGAGACAGTTTAGCTGAAAGGACCCAACCCGAACGCCACGCCCAGTTTCCCGTTAAGACAGCGTGCCCCGACCTTCGCGCAGAGGGTTTGAACTCTGGCACGATGCGTCTTGTTTTTCACACTGCAGCCGTTCAACGAGAACAAAGCCAAAACCACCGTACGTACGGCACAAAAGGACTTCTCATTATTTTCCAGGAATAGTTTGCGTGTAACGCCTTCCCGAATCGAAGTCAGAAGCTGTTCCTGATTTGATTCAGTTTCTTCATTTCTAAGTTCAGATGAGAATCTCATGTGTTTTCAGTCCAAAAAAAAAAAAGTGGAAAGTGTTCCTCCTCCGTGACACACGGCTCCAACAAGCAGCCTCAGTCTTCAGTCGGAGGCCTGAATTCCTCCCTTTCCACTTCTCAGTGTTGCGTCAGCGTCGTTGCTGCGGATCCCCTGACAACACCAACTGCAAAACAGCAATGCGATAAGTCGAGGGTGTGTGTTGGGATCTTTGCACAGTCATCCCCCGGTTGGAGCGCAGTGTGGCAGTTGTTGGCCGAGAAATTAAACAGAAACACAAGTTTTCTGTGGTTTTCCTGATAAAACTCAGCCTCAAATACAACCGCTGTGAGTCAGAGACCACATCTGAAAACCCCCCAAAAATGTGACGTGGTCGGACTGAAGTGACCACACAGGAACTTTCATTTGCATTTAATATACTTCTTTGACTGCAACTCACATATTTTGTAAAACTCACAGACAACGTGAATATCTCAAGAGATGGAGCTGAATATTAAACAAAATAATCTACCAAATGTTAAAACAAACAAGTATAAACAAGCGCTTAGCCTACATCTGGATTAACAAACAGTACTTCGCTAACATTATAAATTAGTCACAAAAAAACCCCTAAAAGTTAACACAAATTAATAGTTTTTGTGTAAAACATAAGAAAAACAGCAAGCTATATTTAAAATTTGTATTAAATTAATATAACTTACACATAAACTTTAGCGGATGTTATCAGAGATTAGCAAAAACAATTGTATTATTTTAATAACCAAATATTGGAAGGTAGAAGTTAACGTAAATGCTAACAAGCTAACTTCAGCATGTTTAAATGGTTCCTGTTTAGGTTGATGTTGTCGTTTAAACTTAGAATAAATAGTAAATTATAATATTCAATATCACATTGTAAGTAAAATATAACTACAGTAGTCCATCGCTGCTTCTCGGTTCGACTTTCGTGGACTTGCTCTATCACGGTTCTTCAAAGTAAGATTGGCCATGACACACAACTGATTGATGGAGGAGCCGCACAATCTTTTGTTTAAAATAAATTATCTTAAATTATTTAGCACCTGCTGCACCTGTGTGCAGCCCACAGCTGCAGAAGCTTCCTCCTGCACTTACTATTTGTACTTGTATTCCTACTTTGCAGTTTTTCACTTATCGCGGGGCTTCAGGGTACGGATCCACCACAATAAACGAGGGACTATTGTATAATAATAACTATTTGGCAATAAAAATAAAGCTAACATGCTAACATTAGCATGCTAAAAGATGCATGTGGAATAGCATCTCTTAAATTTAGGATAATAGCAAATACTGTTCGTCAATAACACAAAGGCTAAAATGGTAATGTTAGCAGGCTAAAACTACATGAATAGCAATAAAATACTAAAATATAACTAATAACTATTTGTCAATAAAATAAAAGCTAACATTAGCATGCTAAAATATATTTGTCAAGATGTTAACATTTCTTAAATTTAAGATAAATAGCAAATGGTTATTGTTAATAACATAAAGGCTAACAAGCTAATGTTAGCATGCTTAAATGCTAAATGATGTTTGGGTAGATGATAACATATTAAAGTCAGAATGAATAGTAAATGATCATTTTTTTTAACAAATATAAAATAGTAAAATTTAAACATTGCTATTCAAATGGGAAATTATAATTTTGAAGGTTAAAATGTTAATTTTTTTCGAACACAAAATGTTACAATATTAATGTGAGCAAGTGGTGAACTTATCCAATATATTACGATAAGTGTGAGCATTTGTGAGAGTAAATCTGTTGATTATAGCCCGATTAAGATCAGATTAAAGTAAATCAAGGTTGAAGAACAGTGTATCCAAGTAGGCAAGGCTAACTATATGTGGAGAGTAAATATATTTTTTTAATTTATCCATGTATTCAAAGAGATATTGCAGTTTTTCCAAACAGCTTCATGTTTCTGTACGTACTGTGCAGAGCTCCTTTGTCATTTTTAAAAACTTGTCACAATAAGACACACACGAGGTCCGATTAGGTTTCCCGTTAGGGAATCGCTGTAGCGTTGCTTTCAAGTCACCAAACTATTGTTTAGGTTTAAACGCAACACGAGGCCTGTGGATAAAACTGTGTTTTAGGGAGCCTTTGGTGAAGTTTTGGCAACACCGCCTGAAGGTTCTCAGGGATATTTATGTCATTGCTGTACATTTGTATGACAAGAGGCCGTTTACATAACTTATCACGTTTCTGACGGCTTCATTTTTGTTTTTCTCCTGCAGCAATGGTTCAAGCAGCGCAACGCTCAGTGGAGGCAGGCTGAAGGTCTTCCCCCTAAACTGGGATCAGTGCTGGACTAAGATCTTCTGACCTCCTGGTTGCACGAAGCTCTTTGCTGACCTTGTGTTTTCTTGATGGACTGGCTTATCCTCCCTGTTCCCTCTCAAACTGTATATCCCTCTTTTTGTACCCATAAAGCTATTGTATCTTGTAAAATGTGAAGGTTTGTGTGTGTTGTTGCCAAGTTAACTACCATGTTTATTGAAGTAAACTTATTATTTTAAGGTAAACTGACTCGTGTTTGTTTTGTGGGAAGTTCAAATTCACACAGGATGCAGGATAATACAATAGGGGTTTGTGCTTTAGAGAGGTGCTTTTGTTTCCATTGCTTTGTTTGCATGTAGATCTGTCAGCAGTTGCACGTCTGGTCATTCCCATGACTATAAAAGACGTAAGCAAGGACTACAATAGGTGCTGCAGGAATCAGCTGACACTATCAGAACCGCTGTAGTTGAATCTGGAATATTCCATTACAGCACAGAGGTATGAGATTATGAGCTAAAATAAAGACAAGTGATGTCACTTCAATAATCCTCTTTTTGGTTTCTCATGCCTGAGTGCTGTCAAAGGGAAATGATCTCACTGAGTAAGAAATTTAGGTCACTTTTCTACGAGAATTTTATTTGCTTCCAGATTGAGATACACAAAAACATTTAAACCATAAAGTCATAAACTATTCCCACATAATACAAAGTAGTTTTACTTTCACTGAGCCCTCTAAGGTTTACACAGGATGTCTTTGTTTTGCCATCTCATAAAACAAACACAAAAATAAAGTGAAAAATGAAAAAGTTGACGACCTGCAAACCACAGCAGGGACAAATTTGTCTTGTTCTTTCATTTGCGGTCCTCATAGTACACACACAAGTTATAAAGCTGCACAAAGTGCAAAACAAATTCATGATACTGTTAAATTTGACCCAATAACCGTCCTTTTATTAAAATGTAACTAAATAGAATTGATAAAATCAACTCAAGTCAATATTAATTTCCATCTGCAGCTGAAATGTGCTGATAGCACTAAATGCTAATTGTCAGCTTGAGCCAAATATGATACACAAAACCTTATACTGTACGTGAGAATATTCCAAATTTCACCACCGCCAAGACGTTACCCAGAGTTGTGTACACTAACAATTGTACATGATAATGTTTGTTTGCTGTTAACATGAATGTTGTTTGGTCAAGGTTAGCATAAACGCTAACATTAGCTTATGTGTTTGGAGATACGTTTCCATCTTTTAAGCTTAGAATGAAAAGAAAATGCCAGTAATCAACATACATCAAGTGAAACAGTAAAATCTTGGTTTTTAAATTCCACCTTTATGTGCTATATGTCTGTGTTTAAAGCAATAAGCTGCTATCACAATTCAAATGCTAATATTAGCTTGTTAGCTTGCTTGTTTGGACACATGCTGAAACTTCCTTTGAAATGAAGATGAAAAGAAAATACCAGTAATCAGCATTTAACGAGTCAAACAAGAAAATCAGTTTTTTTTTCATGTTTATATTATAAATCTCAATGTTTGAGGCAATTGCCTTAGTTTAAATGCTACACGCTAACTGTTAACCTGTTATAGTCATGTTGATACGGTTAATTTATGGTAAATTGGTCATTCGTCTGGCCAACTATTTCAAACTTTTCTGAACGTATTTGAACAAGAAACTCTGCTTCCAATCACCCACACATCCGCTCCCTTCTCAAGGACATCTGTGGACCTGTATCAGAGCTGAGCCAGCTGATAGACACTGCACCATCTCCTATCAGGACTATGGAACTATCTGGCAGTGTCCATGGACAACTCACCACCTTCGTTGGCCTCTTTATGCATAAATGTGTTATGACATCATCAGTATGTTGCTGTTTCTGTGCTGAGGTTTTTCTTTTTATTGTTGCAACTTTTAAACTGTCCCGTCTAGGACACAATACAAGATATTAATTTGTTTTATACCTCTCCTCATGCTTCTCTTTTTTTTTTTTAAATCTAAATGAAAAGGGCAGCGCCTCCAGAAGGCCGCGGTCTCAGACACCGCCGTCTCACCATGTCTGTTTATATTTTCACGGACAGGCTGTACTTGAATGTAATTTTGTTGTGCTTCGGTGAAATTACAATAAAGCTCATTCTGAATTATATTGTATAGTTCAAGATTATGTCAGTCAAGCCTCAAAGTAAGAAGGGAATAAAATAACTATGCAATTCATAGTGAAGAAGGTATGTTGCAAAAGAATTAAAATAAATCTGACATTTTACTCAACTATCAACTGTTGGATATTTTTGAAAAAGAAATTGAAAAGTAATTAACCCTTTTTTGTTGTAAAATTAAACTTTCGCTCCTTGAGACTGACCATTTCATAGTTTTTAATGTAAAAACTAGACCATCATTGTCTTTGCACGTAGCCTACAGGTGGTTATGTGTCTTGCGTGCACAGTAATTTCTACAGAACAAATTTAATTAGTTTTAATTAAAAGCATGACCCGTTTTTTTAAACGTTTACTACACTTTAAAGCAATAAAGTCAGATTTGACAGTTTTAAAGACAACAAATCTGTGAAAACTCTGAGGGAAAGGCCCAGATTCTTCGTTTACAGCAGAGGAACGAGCCTGGAGGAGATCTGAGGGAGGAAATTATGTTTTCTGCCAACAAGCTGGGAGTAAAATTTAAAAATATATTTTTTAAAAACAGGCTCTGATCGTGGGAAACACACACCGACCCAACAGGTAGGACAAGTGCTCATAAGGCACACACTGCTGCTTTGTACGGGCATTCACACTGCAGCATTCATGAATTATTAACTGACAGTGTCGGTACTCCCTCTTTGGGTTCAGCATTAACGGCCAGAACTCTACAGAACCCTGCGAGTTTAAAATAGACACACACAGGGGTTTGTTTCTGAGCCTGGCGGTTATTTCCTCCGTCCAACAGAGTGTGAAATGAAAAGTCACACCCAGTAAAGAAAAACAAGCACATTTTTTATATTCCCTGCTGAAAACACTTCATTTCTCAGACCCCCTCCCTCTGCTCGCTCAGAAATCAACAATCTAATAGTCTGAACTACTTAACATTTTATTTATTTTTAATCATCATAGCGTTTGACTTTAGTGGAGTTGCATCTTGCAGAACAGCTGCAGGAAGTTTGTTTCAAGCAGAGATTCAGTTTCCAGCCTCTTACATTCCCTTCATGCTGACTGAGAACTGAAGCTGCATTTTTCCGTTTGGAATCAATTATTCCTTACATCAAACCTTTGGCCGTGTGCTGCCTCCGCACAATTTAACACAAGAGAAGCAGAATACTTTATGAGAACAAGCTCTGTGAGCTGGACGGTGCTTTCCCTTTGGAGTTTCAAGAAGTTGTTTGTTGCAAAAATGTTAAGTAGGTATGTTTGTGACCCATCACATCAAAACATAGATTAAGTCATATTTGGCCACACTAAACAAAACATGTTTTCAGATTCCTGTTTTCGAAGTCAGGGATTCCCAACCCTGGTCCTTGAGGAACACCATCCTGCATGTTTTAGTCGTTTCTCTGCTCCGACACACCTGATTTTAATAAATGGGTGATTAACAAGCTTCTGCAGAACATGAGGAAGTAATTAAATCACTGTTGGAGCAGGGAAACAACTTAAAACAAGCAGGATGGTGTTCCTCAAGGACCAGGGTTGGGTACCAACTGACTTACATCATCCTGATATCGTGAGCGGCTCCAGCTATACCTTGATTTGTCTTGCAAATCAGGAATGACCATGGAAAATTGGTCTGAATCCTATTTTTATCATGTCCAAATGAGGATTTCTTGACGTCATTTGAAAGAGAAAACCTCAAATCTGATTTAAATATCAGGATTCCCCAGCTGGTATAGAAAACCAACGTGATACACGGGCATACGGAGTAAACCCATTAGAAAAACTTAAGAATTTCAGTATAACCATTTAAAAGTGCCCAGTGATAAATGACATATCATGAGGCGCGTGTCATAAATACATTAAACGGCAGTTAAATGCTTCCATAACAATCTATCTGCATCCAGCGCTTGTTTATTACATTTGCTTAACAAGCAAATTATTGTATAATTCTGTACTTACTACTTAATACTTGAACATATTTTGCTTTGATACTGTTTTATAAATTCTATAACCTGTTTTTAATACAAAACCAACTGTTGTACAAAGTTTGTTGTACATTTATTCAAATATAATCAACAGAGAAATTTGGAAATGTTTAATAAGCTTAAAAATCAACATAAATTGACGCTTACATTGTACTAACCAGTGTACTTTGGTTTCTAAGCACAGTATACCCACTACAAAAATGTAGACTACACCACTGTAGAAAACAGCTCCAACAGAATGAAAAATCATGGATAATTGTTGGTGCTGCTCAAAAAAGTGCAGCCATTTCATTCAAAGCACCTAGAGATAATGTATTTATTTATTTATGCACAACAGCTGGTGAGATCTCACTACACACCTTGTGACTAAATCCTCAGTTGGATGTGATGGGTCATGTTTAAAGCACCAGTATATCAATTTTGGTGGCTCTGGTTTAGGGCGGAGAACGGTTGTCTGCTAATCCGATGGTTAGCGATTCATCCCGTTTTCCCCGTCACACCTTGAGCAAACACCCGCGAATACATCTTGTGAGGTAAAAGTGCTTTGAGCTGTCCAACAGATTAGATAAGAGCCATAAAACTGTGTGTTTGAAGCCGACAGAAGATGGTCGAACGTGTTTCAGACGGTTTCCAGATGCTTTCTCGGGGGGACTTTCAGTGAAACATCCAAGAACTACTTTACCTTTGGTCATTTGTAATGGATCGTCCAGGTGTGAACAATGAGAACAAGTTAGAAAATAATACATATTAGTAGTTAGTTGTTCTTAAAATGGTTCATGGGGTTTCAGTTGTGCAGCATTGTGTCTTCAGTCCTCATACATTCAAAAGCACTTGGTCCATTTCAGGGACGCAGCAGGAGCCGAGACACCAAGGCTTCCAACCGTCCCCAAAGCAATCCTCGGTTAACGTCTTAAAGAGGTGTCTTTATCGGTTGATAGGGCCACAATAATCTCTCAAGGCGCCGGAGCAATTCTTGGGGCACGTCTTGGTCTCAGCTGATGAGCTGATTTAGGAAAATCTTAAAAATTTACACAAAAAAGTCTGTTTCAGCTGTTTGTGTCTACAGTCTTCTTATAGTGGTTACCTAAAGTCCACAGGAACGGGTGGAGGTTATAGACCAGTTCATACAAGAGAAACTTTGTTTGGTTCAGGTTCTTTGAGTCAGATTTATACGCCATTGGAAGTAATTGGGTTCGAGATGGCGTAGAGGTAGGGCAGCCGACTTGGGACCAGAAAGCCGTTGTTCCAACTCCCAGCCATTCCCACATGCAGTGATGTCTCTGAGCAAAACACCCAATCCCTAATTGCTCCCCGGGTGCTCACATGGCTGTCCACTGCTCCACCTGGGTGTATCACATGTGTGATGGGTTAGAGGCAGGGCAGCCGGCTCAGGACCGGAAGGTCCTGGGTTCGATCCCCGGTCACTGCATACCTCGTTGTGTCCCTGGGCAAGACACTTAACCCCGAGTTGCTCCCGGTAGGACTGGCTGGCACCTTGCATGGCAGCCTACCGCTACCGGTGCATGAATGTGTGTATGAATGGGTGGATGGCTGGTACTGTGAAGCGCTATAGAAGCTCCATTTACCATTTAAATGCAGAGAAGTAATTTGGTCATTGTATGGGAACTTACAATGATGACAACACAAAGCACTTACTTTATGAAATCGGCTCTCGTTGACGTAGTTGCGTGACAAAAATTGCACCGTTTAGTTCTCGTAGTAGCTTCGGCCACCCCTTCTTGACGCAACGCCCAGTTTGACCTTTTGTTTTTACAAAGCGCTGTGTGATTGGTCAGAGGTTCATGGACACGTTTGTTTATGCGGAAAGGCTCCTGGACAGAAACGTTGTCCTTTTGCTTCAACTATTCCGTTTCCAGGAACCGGTTGTTGTACGTGCAAGGCGCATGGAGAGCAGAAATATGGCCATCAATCAGTATGACTTTCAAAACTGAAGAACAAAGATGTGAAATTATCAAAACCTCCTGGAGGGGCAGCATAGAAATTGTGAATGGAGGGGTGTAGCGCTCTCTTCGTGACAGATTTGTAAAGGCCTAATGGCAACTACAGGGACAGAGTGGAGACCCCAGGGTGTTGAATGAACGGGGTGATCTGATGGTCGAGGTTGTTAACACGAGCAGTGGTCATCCAAAACAGGCATGGGGCCTCTCGTCGTCCCATCTGCCACATCTGTTGGACTAACAGACTGAACCGGCCCTGCTTGGCTCTGGTCCCATTCAGCAGGCAAACATGACACCTACATGTTGTACTACTTGTTCATCGCCTCTGTCACCACAAGAAGTAATAATAGATCTTCCTCTTCCTGCTCGTCAAACATCAAGTTCTCCTCTTCACTTGTGAACTCGTAACCGTATCCCTCTGCCAAGCTTGTCGTCGCTCAGTTTACCTTGGTTGAATAACACCTGTATTTGCTTTGGGGGGTGACGGATCCTGACGTGGGAGAGGTTTCCTGGGAGCTCTGCACCGTGCGTCTCATGAACTATGAAAGTCGTGCGCAACAAAGAATGTCTCGCAACCACGTGACCATGAGCGGACTTCTTGGCTTCCGATGGAGTATGAGACAGCCTTTAATCTTTACCTTCCAACTGCACCGCCAGAAACCACCACCACATTTCTACATCCATCCCACAAACTCAAACCGGTCCAGTCTTCTCAAACCCAGCTGCGAGTTGCTGCTGGTGAACAATCGGCTCTGTCTTCATTTGACGTTTCTCAACAGGTAACAAGGAGAGGGGTCAAAGGTCATGAAACTGTGAGACAGACTGTGTCCAGCATGGCTGTGAAAATGTTCCTGTAGCTCCAAAAGGTGAAGATCCGATGAGTGTGAGCAGAATGTGAACCTGCTGCAGCTTTCCTCAGACTTCATCCTCCACTGATGGGATAGTTTTAAGACTAAATTTAATTTAATCTGTAAAGTTACTGGTTCTTTACAGCGTCAACTGGTGGACTTTGAATAAACTCGCCCTCTAAGAGCCTCAGCTCTGCGTCGTTACAGTTAAACTCCTGATTAAAAGAATCCTGTTCTGTAGTGAAGGACTGAACTGTTCTTACACGTTGGAAGGACTTTGATCTTTGTGACGTATAACTTTAAAACATGTTGAGATGTTTTCAATTCCTTTAAAATAAAGTTTTCTTTTTAAAATCTGCTTCAACGTGTTCCGTTTTTGTTTTATTTTGCTAATTCCAACGGTTAGCTAAAGATTTACTCATTTGAGCTTTTAGATTTGACAAAATTTTACATTTTAGCAAAGATTTAGCAATTTACAGCTTATTTTGTTTTGTTAACTCTAGCTTCTCTTTAAGATATGCTAATTTTAGCTTTTATCCATTTTGCCAGTTTTAGATTTTAGCTACAGTTTTGCTAACTTCAGTCTTTAGCAAAAAATTAGCTGATTTTAGCTTATATTTATTTTGTTAACTTTAGCTTTTATCTAAAAATATGCTCATTTTAGTGTTTATCTAAGGCTTTTTGCCCTAAAAGCTATAATTATACTAATTTCACCTTTTTATAAACATTTTAGGATATTTAGGCTTTTGGCCATTGTTTAGCTAACATTAGCTTTTATGATTTGCTCATTTTCGTTTTTCTTTTGTTTATTTCAGCTGACAGCAATGTTGTTGCTTGTTTTACCCTTTTTGCCATTCTTTTGCTCATTGTTTTACCAACGTCAGCTTTTATCTGAAAATTTGTTAATTTTAGTTATAGTTTTAAGTTTTATGTTATAGTTTTGCTCATTTGAGTTTGTTAACTGTTCATTTTATCTTTAACAACTCAGTTTAAGCATCTTTAACAAATTTTAGCTGTCATTTGGCACTCAACGTTCTCACTGTATCTTAGTTTTTTCCAGTTAAATATTAAATCAGACAGTTTTGGGGGCAGCACGGTGAATCAGTGTGTCAAGTTATGTGGATGAAAAGAGGAGCTGAGGTCAGACTGCTCATGTGTGGTGGAGGTGGACATTTTGAAGAAAGCAATCTTAAAAGTTACTGCGTTCAATAAAATAAGTTTTGTGGTTGTGTTGATTAAAATAAAGATTCTATGTGTGTTTGTCAAGGTGTTGAAACAATCAAATGTTATGTTATTGTGATTTTTTTGTGTGTTCAAAAAGATCCCATATAATCTATTTTCTGATCAAAAAAGTATTCATTGAGTGATTGTAAAATATAGATCTGACTTTCACTTTTAATAAGTCAAGTGATTTTAGAAGAAGGGTTTTCGTGAGTTTATTCTCTATTAGCAAGTACTTTTTTACGGTTAAAATTAAAGGTTCAAAGTTGAGAAAGAGTGTCAGTTGAAGCAAGTGACAGGAAACTCAGCAGTGTGGTTAGGCTTCACACACATCATGTTACAAGATGTGTTGTCTTGTTCTGCAAAGGCACAAACTGTGAGTTTATACTTCTCTTTTACTAAGTATATTTTTTACGTTTACATTTAATACAAAGCCAACTGTTGTACAGTTTGTTGTCCATTTAGTCAAATATAAGCGTCAGAGAAATTTGGAAATGTTCAATATGCTTAAAATCAAAATAAATTGATGATTACATTGTACTAACCGGTGTACTTTGGTTTCTAAGCACAGTATACGGACCAATCGCGGTAAAGTTAGTTTTACGTTAATTGGACATTCGCACTCTGTGGCTTCAGCTGTGTCCAACGTAAAACTAACTTTACCCACTACAAACATGTAGACTACACCTCTGGATCAGCTGCAGAGTTCAGCTCAGGACAAAATAAAAACCATACAGTTTATTGATGGAAAAACAATAAGTAATATATAAAATTAACTGTTGCGCTTTTTCCAAACAAAACAAAGTTCCTAAACTTCATGCAATTTCAGGCTGAATGACACTTTAAATTTAAACAGATGTCCAAATAAATATTTGAGTTTTAAATAAAAAGTTTAATTTCTCAGTTTAATTTAGTGGATTAATTACCAGTAGTTTAATTTAGTCTGTAGTTTCTGATATTTCCCTGACATCACTTCAGTAAAGCCCAACACTTTCCAGCACCTCGGGCTGAACTCGGCGTTTCCTCCAGAAAACGTTCAGTTTTCGTTCGTCTCCTCCGTTCTGCGCCGTTTCAACCCATCGGCTCTGGTTTCACTCCACCGTTCTCACCACAGACGGCGGTTGGAGTTCGACGAAGACGTCCAACAGATGCACGAGTCCAAAACCACAGCCGGGTCCAGCGGAGTCGCAGCTTCTGCCAGGTTCTGACCGCCCACAGACGATTTACTGAAGGCCTTTTGTTTGGAGAAAGTTCCTGTTCCGTCTTCTCCACCCGGACCTCCGTTCTTCAACACAAAAACGACTTTAACTCAGATTTACAGGCCCCGAGCTGAAACTAGCTTCAAGGATCGCTGGGCCTTTAATGAAACATCAAGTTTACTCAAACCTAAAGCAGAAACGTCTGAACATTTTCAATCGAACCACAGATTAAGTCTGAAACATGAAGAATAAACACCGAGGCTCGGATACAAATCAAAACATCCTGAGTGAGACGTCAGGACCAAAACACGAAGAAAAAACACGAAGGTTCAGCATAAAACCATAAACCGCTAAAATATAACATTTGTACGACATAAATACAAGCGATACGCCGACGTCCCCGTCGCTGACAGATCTGAACGATGAGTGTTTTTCTGGACTGGAACTGAAAGTAAACCTTAATGTTTAGATATTTTTTTTTTTTACGACTGTATTTTTATTTTTGCTTATTTTACGTTTATTAACCCCTGGTTCTCCATCAGAAGGTTCTGCTACCTGTGTGAGAACAACAAAGAGGAACACTAGAAAAGAACCGGGCCATTCATTACGTTTGTGCATTTATAAAGAAAGTGACGTCATCCATTAGTTGTTGAGATGTTTTGCTAACAGACACAGGTAAAAACAATGAAGTCACCTTTTTTTCCTTTTGGCGGCAAGCGACAAGAACAACGTTCACATTTTAAAGCTGTTGAAGTTCACAGACTTTCTTCAGTTTCAGACATTTTGTGAATATTTCTGGTTTCGTTTAGAGTTTTACACCGTTTGGTTGGAGAGTTTTGTGTGTTAGTTTCTTTTTTGTCGTTAATTTTCTTGTTATATTTTTCCAAATATCTTGCAATAAAATAAACAAGAAGCTTGTTAAACAGAGGTGCTCAGTCCTCGAGGGCCATTGTCCTGCAAAATTTAAATGGTTCTCTGCTCCAACACACGACTTTAATGAATGAGGGATTAAAAGGCTTCTGCAGAACTTGAAGACCGGCGAAGAACCTGAGAAACAACTAAGACCTGCAGGACGGTGGCCCTCGAGGACCAGGATTAAGCATCAGTGTTTTTAACAGATTCAAAAGCAGTGTAGAAAAATCAGACAAAACATAAAGTGATTTTTTTTTTCCTGAAATACATAAATATGTTAAAACGTTCTCTGTTGTGTTTTAAATCTGTGGCAGGTTCTGAAACTCGAGGCTCAGATAAGAAAAGTACCGTTCTGGTCGTCTTTTCGTCAGTCGCTCAGTTGGACGTCGTGCTTTTTCCGGCTCCACTCTGCTTCTCGAGGAGGAACGTAATCTTTGTGAAGCTGCTTCGGCGCCGCCAGAGTCCGGACCCGAGCCGATTCTCTGGCTCTCTTGGCCGCCTGCGACACCTGAGTGGAAACATTTAAAGGTAGAGAATTAAATCTTGGAGTTTAAAAAAAAAAAATTGAGTGAGAAATCTGAGAGCCTGTTTCTAAAACTCGTGATCTGTTTTCACACACAGTTTCAAAAACTATTCCAGTCCACTATTTTCACAGGTTACTTCCTGTCATCCACAGAAGAGTGCTGTAGCACCCCCAGCACCCGCAGTTCTCAGTAAACAACGTTCAGCGATGCGTTGACCCGTTGCGGTTTTTAACTTTTCTTACAGTCCAGATGGGTTCCTCGAGGCGTCCCAGCTGGTAGCAGATGTTGGTGTCCCTCAGTTTGGGCAGAGACAGTTGGACAAGTCTCTGAGAGACGCTGGCCATCCGGGACGCAACGGAGACGACGGACACGGCGCTCTGAAGAAACAGAAGTTCAAAGAATTCAAATCACAGGTGAGGCAGAGGAGAACCACTGAATCTGCAGCTGCAGCTTTTAAAACGTGCAAAAAGATTTAAAAACAAAAACAAATCAGGACGATCGAACAAAAACTAAAAACAACTAAATTATAATTTACTGGAAATTTTACTTTGATTAAAAGCATCTTTAAGGCATGTATTTCTTTCATATTCTGATTTTGTTTTATGAAGAAAAAACATTGAACACACACACACACACACACACCATTACTGTAAAATGTGTATTTGGTTTATCATTAACATTCAGTGATGAACTGAAAACTGAGAAACTTTTTTAGAGAAACATTTTTTTAAATATCGACGGTCAACTTGAGGACCGGTTCAGGTTCTCACCTCTCTGTAGTTCTCATGGTCTCAATGAATCCGACTGGGTTCTTGCCTTAGCTACTTTAAGTTTCTCACTATCCTTTTGCTACTTTTAAACTTCTTACTAGCCTTTTGCTACTTTTAGCCTCTGACTAGCCTTTTGCTACTTTTAGCCTCTGACTAGCCTTTTGCTACTTTAAGTTTCTCACTAGCCTTTTGCTACTTTTAAACTTCTTACTAGCCTATTGCTACTTTTAGCCTCTGACTAGCCTTTTGCTACTTTAAGCTTCTGAATAGCCCTTTTGCTACTTTTAGGCTTTTCACTAGGCTTTTGGTACTTTTAAGCTTCTCACTAACCTTTTTCTACTTTTAGCTTCTCACTAGCCTGTTGCTACTTTTAGCTTTTCATTAGCACTTTGCTATTTTAAGCTTCTCACTAGCCTGTTGCTACTTTTACGCTTCTTACCAGCCTTTTTCTACTTTTAGCTTCTCAATAGCCTTTTTCTACTTTTAGCCTCTGACTAGCCTTTTACTACTTTAAGCTTCTGAATAGCCCTTTTGCTACTTTTAGGCTTTTCACTAGCCTTTTGCTACTTTTAGCTTCTCACTAGTCTTTTGTTACTTTTTTGCTTCTCACTAGCCTTTTGCTACTTTTAGCTTCTGACTAGTCTTTTGTTACTTTTTTGCTTCTCACTAGCCTTTTGCTACTTTTAGCTTCTGACTAGTCTTTTGGTAATTTTAAGCTTCTCACTAGCCTTTTGCTACTTTTAGCTTCTCACTAGCCTTTTGGTAATTTTAAGCTTCTCACTAGTCTTTTGTTACTTTTAGCTTCTCACTAGCCTTTTGCTACTTTTAGCTTCTCACTAGCTTTTTGCTACTTTTAGCTTCTCGCTAGTCTTTTGTTACTTTTTGCTTCTCACTAGCCCTTTGCTACTTTTAGCTTCTGACTAGCCTTTTGGTAATTTTAAGCTTCTCACTAGTCTTTTTCTACTTTTAGCTTCTCACTAGCCTTTTGCTACTTTTAGCTTCTCACTAGTCTTTTGTTACTTTTTGCTTCTCACTAGCCTTTTGCTACTTTTAGCTTCTCACTAGCCTTTTGCTACTTTT
>JARVGQ010001175.1:5061948-5074245 GCA_031762355.1 Hypsolebias martinsi | reverse complement strand
GCACAGCCCGAAGAGGAGACGTGGGTCCCCCTTCCCATGGGCTCACCACCTGTGGGAGGGGCCAAAGGGGTCGGGTGAAATGTGGAATGGGTGGTGGCCGAGGGCGGGGACCCTGGCGGTCTGGTCCTCGGCTACAGAAGCTGGCTATTGGGACGCAGAGTTATTATCACGGAAACTACTTTGTACTTACTTGAAAAAATAGTTAATCCCAAAGAGGATCACTAAGAGAGTTAATTTATCATGTTTAGTGATCTGCATGAGACAAATGTCCCTCACACATTTAATGTGTTGTGCTCCACGTCAACACAGCTGAGTTCTGCTCCACGCCTCATTTGGTTCCACACTGTCCGCTTCATTTCTGAAAACTCAGGTCCATGCAGGACGTGTTCGGCTTCATCTGTTGTTTATGAACAACCAGAGGGAGGATAAGATCGACTGGTCTGTGCGACCATTTTGTGGAACTGTGTTATGAACGTCTGATTCAGACCACCAGGATCCAGAATCTGGTTCTTTGGGTCATGATCCAAACTTCTTGAACACAGATGAAGGTTGGAGCATAGACAGACCAGTGAATCCAGAGCTTTGCGTTTTGATTCGACGTTCTTCACCACGACCAACCGAAGCAACATTAGCATTACAGAGGCCACGATCTGCCGCTCCATCACTCAGGAATAGGGCACCCTGATCCCTGAACTCCTCCAGCTGAGGGACCACACCAGAACTAGAGGGAGCATTCCACTCTTCCCGTTGAGAACCATGACCTGGACTTAGTGGAGCTGGCTCTCCTCACACCTTCAGCTGCAAACCATATTAGTGCACGCTGAAGGTCTTGGACCGATGATGCCATCAGAACCACATCATCTGCATAAATCGAAGGCGAGACCCTGATGTTCCCAAACCAGACCCCATCCTTTCCACGACGGCCTTGAGATCCTGTCCATGAACACCACAAACTGTGGTTTGTGGTGTAAGTTACTAAAAAAAAAAAAAAAAGTCTGCCTGTGTGGCTTTTAAAGAAGAGTGTTAGCAATCTATGGCTTTTAAAAAATAAATGCATTAAATTAAAGTTTATAACAACTTTTTAAAAAAAAATAAACATTCCTGCAGGCTTATGTCCCTCTGCTGGTAGAAGGTGGAGCTGCAGGCTCTTCAAGATCCCCTCTGACTTTAGCTGACACAAAAACAGCTTTAGCTCAGTCAGTTTTACAGATACTGAGCTCAGATTTGGTGTGGTAGTAGCTGAGAGTCCTCCACAGCACATGCCTTGACATCTTGTGATTTCACGAGATGTAAGGTTTCCTGCTGGCATGAAAGGCGTTGGGTGACTCGGGCCTTCACAACTATAGACCTCCAACAGTCACTGATAATTAAGACAAATGGGTCGGTCTGAACCCTTCACGCCGTTTCTAAAACATCCTGATTGATAAAAGTACCAGAGGTACGAGGCGCTTGATGCACTCCAACATTTTCAAGCTCTAACCTGAGGCTGCAGCTGGAAAACCTTCTGCTAGACACAACTTGTCCGACTCTTTCAGCTCCTTCTCCGCCCGAGGCGACGCTTTCACCACAGAATGTGGTTCATCTGCAGACGGAGCCGACGCCGGGGCCTCGAAACGAGCACTTCTGTAGGACTTTCGCCAGCAGCGACACAATTCACCTCCATGTGACGACAGCAGCTTGGATCAATGCTTAAACTGCCCCATGCGTGTGTGCTGCAGGTACGAGGCTTCTGTCAGGCCTTCAGGTAGCAGGGGATTTAAATGTTGTGAGAAATGTGCACATTGTGTCCTCCCTGACCCACTCCGTGCACCGAGGACCACAGGAGGAAGATTTCAGGTCTGAACTGACGGGTCGGACCCCAGGTGAGCATGAAGAGGTTTTTCCGGACCCACAGGGATGAGGACTACAGCCAGATCCAGTACCTGACTGCCAAATGCACCCGCCTGGCCCACGACAAGGGTAAGATGTGAAGGTAGAGGCTGATTCGTGGTTCGCTCTGAGGTTTGTTGCTGTTCTTTACACAGTTTATTAGAAATATGAGAACAAAATGTCAATCATTCAGCTGCTTCAGTTTTATATTCTGGCACAGGGCTGGCTTAATTTTAACTTAATTTAAACCTCTTGTTTTGACAGGGTGTGTCCCGGTCACTGTTTGCTTGGATTTGGTAACTCTCAGGCTCACTAATAATAAAGTTATTAAAAATTGGACTGCCTTGAATGAATAAAACCTATATTGGCTATATAATCTGCAAATAGTTACGTAAACACTCATTTTAAACATAACAGCCACTTGCGAGCATCTTAATATCACGTCAGAGCTGCCTCTTCAAGTAAGCATTTCCACTTCTGCCCGTGAAATAAATCTCCGCCCCTAAACGTTCAGTCATGGGCGATTTAATTAAAAGCACAAAAAATTATAATCAAACAGCACAACTAAATTGCAAATCAGTTTTACAGTTTAAATGGGTCATTATAAAATTTTGATAACTTTATTAAAAAAATATGAGAGAAATGTTTGAAGCGTAATCACGTTACGTAGATCATGTACCAAAACAACAGCGCCAATTTGTCAAATTAACAGCGATCAAAATGTCGAAAAGACAGTCCTATTTACTTTTTTTTTTTTTTTTAAGTCTTCATGCCGTTTCTAAAACATCTACAACTAAACAACCAAGAATTGAAGCAGGTGAGGGCAGTGACAATGGTACTGGAGCAGGTGCGTAAATGCTTGAGAGAAGCGGAGCGTGCTCCATTCACACAGGGAGAGCTGTTGGTCAGGCTACTTCTTGTTGCTCTCTAAAATAGTTATGGAATCAAGCGTTTACAAATGTCGGTAAATGTAGACGTTTAACAACCCGTTAAAATATACCAGAATACAGAAAATGGCTTGTACTGTATTATACATTTTCAGGGGGAGGACCCCTCACTCCCCCGGCTATTTGGATTCCAGTATCGTTTGGCTTACAAATTAAGCGCTGTTCTTGCACATTTAAACATTTTGACACAATGAAAGTCAGAATATTTTATACCAAACAGGAACCACTTCAGCAATTTTCTCTTATTTCTGAGCATTTTTATCCTGCAGCACAGTATTTATATTTTAAGCAGAATATTCTTTGTTCAGTCTACAACGAGTAAAGCTCATCATATATTTTAGGGGGGAAAGTAATTAAAGCAAATTTGTAATAATTAAGTAACTCATGTTGCATTTGTAGGCTAGTAAATCTGACATGCTGATATTTAAAAAGCAGTTTGTTGTTTAGTCCTTTCTCATTTATGGCTCTGAAGAAAAAATCTGATGCTTTTTGAGCTATTTAGTAGAGTAAAAATATGATTTTAAAAACAAAAACCCAAAATATTTGTGGCATTTTTTTAAAATTCCTAATCTTTTAAAGGACTTTTGTTAAAAGTTTTCAAAACTGAAAGGGTCTTTTTGATTCCAGAAAAGTTAAGTCTGGTCTTCTGGATATTCAAAGGTATTTTTAATTCATCATATGAAAAAACCGCATTAGAAACATAAAATAATCAAACGTGCTCAGCAGAGCCTTATCGCTCACATTTCAGGAATAAAAAAAAATCTGATTAATAATTCTTACACATTTTCTTTGAGGCTTACTTTTCAGTCTGTTTCTGACTGCCTCAGGTGCAGCTGTGTTGTTACCATGGCGACCATTATGAGCCACTGGCAGCATTTCTTTCTATCTCTTTACACTTCTTAGACAGGTCATGATGTGTCTAAATGTAGTGTTTTTAGCTTAGATTATTAGATGCAAAGTTAATTTGTGATTTTCTTCAAAAATGTTCTTTTGAAGATTCAAAAACGGTTTATTCAGGACTTCAGTCTTTGCCTGTTCCACCTGACTGTGGTGCGGTCTCTTTATTTCCCACAGCAGTGTTGGAACGAGAGTTTCTGGTGTCCAGAGAGAAGGAGAGGAGGATGCACAATAACCTGGAAGTCGTGACGTCTCGACTCCTCCAGCAGGAACAGCTGAACCTGGAGCTGAGGTTCAACCAGGACCAGCTGATCCACAGGATCCACCAGCAGCAGGTGAACTCAGTGATCCTGAAACAAAGGCAGAAGCTTCTAGTTTACATGTCCTCCAGGAGCAATTTGAGATAAGTTGGCCTGTCCAAGTCCAACGGGGAAACCAAATTCAGATAAACAACCGTTGTTTGGGCAGGCAGACTTTGTTTTCAGTCTGACTTCAAGTTCTACTCAATGGTGAATCCAAACAGCCAGATTAGTGGACATTCTGCCTGGTCCGTGCTCATTAGCTTTTTCCAAGGTCGAATCCTTCAAGCCGGCGACTTCCAGGAGCCGCAAGTGGTCTACGATACTCAGAAATCGTGTCCAGTTTGCGGTTGAGCCCGTTAAGCACATGAGTCTGAGCGCTCGAGGCACAAATGAATCCTTCACATAAGGTTGGCAGCTTTACCATGGCCGAAACTGCTGCCGACGCCTTCCTAATTTGTCGATATCCAAGGTATCTGCCGATTCCGAAAAGCAGAAACCCTCTTATCATAAATCCAATAATGTACGTATCTTCTACATCCACCACAGACAGAACAGATAGGCACATCATCTTCCACTCACTCCAGGGATCAATGACATTTCCAGCTACGAGGGTCCGTTCAGGACATGATGGCTCTCCAGCACCCTGTCATCTGGTAGAAATAATTTTATCAATTGCGTTGAGGGATCAGCTGATCAAATCCATAATAACTTTCAATTCGGAAGATGTGTAAAGAGAGGCTCTGAGGAAGTTGACAGGACAAGACAGCAAAAAAAAAAGGCTGGAGGGAGAGAGAGGGTGAGATCGACTGTCTTTGTTGATAGCGAAAGCGAGAATGCATCAAATAAACTTTGTTGTTTCTTAGGAATATTAAAATACAATATAAAATATTGAGAAAAGTTATGACTCTGTTATGCAAACAGTCATAATTTTTTTAATATAGCTAAAAATTGTGATTTAACTTTAGCTCACATTAGCTGTTTTAAGCTAAGCTAGTTCTTTTGATGGATAAACTTTACATCTGTTAGCATAAAACTATAGCTTCTTTTTTTCTTAAACATTCAAACTCGTGACTCTATTTTACGAACCTGACTAATTTTTTTTATTATTAAATATTGACATGATCGTATGATTACACTTTGTTATGATTTAGCTTTAGCACATGTTAGCATTTTTAAGCTAACATCACGGGTTACTTGTTTCCCTGGATTAATGTAATTATTTATAAATTTTGTTTTACATATGTTTAAACAGACAAAGAACATTAATCTGTTGTTAAACCACATTTTATTTTTTATTTATTTATTTAGTGTTTTGTTTGTTTATTCTAAGAGGATGCTAGATAGCAAGTTCGCGGTGGGCTAATAAGGCTAACACAACTATAAATATCAGCAAATTGATAATAAATTGTTTTATTTCTCTGAAGTGTAAAAATAAAACCTATGAGCGAGTTGCCCTTTGTGTTTTTGTGTTAAAAAGAAGACGTTTAATACTGTTTGGCTAAACAAAAATAAATAAATCTGAAAAGACTTTTTAGGTTAGTTAATAAGATTTTGTAGCTTTTTGTCTGTTCATTTTTGTAAATCCCACAAAACAGATGAAAAACATTCATATTACTCTATGAATTATTTGTAGCCTCCATAAATCTGAGTTTTATTACATATACGACTAAATATGTGAACGTTATATTTAACGTAAATGTTTTAATGCTAATTTAAGTTATTTTTGGCACGTTTCCTATAACAAACATATTTATAGGAAACAAACATTGTGTGAAGCTCAGAGTTGTTTGATAGATGTTTGGACAGTGTCCTTCAGTGTTCTGGTGTAGACCCGGGTCTGAACTCGTCCCAAACCGTTTGACCTGTGGGGATGTTTTCTGTCCCTCCTGAAGTTTGTCCAACACACCCAGACATTCAGGGAGACATGAAGACTTCACAAAGTTCTGAGTAGCAGTAATTCTGATCTGCACATCTGTCTTATCTCCAGGAGCTGGTGGACGTCTTGCGGCAGCGCATGGTCCTGCTGGCGGAGGACAGTTCTCGAGATGCAGAGCTGCTGCGACAGGTCAGCTCCGAGCTGCTGAGTCTGCAGAGCTCCGAGGTGAAGCTGGAGGAACTGGTGGAGGAGCTGCACGCCGAGGCGCAGCATCGAGCTGCGGTGGCCCTGAGCCTGCAGGTAGAGCTGCGCGCTGAGGCCCATCGCAGAGCTGCGCTGGCAGAGAGCCTCCACGCAGAGCTGCACAGGTAGGCCCACATCAGTTCTTCTGCAAGACAAAGCGGACCACCTGAAGGGAAGCTTGGTTTTCTTGTGACTTTTAAGTATTTACTCTGATCCGTTTTCTGTCCTGAACAGTAAAACGTTGGAGCTCAGGGAGCTTCAGGAGACCAACAGAGTTTTGACAGATGAGCTGAGGGATCTCCACAGGAACCATCAGCAAGAGGTGAGAGGTTACAGCTGAGGGTGTGAAAACATCTGATGAAATGAGCCGAAACCCTCTGTGCTCTACATTTCTATCTCCGTTAATGCGGCCCGAGCCACAACGTCTACCCCAACAAAAGTTACATCAAAACGACTGGCTCGGCCCCGTGATGTGTGCTATTACTTTTATTGGCATTTTGAGTTACCATGGCGACGTAATTTGTGAGCAAGGACGCAATATTTCACCAACTCCAGGAACTAGTTGGTGACTGCCCACTTATTATTCGCAGCTTGAACCGCAACATGGACCTCCACAAAAGCTATATCAAAACGACCGGCCCGGCTCCCGGATGTGTGCTATTACTTTTTTTGGCATTTGCAGTTACCATGGCGACATATTTTACTAACAAAGATGCCAAATTTCCCATAGGAAATAAATTGGAGAAAACTCTTCACAGAAACTGAGTAACGTATAGAGCCATGTTGGTTCAAGATGCAAGGAAGGCACCTATTATCACCTCTTATCACCTATTATTATTAATTAGTAATAATACTAATTAAAATTAATTATAAATATTAATACTTATCTATTTTAATATTAATATTTATTAATATTATCAATAATATTAATTATATTTGAGTAATAATAATGATTAATATTCATCATTAGTATTGTTAATATTAATGTTCATTATTAATAATAATGTAATAATAAATAGGCAGTCCCCATCAAAGTTTCTTCAGGAACTTTCTAGTTTAATATTATCCTTTTAATAGCTCATTAAATAAATGTGCCACACAGGAACGAGTAGATAATTTTATAATCCCAGTTTAATCTTGTAAAATGAATCAGAGTTGAAATACAAGCAGGCAAAAGGTTTACATGTCACTTTGTCTCCAGTTCTGCTCAAAGAGAGCATAAAGAAATGACTTTTTTTATAATGTTACGCTGTCTACCAGCTCAGGCCTCGAGTTTATGAGGTGAAAGGCTTCTGCAGCTCCAGTCTGTCCAGACAAAACACTCGAACACCACACATGGTTCATAAACATTTGACATTAAGAAGTGAAAAACATCTGTGAGCTTTCACAAAAAGAGTGTTTAAGGAAGATGTTTTAATTTTATGACATCCCTCCATCGTGCTTCGTTCTTTCAAACATCACCTTCACGCCTGCAGCTGAGGCCGTTTTCAAATTAAACTTAAACACAAATGAAATGAGACTTAATTAAAACACACGTCCAGTTTATTGTTGGAAAATGAAGAATTACTATCCGGAGGAAAACACAAATAAACAGTCTGTTTGAGGTGTTTACATATACTGTATTTAATTACCTTATTTTCACAAATTAAAGAATCCGTCTTTTCTCAGTCAATTAACATTTATTTGTTTATTTATTAATTTATTTATAATAAAAAGATCAGTGTTTTGAAACAGTACAAATGTAAAAAAACACAAAAAAAAAACAAGAGAAATTTAATTTCATGTGAAAACGCAGAGTAAATGCTTATTTTTGCTGAAAAGGTTTTATCGCTAAACTGTTTACGTGAGTTGAGTTTGAACAGCGGACGTTTGATGAAAGTAGGAAAATAAAATCCAAAAGCAGCGGAAAAACAGCTGAAATGTAGTAAAGCTAAAGAGCATAAGCAGAAATAGGCAGAAAGAAGATGAATTGATTAAAAAAATGAATTAGCAACGACAAAAAACAACTCAAATGAGCAGAAAAAAGCTGAAATTATCAGAAAGAGGCTGAAAGAAGCATAAAAAGTTTAAACAATTCAAAAGAATCACAAAAGGCAAAAAATATCTACAACATATAGCAGAAAAAATGTGAATTTAGAAAAAAAGTAGCTGAAAAAGCTGAATTTAGCAGAAAGAACGAAGCTGAAACGAGCATGTGAAGCTGAACTCAGCAGAAAGCAGCTGAAAGAAGCTGAACAAAACAACAGCTGAAATGAGCAGTAAAAGGTTTTAAACAGCTGAAGAGTTTGAAGGAGTGAAGAGCTCCATTCATCATCAATAAGGAAAACATGGCCGCCAAAGATAAATATTTGAAAAAGTAAAAATTGCACAAAAAAACGCAGGTCAGAACAGGAATGAGCCGAACGTTTCGATTTAGTTACGTGCTGAAAAACAAGCAGACTTCCTGTTGGAGGAAAGATCCAGGCGAGGAAGAACCGCAGCCAACAAAACCTGAAAATCCAAACGTCTCATTGGTCCACCTAATCTTTCAGATTACATCCAGTGATAATCCAGGTTTCAGCAAGTGTCAAACTAAATCTTGGTTTCCTTAAAGTCATCAGCAGATGGCGCTTCGAACACGTGCACGGCTTCAGGAGGAAAAATTTCCCTGGATTATTCTGTGAACCCACAGCTGAAGGAGCTGAAATGAAGCTAAAACACAAAACTTCAACAATAAATAAATCTGGTGTTTGTTCTCAGCAGAAGAACTTTTCTAAAAAAAAAAAAAAAAATTCATCAAACTCTCGAGGTTCATCATCAGGTGATGAGTCCAAATAAAACTTTTCTGCTACAAAAATAAACTTTTTAGCTGAAAGAAATGCAGAGATCAACTATAAAACGACACTCCGCACCTCTTAATTTTAATTATTATTGGTCTTATTGTTGCTAATGACTTTATTGATTTCTGTTTCTTAAATGTCGACAGTTTGACACGAATGAAAAAAATCAAGTTTTTTTAAATCAGCAGAGAACAGACGCCAAACTGACTCTTTCAAAGCAAAATATGAGGAAAAGACAAGAAGCTGAAGACTTTTGCACAGTCACCACCAGCGCAGGGTGTGTCCTCGTGCATGTTCAGCCTTAATTACAGTTCTTTTATCATTTTAATTTATTTATTTGATTTCAGTCATGTGGCTGTAATGTCCTTTCTGCCCAGCAGAGGACTCACACACGTTTTTTTTAGTTGACCTCCTGCTGCCCTGGGGTCAAACTAACCCACAACACCTCCTGCTGCCCAGGGGTCAAACTAACCCACAACACCCCTGCCCTGGGGTCAAACTAACCCACAAACCACAGAATTAAGACTCAGGCTCTTGACCCAAGGGCAGCAGGAGGGTTAACAAATCAGTCAAAACGTAATAATAATAATGTCACACAATGTCATCACTGTATGTTTCCATACAATGGTGAAATTAGTCTCTGCATTTAACCCGTCCACCACCAGGTGGTGCAGTGGGCAGCTATTGAAGGCTCTGGGGGGCATTTTGGGGATAGGGTGTGCTGCCCAGAGACACCTCGAGGGATGCAGTGGCCGGGGATCAAACCTGGGACTTTCGGGTCCCGAGCCGGCTGCCCTGCCTCTGCACCATCTTGGCCCCTCAAAACCTTCCCTGATTTTATTTCTCCGTATTATTTTAAAATCTAACTACTTCTGCTGACTTCGTTGTTTAGCCATTCACACATCAAAACGTTCGGCTCATGTAGAAGATGGCTGCTGTCACTTTTGGTTTTTGTAACTTTCATACATTTAATAATATTCATCTTTATTTACAAATATTCCGCCAATAAACACACGGAGATAACTTCAATTACTGAAACGCTCCTTGTTTTTTAGGAAGCATTTTATGACTTTTAGCTGCCATTCAGCTACTTTTAGTGTTTAGATCAGTTACTTGTTTCATGTAGCTTTCTGCGTGTAGCTAGTGTTTAGCTATAGGTGGGCATTTGCTGCTTTTAGCTTTTACTAAACCTCATGCTACTTCAGCCTTTAGCTAGTGCTATACTACTTTTAGCTAGCTTTTAGGTACTTTTAGACTTCAGCTAACCAATTACTTCTTTTAAGTAAATTTATGCTGATTGTAGCTAGTGTTTTTCTACTTTTAGCTACCCATTTGCTACATTTAGTTAACCTCAGTATATTTAGTAAGTACTTGACTACTTTTAGTTGTCTTTCTGCTACTTTTAGACTTTAGCTAACCAGTTACTTCTTTCAGGTAACTTTCTCCTACTTGTATCTAGTATTTAGCTACTTTTAAGTGACCGTTTGCCACAATTAGCTTTTCACCAACCTTTTGCTAGTTCAGCTTTTAGCTAGTATTTTCTACTTTTAGCTAGCTTCTTGCTACTTTTAGACTTTAGCCAAAAAAATTACTTCTTTCAAGTAACTTTTTGCTGTTTTTTTTTTAGCTCGCCTCCTTGTACTTTTAGTTAGCATACTACTTTCAGCTATATTTCAGCTACTTTTAGTGTTTAACCAATTCTTTCATGTAACTTTCTGCTGCTTATAGCTTGCGTTTTGTTCTTTTAGCTTTTGCATACTGTTCTGTTACTTTAAATTTTTAGCTAGTGATTTGTTATGTTTAGCTGACATGTTGCTACTCTTGGCCTTTAGCTAGCACTCTGCTTCTTTTAGCTTCTGTAGCTGCTTTCTTCAGCAGGCTCAAGCCTCAGCGTTCGGTCTTCACCTTTCCCCCGCTCCTCCTGACTGGATTTCGTCTTCATCTCCTTCTGGCTTCAGTGGAAACGAAGCGATTCATGAATGTTTTTTTCTTTTCAGGTGAATGAGCTGAAGCAGGAGAACGAGGGGAGTCTGAGGAAGCTGCAGGAGACGGCGGAGCAGTTCGAGTGGCTCTGCCAGCAGCAGCGCTACTGGATGTGTTGTGTCAAAAGGTCCTGTTCTCTCCACACACGAGAAATGAACTCCACCCATCCATTATCTTTTACCTGCTTCTTCCAATTTGGGGTCATGGGGTCGCCAGCGCCCAAGTCCAGCAATCACTGTGCGAGGAGCGGGGTCCACCCTGGACAGGCCTCTAGTCCATCACATTAACAAACCATTCACAAATAAAAGTAGAAAATTATTGGAGGTTAGATTTCAGTCATCCTTACTGAGACGGTGATTTATTCTATTGTCCAGTAATAATGTCACACACGAAGAAATCAACTTTATAAGAACAAAAAAAAACGAGCTTTAGTCAACCATGTTTATAACTTTAGATGGACTCGGACGTTTTCTGTTTGTTTTGTTCTGATTGTTGCTTCACAGCTGCGTTAATTAATTTAAAAGGGACAACGCTCAAGGAGCAAACGTTTCTCGGTTTAGCAGGAGGTTCGGACCCCGAGATTCAGACGAGGAGCTCAAAAAGAAGAACTAAAATGTTTAGACAGAACAAATTGTTGTCATGGAAACAAAACTCTTTAATTAAAAAAAACAAACAGCTTGAGAAACAATCAAGGAGCCACGAGGAGGACTGGACTCGGCACCAGAGCCACAATGCTCAACTGGTGAAGGAGTGAGAACTGGAAAAGGACAGAGGCTGATGAGTGGAGCAGCTGCAGCTGCGAACCAGGGGACAGGTGGAGGTGGGCGTGGCTGGTGACACAGGTGTCCTCTCTGTTGGACCGCCCAGAAAACCTCCCTTAGGAGGCGTCCATTGGACCTTAACCTCCTCACCTGGCTCCTCAGTATGAGGAGGAGCAGCGGATCTCCACTATCCTGCAGAGATAACTCATTTAGACCGCCTGTATCCAGGATCTCATTCTCCAGGTCACTACTCAGACTTCATGGGGGGGATTCATGAAGTAAGAACATAGACTGACAGGTAAACATAGAGCTGCCTACAGCTCAGCTCCTCTTCACTACAACGGACCGGTACAGAGTACACAGTACTGCATAAGCCACACCAGTCCGTCAGTCAATCTCTCGCTCCATTCTTCCCTCACTCGTGAACTAAACCCCGAGATAATTGAACTCATCCAGTTGAGGCAGAACCTCACCCTCGACCCAGAGAGGACAGTCCACACTTTACAGACTGAGACCCAGACCTCAGATCTGGAGGTTCTGATCCTCATCCCAGAGCTGAAGATCGTGGCACGATGACGCCAACAGGACCACATCATCTGC
>JARVGQ010001175.1:5017687-5030933 GCA_031762355.1 Hypsolebias martinsi | reverse complement strand
GTGTGTGTGTGTGTGTGTGTGTGTGTGTGTGTGTGTGTGTGTGTGTGTGTGTGTTTTAAACCCTTCCCATACTCTTGCAATTTTCTAAACAATGTTTCTAAACTCTAAAGGTCTAAAAGAGACAGAATGTCATGATTTCACTTCCCTGTCTCCTCTCTGCCACGCCCACTTTTCTGCAGCAGGCCATCACAGAGGAGGAGGGAGGAGCTGCAGGAGGAAGTTTCTCCTTCAGTATGGGCTGCACAAAGGTGCAGCAGGTGCTAAATAATTTAAAATAATTCATTTTAAATAAAAATTCCAGGCTGATCTCGCGGCTCATCCATCAGTCAGCCAGTTGTGTGTCGTGTCCACTCTTATTTTGAAAAACTGTGATCGAGCGAGTCCGCGATAAACGAACCGTGAAGTAGCGAGGGACAACTGTATATCAAACAAACTTCAACTTACAGGAGGTTTGGTGGGACAAAAAAAAGAAGCTTTTGAAACGGGCACAAATTTTGGCTTTCCGTGACTTGACCCCACCACGGCACCATGCACCCGACCCAGTTGGTCCATCCTGCAGGGGGCAGGTCCACAGGAAGTCAAACCCATGCAGCTCATGTGGGCTGATTCCAACTGGGCTCCATGAGCAAGGACCATCACCAGGTGAATACTGACGAGCTCCTCCTCCAGGCCTGACTCCAGAGTGTAACTCACCACGTCTGGGCCACTTGAGGTGGTTCTGGCATCTGATTGGGACGCTCCTCTATGGAGGTTTTCTGGTCATGTCCCACTGGAAAAAGACCCTGAGGTAGACCCAGACCTCGCCGCAGGGATTATGTACTGTAGCTCCTCTGGCCCAAAAAGGCCTTGGGGTCCCTCAGGAGGAGCTGGGTAGAGAGATGTCTGGGTTCTCTCAGTTGTTGCCTCCACTCCCTGATCATAGATTAGCATTAGAAGATGGAGAGAACATCCATAAAAGTATAAAACTGCCCCCTGTTCTTTGTTTTTAATGGCTTCCATTATGAAGTTATTAAAAAAAAACATCTAAGCTCTAATGAACAATGTTGTTCTCTTCCTCTGGACCTCCTGACCAATTAAATGTTGAGGAAGTCCTTCAGCAGTGGTCTCTGTCCTCTTCAGAACCGGCTTCACATTTAATCAACCTTCTGATTAGGAATCAACATTCTGTGATGTTTCCACTACTACCAGGACTTCCTGTGAAATACACCTCAAGAAAACTTCCTGCACTTCTTGTTCTTTCAGCTGAAGTCCCTGCAGTCCAGGTCTACATACATCCAGGACTCCCTCCAACTGAACCCCCTACCACCCCCACCACTGGCCATGTTTGTGTGTTCTGGGCCGCAGCGTCGTCCCGAGTCCAGACAAAACCAGGCTGGACCCTAACAGGGAGCCATGAACCAAGTCAACAAACAAACCTGAAAACGCAGGAGGAAGACAAAACAACTGGGAGACGTCGAGCGGCTGCTGAAGGTCCGACGGGCCGCGGACGTAATCCCAGGCTGCCGCCGTGGAAATTGATTGGCAAAGAAAAACAAGCCTGCAGACGGTGAAGCGTTCAGGCGATGGTTTGTCCAATAAACTCAAATTATGATAATTAGATCTGCATGCTTTTGATTATTTCTGCGAAACACAACACCGTGCACGTCGGCCCCACAGGTGAACAACAACAACAGATTACCATCTTCTTCAAACAGGAGGGGTCAGGAGTTCTGAACCCCGGAGGTTCCTCTACTGTGAGACGTCAAGCGAAAAATAAATCGTTCCATTTTCAAACTTCAATGTGAAGTTGAGGATTAATAAATCGATCCATTAATCTGACAGATTGAACAAATTAATCTCTATCTCTCCTTTTCATGCAAATGCCACGTTCAAGATTTTATGAAACGTGTTTTCTTCTTGAATCAACTGGTTTTTTTGTACAGATGTTCGAGGCTCACTCACAGCAGCTGCAGTTTAGCTACATGTCAAATAAAGACGATGAACATAAACCACATGATCATCGACGAACCTGAGTCGAGTTGAAAAAATAAAATCCTCCCCAGTTTTTAAAGCTAAGAACAATCAGATTAAACTTTATAACAGGAAGTGGCTTGTGTACACTCTCTGTGGTTTTACAATCTCTAAGGCCCTCAACATTAAAACCAACAAATGTGAACAGGGAGGGGCTTTTATTTTGAAAACAATTCATGCTTTGTGGTTTGCTTCACAAACTCTAGAGCAGCTATTATGACATTTATTAAAACCAACCAAACAAGCTGGCGTCCCCTGTCGCTGAGGGATTTGAATGGGGACTGTTTGTGGTTTTCGTGATGAGTGTTTTTCCTGGACTGGAATTAAACGGGGAATGAAAGTAAACCTAAATGTTTCTGATACAAGACATTCACACTGTGGAGGAGAACAGAGGTAATTATTTTTATTGTCCGAGGCAGCGCGGCATGACGGATCCTGACCAGTCAGGGAGCAATTTCATTCTCCACCAGGTGCAGTGATGGAGCCAGGGGGTGGCCAATGGTGGCCTTGGCCCCCATGACTTAACATTTGGCCACCCCACTCATTTGAAGAAAATATACTATTAAGCAATATAAAAACTAGAAAGCATGGTTTCCTCAAATGATAGGTGTGGCTGCTTTTGATATATGTGTGGTGGCAGCCATCTTGGATTTTGATTGGCACCTAAATCTTCAAAGGGACTCTTTCTTACGCCTGCATGCAACGGAAACTACAATGGAAGTGGGTATTTCACTTATTTTTCAAGTTACTGTGCTCACAACATTCACAGATGGAGGGTACTAATTCCTCATTTTCGCTCAGCAACAGGTGACAATAAATAATATGTTCTGTGAAAATTAACCCTCAGACAGGCTTTGGTAAAAATCTGCCTTTGTCTAAATTAGTCAATAAATGCAACATTTTCTGTCGAATCCTAAAAAAATCTTTTAAAAAATGTTTTAAATTTGTTCAAATTGATTCAAAATGTTCATGTAAAATTTCAGTCACTTTATTATTCTCCAGCGTTCCTTCTGGGAATACTCAATCCTATTGAAATTTATTATAAATGCATGCTTTGATCATGTATTTATCACAGTTATTTATCATAGATTAATGCATTCCTTTCAATTATGGTTTTGTTCTAACCTCTACCTTCCACTTTGGAATTTTATATCAACCTATTGGGTGAAGCTCCGCTTTCACATTTGCAGGATTCTGTAATTTGGGTGGGAAAGGGAAAAATTCTCCAGAAGATTCCGTAAGAAGATTTTCCAGGAAAGAGAAAAGGAGTCTTCAGCGGCTGCCGCTTGTTGTCGAGCCGGTGTCGCATCTCATCCGAAAAAGTTTTTTTTGTTTGAATGTAAAGAGTAAGAACACATTGGTAGAAAACAGTAGATCCACCTGAGTGCAGGCTGAATAATCATCAATGCCATATAGGAAAAAAAAATAAAGCTCCTTAGTCGGCCATCTTGTTTAGCAGCCTTGTTGTCAGGACCAGGCTGGACTGTCCAGTTAAATAAATGTAAAAAAAAAAAAAAAAAAAAAAAAAAAAAACCTACACCCAAGTACCGAAGTACAGTTTTAGAAAAATGTAAAATAAAAAAAAATAAAATAAAACACCCTGACTCAGCTTGAATGAAAACAAAGCTTCATCGCTTTCTACTGGATCTGGATGCTGAAGGATGGGGGTGGAGGATCATCCCAAAACTTCGCTCTGGAATTTTTCATAAATGTTAAAAAATAAAACATTTTGGCTTCCTGAATGGGAAAGATGCATCATTTTCTGTCCAAAATTGCCATTGATGCAATTTTCAATGGAAAAGCAACAAACAAACAAAAACAGTTGTGGAGTTTTGTACACTAAAGGTCCTGAAGGAGCAATTTTCTTTAAGACATTTAAATTCAATATATTTATATCAGGTTGAGATCGCTTTGTCTGGGGTTCCTCCCCCCCAAATTTTTGAATAAAGTACATGCCATTTCCTGCATTCTGGTGTATTTTAACATGTTGATAAACGTCTAGGTGTACTTACATAAGTAAACCCTTGAATCAATAACTATTTTAGACAGCAACAAAAATTAGCCTGACCAACAGCTCTCCCTGTGTGAATAGAGCACAGTCCACTTCTCTCAAGCATCCTCGCTCCTGCTCCAGAATGTCCATGGCCACTGCCTTTAGGTGCTTCATTCATTCATTCAAGTTTATTTGAACAAGGACAGCACAATAAACAATGTTACATGTTAAAAACAAAGTGATCGTTGCTTTGTACGAAGGTTATCTAACCACAGGCTAATTTTCAAACCCTGTCCTTGGTTGGACTTTTATAATTCTCTGTTGTTTAGTTGTTCAATGGGAGGACATTAAAAAAGAAAGTACATTGGATTGTCTTTTATACATTTTGATCGCTGTTATTTGACAAATTAGCACTGTTGTTTTGATACGTGATGTACGTAACATGATTACCCATCAAACATTTCTCTCACATTTTTAAGAAATGATCCAAATTTTATTAATGACAAACTGTAAAACTGAGTTGCAGCTTAGTTGTGCTGTTTGATTATGTTTTTGTGTTTTTAATTAAATTGCCGCTGACTGTACATGAAGGGGCAGAGGGTTTTTTTTAAGGGTAGAAGTGGAAATGCTTACTTGAAGGGGCAGCTCTGATATGATTTTAGGAAGCTCGTTGGCTGTTGTGTTTAAAATGAGTGTTTATGTACTTATTTTTAGATTACATATTCAATATACGTTTTATTTGTTCAAGGCAGTTATATTTGTTCATAACTTTATTATTAGTAAGCCTGAGAATTACCAGATTCAAGCAAACAGTTATGCACCTTTTCAAAATAAGATCATTCCCGGATCCTGTTATGGCAGGATCCGGCTCAAATCAAGGCCTGGTCACAACCTTCCAGATGTCCAAGTTTGACACCGCTCCTGGTTTGCAGAGCAATCTGTGTTTTTTTATGCTTTGTTGGTTTTATCGAGTCATCCGACCTCTGGGGTCATTCCAGTCAACCTTCAAGAGTAACAGCATCGTCACTTCCCTCCATGAAAACCTGATATCTTCTCAGTTTAAAGGAACTCAGGTGGGTCCTTAGCTGGAAACAGGAATGAAGTCAAACTAGAGGTCATGGTCTGGACTTTTGGAAAATGAAAAAAAAGCACTTTAAATTAAATTGACGTCTCATAACTCTTGAAATTGTCTCCGTTAATCATTCTCCATTAGTGGGAGTTCTACTTTTATGGTTAAAGGCAGTGATTTTTATAGTAAGTTGCCAATCCAAAAAGCCTGAACAGGTTGAAATGTAATTAGGCAGAAAGTTTTCCTCTAAAGAGTCGTAAGCGTATCAATGGATGTGACGACGACAGACCTTCACTGTCAGCTCTGTGGACTCAGCGTCCCAAACCTTCGACTGACCGAAAGACGTCTTTCTACAAATTAAAAGCTTTCATTTTCAAATACAAGTGTTACACTTTGGAAAACATTTCTGGAAGTGTGTTATTATTTATATCTTGTAAGTGAAAAGGGAGTTTTAAGTCGAAGAATGGCCAGGTTTAATTTTATGTCAACGGTGACTCAACTTGAAAAGGTTTTCAATTTCAGTCACCATTTTCATGGAGAAGTGTGACTTTTTCTTGTCTTTAATTAAATAAATCCAGACTATAGTCGTTTTAGTCTATTAAAAATAAAAGGAGTGCTTTTTAATGATCGGGGGACTTATTGCTTTTTCTCTGAGCCAACTTTCAATGCTTGATCGGGTCAGAATGAGGAACATGTCCTGTAGGACACAAAAATGGGCTGATTTTGGTGGGGAACAGGGAAGCAGCGCTCTGAGCCTGAAGACAGAGACTGTCCAAGGCTGTAAACTGAGACTGCCCAATGTGTTAGACTGAGACTGTCCATAGTGTTGGAATGAGACTGTGTTAGACCAAGACTGTCCATAATGTTCGATTGAGACTGTTAAACGTCCTGGCATTGGGGGTGATGAGGAAAAAACTGACGATTTCTGTAGTTTGTGGCGCTCAGGACTCACAGAATGGACATCAACTGACTTAAAGTCCTCAGAGGACAAACAGTTTCGACCCCAGTCTGCAGGAGACACAGTCTTACAGGACCCACATCTCCTCCTGGCTCGTATCTGAACACACGTCCTGTTTGATTGAGGACATTAGGAAAGTCATAATGATGATGATGATGATGATGAGTCAAATAAGAACCACGGACAAAGACACTAGACCTCTGACCTTTACATCTGACGCAGGTAGTGTGGACACAAGATCTGCTGCAAAATCTGTGACTACTCATCTCGCTGAGTGGACTCAGGACAGAAAGGAGGAGGATTTCTGCAGCTTCGGTTCTGGACCGGAGCAAAGAAGAACAGACTTGATTCAGTCTGTCCCAGAGGGAGAAAACAAAGGGACGAGCTGTCTCCATGGACGGTCAAACCAGATTAAATGAAAGGTTAAAAAAAGTTTAACACAACCAGAAAATGTAAGGGTTGTTTGAGCTGAAAAAAGAAAAATAAGCTGAAACTACCAAAACAGTGGCTATGAAGCTAAATGTAGCAAAAAGCATTAAAAAAAAAGCTAAAACAAGCAATTTGCTAAATAAAACTAGCTAAACAGTGGCTAAAAGCTAAAAGTAGCAAAAATGCTTAAATAAAGCTAAATGAAGCAAGTAAAGCTAAAACTAGCCAAACAATGGCTAGAAGCTAAACATAGCAAAAAGCCTAAATAAAAGCTAAAGGAAGCAACATGCAATGGTATGACCACGTCTGTCACACCATTACATTTTATACTCTCTTTGAAGAAACAGCCGAATATCAGCTGAAGTGTGTTCTACTGAGAGATCTCTGCTAACAGAAGCCCTGCAGCAAAACATTCAGACATTTATTCATCAAACGTAAAACAAGAACTCTGAGAAATAAAACAGAAAACTTTTGGAGGATGAAGTTTCTTTCTGGACGCAGTGGTTTTACAGGAAGCCCACGGGTCGTCTTCCTGCTCGCATTTGTTCTTCGACTGAAGCGACTCTCGGCTGATGCTTCCTCTCACTCCTCTGAGAATAAAAACAGGAACCAGAAGAGGCTTTGGTTTTCTGCAGCAGACGATAATGTTTTTGAATATTCAGGTGAAGCTGTGTCCCGCTCCGATGCAGAAACGACCTCATCCACACATCAGATTTACCAAACAGATCTCTGAAGGCCTGATGTGATCGTAGAAAAAACACGACTGAAAATCTGACGAGTCCGTCGTGTGAACATTCGACCCGGTGTCTTCGGCTGCTTTCAATGTGCTGCAGTTCTTCAACAGCGACAAGAACTCTGGCGCTTCATCAAGCCGAGCTGATTCAAGAGAACGCAGATGGAACGAAAATCATTAACAGCATCTGCTGAGTTGAAGGGTTATGGATCGCTAACGTTTGGACAAATATTTAAATGCTTTATGGTGTAAAACCCGATGGTTCTGACTAAAATGAGACCTTTAGAGAAAACTATTTAGAGGAAAACCTTTCCACACGCTTTTTTTTTTTTTTTTAAATCTCTAAAACTAACAAATCTTTGGACATAACCTAATTCAAGATGGCTGCCACAGATAGTCAACATCAGCCGATACAAAACTGTCAGTTCCACAAATACTGAACTAAAGTTTGGTGTGATAGTATCTGAGCTAAACTTTGGCGTTACTGTTGAAGTCAACCCTGTTTCTGTGTTAGCAAAAAATCTCATGAAGCAACCGGATAGATTTTTTTGAAGGTGAGGTTATCCCATTCCAAGATGGCCGCCCCAGCTGATCAGTCTTGGACTGCATGAAAACGGTCAGTGAATTTTCCAGATACTTAGCTATAATTTGGCATGGTAGTTGCTGAGAGTCATTACCAGCACATGCAATGAGTGCACCACAGAAAATTAGTTTATATCTGAAAAGTCTTTGACATTTTTGTTGCTGTTCTAGAAACAAGGAAGAAGAGTGAGGGTCCAGGTAGGAGAAGCACAAGGTGGTGGTGGAGAGTGGGCAGGCAGGTAAGTGGCCACGTTTTTTTCTATTTCACTTGTTTCTTTGAAATAAGTAAATTTTTAGCTGCAGCTTCACTGAATTTAGAGTTTTTAGAACCAGCATGCCACATAGGTGCAATTTGAGCAATTGGGTTTTAAATACAAGGGGTTCTATTTGTGTCTGTAATATTTTGTTTCCTAGCTCCACCCACATTGGTTCCCCTGTTTAATCTGCTGGAGTACACGTAAGTGAAGAAAGGCAGTTTTCAAGTTAAACTGATTTACCATCGGTGTGGTTTGTAGACATGGACTGTGGCCCCTGAAGAGAGCTCCTCTGGTGTAGGAAACTCCATTGAGAAGGATTTAAAGTGCCCGTAAAGACTTTGGAAACATTTTCAACCTTTGTGTCATCTTGACTTCCCTTGTAAGTTGTTGCACCAGCTTCTTTACAAAACAATGAATGAAACTCCTTCATACCGTTCTTCACTTCTTAACCACTTACGTTCCGGTAATTTTATCTCCTCGTTCGTCCCAAAAGTCTGCAATTGATCAGTGTACCTGCTTTTAATCAATCAACCTGTGATCCCAATGATGTGTGCAGGAAATGTGATACTGGCATGAGGGTCATCTCTGTTTTTAATTGTTTCTTGTTGCAAAAGTATGTATACTGTCTACTGCTGGTCTTCTCTGTAAATAAGAACAAATTCTCAATCAACTGACCTAGCTAAATTAAGATTAGTAATATAAAAAGAACCAGAGAAATTGCATTTCCTGTGAAAATGCAGAATGCTTATTGCTGAAAAACAGCTGAAATTAGCTAAAAACATGCTGAAATGTAGCTAAAGTGGAAGAACAAGCCTATGTTAGCAGAAGAAAGCGGAAAGAACACATATTTGCTGAATTAGTTTTTAAAATGCAGAAATTAGCTAAAATAGCTGAAAAGTAGCTGAAATGGCAGAAAGAAGCCTAAAGTACCAGAAGGAAGTCGAAGGAGGTGGTATGAGCTCAAACAATATTAGCTGAAAAATCAAATTTTAGCACAAAAACAGCTAAAAAAATTGTTGAAATAGCTAGAAAAGCTGAAACTATCAGAAAAAAACAAAGAAGCATAACAAGCTGAAATAATCAGAAATAAGTTAATTAGATGCAGCAGAAATTATTACAAAAAACTTGAATTTTATCTGAAAACAGCCAAAATTAGCTGTAAATCCCAACAAGTTAGGTGACAAGGTAGAACCTAAAATTAGCATAAGAAAGTGTAGGCGTTGTGGTTTTGTCCCTGGTGTCGTGTTTATGGCTGCGCTCCCCCAGTCCTCTGTTTCTCTTTGTTTGTGTTTCTTTAATATCCAGCCCCATCTTGTGTCATGTTCGTGTCTTGCATCCTTTGTCTCTTTTCCTGGCATCTGTGATTACTCACAAGTGCCTTCACTTGGTCTAATTGGTGTTTCCTGTATGTAAGTCTGTGTCTCTGTGTTAGCCCTTGTCCTAGCATTGTCTACTGTTCTCTGGTGATGATGACCCATCTGTATCATGAGTAACCACTATCATTATATTTGTTTAGCTGCCCTGTCAGCTCTTTGTTGTATTAATAAATCTCTTATTTTATATATACAAAGTATGTCCCGAGTCCTTGCCTGCCTGCCTGCAACACTGGGTTCACCAGCACTAGCCAATTGTGACAGAAAGCAGAAAAAAGGTTTGCCAAGTTAGGCTGAAAGAAGCTGAAATGAGCCCCCCCCCCCCCCCCCCCCAATTTTTTTTAATTAATTAAAAAATTAAAATAAAAAAAAAGCTGAAAAGTAGCAAACAAAGCAAAAAGAAACCAAAAATACATGGAAGTGGTGCGAGCACTTTTTTTTTCTGAATTAGGCAGAAAAAAGTTGAAATGAGTGCAAAAACTGTAACATTAGCTGAAAAGGCTTTAATTAGCCCAAAACAGCTATATAGTAACTGAAAAAGTTGCAAAAGTTGAAATTAGCAGAAATAAGCTGAAAGGAGCATAACAAGCTGAAATTTAGCAGAAAAAGTTAGGTGCACAAAACAGCTGAAATTAGCTGAAAGTTGACGATTTTTTTTTATTTGCACAGGACAGCTGAAAGAAGCTGAAGCAGAACAAAATGTGAAAGGAGCAGTAAAAGGTTGTAAACACATCTAAAGATCTGAATGAGATAAAATGAGCTCAGTTCATTTTCTATGAGGAAAAAAGTGGCAGAAAAGGCTAAATATTACAAAAAGCTAAAGTTGCACCAAAACCAAAAGTCATCGCAGGATGGTCCTGAAAGAGCTGAACGTTTTGATTCATGATTGTTGAAATAGTTTGAAAACTGCAGGACAAAAAAAAAGGATCACAATAGTGTGAATGCTTCATAAATATTCACACTATTAAAAAAAAAATCAGCTCAGGAGAGTTGAGCGTCTCCGATTCATGCAGCGTTTGGAGTCTTCAGAAAATAAAATGAGTTTTCAGGCGTTTGTCAGGCAGAATGCCTTTTATCTGAACCGTCAGAGCTAATCACGCACCGAGCCAGATTCTGCAGGGTGTGCTCTGGCACCGCTTCACTCTCGGGTCTGCAGCCAGCACTGATCATCCTGATTGAGTGATTCAAAGAGCCCCGGCTGCACCGCAGTCCTTCAACTGCCACATCCATCGCAACAATCACCCCCTTCCTTTGGACGGAGCTAAAACATGAAGTCATCGTGGATCCAGCCACCTACAGCAGTCTCTTGTTTGGATTGGCTGGAAGCGTGAATGTGAAATGACCTCGTGTTAGCCTCATCCAGGCGCTAATCCTTCAGATTTAACAGCTTTTTTCTACTTGACGACAGATTTCACACTGATATATCTGATTCACTGTAAAAGGAGATGGGCTTTCTGCTCTTGGGGGAGGTAAAAACCCTTTGGATTTAAATACGATTGCACAAACTAGTGGTGTTTTTAATTCTTGTTGAAGCAGCACATGTGTTAAGGTCACCGGGTCAAGACCAGAGACTGAGTAAACGCCAATCAAAACGCAGAAAAAAGGATTATTTAACTGGAGTTCTAGATCAAAAACCAAAAATAAAACTCAAAGAATAACAGATTAATAAAATTCCTTGCAGTTCAGCCAGGGGGTGGAAGGGGTCAGCAGCTGACGTGGTCCTGTTGGCATCACTGGGTCGTGACCTCCAGATCTCACTGGAGCTGGTCACAGCCGAGTGTGAAGCAGCTGGGATGAAGATCAGCACCTCCAAACCTGAGGTCATGGTCCTCAGTCAGAAAAGGGTGGACTGCCCTCTCCAGGTTGGGGGCGAGGTTCTGCCTCAAGTGGGGGAGTTCAAGTATCTCAGGGTGAGAGAAGAATGGACTGTGGGCTCAACAGATGGACTGTGCAGATTCTGCAGTGTTGCGTACTCTGTGCCGGTCTGTCATGGTGAATGGGAACTCTGTCGTTCTATGTTCCCACCTCCACCTACGATCATGAACTGTAAGTTCTATAACACCACAGTTTACATTTGTGACCATGCAGAGAAGCTAAGATGGCGTCCAAACGGGCATTAATGCATTTAATTTATTGCATGTGGGGGGTGAGGGGGGATGGTGTGTGTGTGGGGGGGTGGGGGGGTGGGTGGGTTTGCATAAGAGAACAGGAACAATGTATTTTCAGTGTTATTTACCTCTTATGTTGTCGTCACTTAGAAAATGTTCACTGCAGACCCAGTGATGTTTTGTAGGATGAAACTCGTCTCAGGTTTGTGTAACGGAAACTAAAAAAGTCAAGTATGCACTTTACTGCAGCATGAACAGCACATCAGTATCATAATAATATCATAATATTATCATAATAACACCATAATAACATCATAATAATATCATAATAATATCATAATAACATCATAATAATTTCATAATAATATCATAATGATATAATAACATAATAATAATATCATAATAATATCATAATAACATCATATTAATAACATAATAACATCATAATAATATCATAATAACATCATAATAATATCATAATAATATCATAATAATATAATATTAATATCATAATAATATAATAACATCATAATAATATCATATAACATCATCATAACATCATAATAATTTCATAATAATATCATAATAATATCATAATATTATAATATCATAATACTATAATAACATCATAATAATATCATAATAACATCATAATAACATCATAATAACATCATAATAATATCATAATAACATCATAATAATATCATAATAAGATCGTAATAATATTATAATAACATCATAATAACATCATAATAATATCATAATAACATCATAATAACATCAAAATAACATCATAATAACATCACAATAATATCATGATAACATCATAATAACATCATAATAATATCACAATGATATCATAATAATATCATAATAATATCAGCCATTACATCAGTTTTATAAACGGGCCCATGATTAAGATAAGACAGAACTTTACTGATCCCGCAGGAAATTGTTGTGCCAAAGTTTCAGTACAAAGAAACATACACAAGAAATCACACAAGACATATACTGTACATAAAAAAAAAAAAATAATAATAATTTGCTTCAGGTCTGGTCGGATCACATTCAGGTAAATAAGGTCAAATCTGCTGACGTGTTTATTTATTTGTTTATAAATCATTCTCACGTCTGACATCTGTTTTTCTTCCGTGCATTTTTCGACACGCAGCTCGTTCCACAGTTTTTGTTCTATTTCAACAATTCATAAATCAAAATGTTCGGCTCATTCAGGACATTCCTGCTCTGACTTGTATTTATTGTGTAGTTGTGCAATGTTTACTTTGTGCAACATTTAGCTTTGTCGGCCATGTTTTTCTCATTGAAAACGACTGGAGCTCTCCTTTACAACCTTTTACTGATCATTTCTGCTAATTTCATCTTTCTTCAGCTCCTTTCAGTGTCTTTTCTGCTCCTTTATGCTAAACTCAGCATTTTACAGCTACTTTTTAAAGCTAATGTTAGTCATTTTCGGCATTGTGTTTATGTTAATTTCAGCCTTTTGTGATTTTCAAGTAATTTGAACTTTTATGCTCCTTTCAGCCTCTTTCTGCCAATTTCAGTATATATATATATATATATATATATATATATATATATATATTATGGGTGCGACTCTCTCAGTGTCTGGAGAATCGATTCGATTCCGATTTTTGGGGTCCCGATTCGATTCAAAATCGATTTTTCGATTCAGAAACGATTTTTGATTCAGAAACGATTTTTTTAATTGAAATG
>JARVGQ010001175.1:4799764-4815475 GCA_031762355.1 Hypsolebias martinsi | reverse complement strand
CTGTATATCTTGTTTTTTTTTTGTTGTGGTTTCTCAGTTTTATCTTTTTTTTTTCTCCACACGTCTAGAGGCAGACTTCAATGATGATTTGTGTTCTCTTTATACCTCTCTCTCTCCTCTACTCTTATCACCTTCTTTCCCTTTTAACCCTTCTCCCACTTTTATGCCTTTGTTTTCTACTTTGTCTCTTCATCTCCGTGTCCATTACATCTGAAACAAACCCAAAGCAAATTCTAATTAAAAAAATAAATAAATAAATAAATAAATAAAAACCTCCAAACATGAATTCCCTCACACAACAGTCCTGAATCTGTGTATCTATTAGGGTTGTACATGATGGTGGAGGGGTCAAAGGTCAGTTTGACCGATGATGACGACATCCGTGGTGTAACTGGACGAAGAGGTCAGTTAAAGAACATGAAAGCTATCAGGTGAAACTCTCACCTGTTGATGACCACCAGCCGAGCCAAAACATTTTATGATTGTACCAGAACCAGATCCACTCAAGATTTCTTTGGTGGAAGTGGTCGTAATAAAAACAAGATCTTATGTGGAGACATGCTCTGAGGACTTTTTCTGTCCTAAATGTTTGTGAAGTTACACTGTGGACAACGTACTGTGGACTGTCACATGGATGGACAGATAGAGACAATCTAGGGAACAAAGGATTTGACGTTTGATATTTTGATGTTACTGGGAGGTCAAGCTGGACAACTTTGAAACCAACAGAAATCATCTTTGACCCATGAGATGTCCAGCTGTGCCGTTCTAATTTTCTGAGTTAAAGGGTTATCAAGAAATTGTCCACAGAAAGACAAACAGACCATAGGATAATATGATAATAAGGATAAAATGTCCCATACTGTTTGTTTAAAAACAGCATCCCGTACATCCTGAACATGAAGTTAAGGAATCACGATGTCTGAACACTTTTTTTTTTTTTTATTTGACTACTTGAGTTTGTTTCAAAACCATAAAGCAGCACCATATTTACAGTTGTCTTGGTCCTCAACAGGGTTACAGTAGCTCGATGGTCAGAGCCGTGGGTTTGGATCTAAATGTTGTCAGGAAGAACAACCAGCCAAATCTTTCTTGTTCTTTTACTGCAGTTAACCAGTTTTGTCAATCTTCTTTGGTCGATGGACTTCCTGCAGGTTTTAAATCTGACTTATACTTGGCTTCATAATCTCAAACTCCTCCTGCCGAAAGGGTTTATATAAATGGTACAACTTGTTTACTTTCTAACGAAGAGCCAACCTACAACTAAATAACGGCTGACGTCAAACCAAAACCAAGAGTTTTGTTCTCAGCCCTGGCAGAGGGCGAAACGTCTCAAACTGCTTCTGGAAATGATGCTTTTCACCTTTTGCCCAGCAGGTTTATGTAAGTGGTCAAATGTGTTTGTCAGCAGGAAAAACTGCAAAGATGAAACTTGCATGAATAAAAATAGAATTGTTTTTTTTGGTGCCGCAGCAGTCGTGTTTGAGTTTAATTCTAATCTTACTCGTTTAAGACTCGGGGCGTCCAGCATCATCACGAGCTCTGAGCTCAAATCAGTTCCTCATTTCAAGCTTCGTAAACAAAGACCAAAACTTCAGCTTTTCAGATTAAAGCAATAAATTATATCGTCGTTAATTATGGCCGACAGGAGGACGTGTTCTCAGATTCCCCACCAAACTACCATCGCACTGCTTTCAGGGGTCAAAGGTCAGAGACAAAAATGCAGCTTGAAGCTCATAAATCTTCCTCCCGTCGGGACAAACTGAACTTCATCATCCTCCTTCCACTTCTGTGTTTAGCTGAACAACTAATTTGGACAAAAACAAAATCTTTTGGATCTTTTCAGTGAGGAGAAGAATAAATCTGAGTTTGGCGTGAGCCACGGCTCTGTGGCTTTTACAGTGTATGGTAATCTCGTGTTCTCCCCACTTCGATGGAAAAGTAATCTTGTTCTCCTCCCTTTACAAAGAACCTAAAAGTCAGCAATGATAAGTAGCTTCCGGAGGAATTGATTTAAAATGGGAAAGTACCTCGAGCCAAAAAATGTAGACGTGTAAATCCGGAGAATCGATCACAAGTTTTATCTCTTAAACATCTCGTTGTTTTATATAGTTCTCCTAACATATATACACACACTGCGTGTATTCCCACACCAATCTTTTTTTTTTCTGTGAAGGGTCTTATGATACGTCTATGAACTGTTATGAAATCGAGATGGTGATTTGATGAGCGCCAGAAGCTGCTCAGAAACTGAAAAGCTTCATTCTGCAGCGGGAAGTGGAGGTCAGCGCTGAGAATGGAGGCTCTCTGAAAGGAAACGTAAAGACGATGAGCGAAGGCCTCCTCGGGCAGCTGTCCAGGAGCGCGGGGGGGGTTGAGCGGGACAAAAAAAAAAGGTGGCAGAGAAAGAAAAACGTGGGGTTTTGTTTTTATGTTTTACAGTTTATACGAGAATATAAGTGGTGATGAGTCTATAATTATAGAGGGATAAATAATATATGTTGACATGTTAAAGACATGAAGGATTTTAAGTGAAGGTACAGTATTTCTGACTGAAGTACTCATATGACTAATTAAAAACCTCTAGATGCTTCTGTCTTGTGATGTACCACAGGGCTCCATTCTCGAGGCTCTTCTTTTTCTCTTTGTGTGCTGCCATCAGAATTAGTTACAGCCATGCACCATTTTTCTTTTTCCTCTTTTCCACACATCCTGGCTAGACTCTCCTTACACAGGATTTTAGAGACAATAATGTCTCCACTGATCTATCTGATGATGAGAAAAGGTGAAGGGCTCACTTTATTATGCTACCACAAGACTGTAACTTCCATTGCGTACAGTCTGTATTTAGTCTGTTCTTGTCTCTGAACTTGATCGGAAATCTCTCTCTCTCTCTCTCTCTCTCTCTCTGTGTGTGTGTGTGTGTGTGTGTGTCTCTGTCTCTCTGTCTCTCTCTCTCTCATGGTGTACCACAGGTCTACGCTCGCGGTCCTCACCTTTTCTCTCTATATGCCAAGTTATAGCCAAGCATTATTTTTTGTTTTCATAGTTATGCAGATGACTTACAGATTTAAACTTTCAAACTTATTTTCTTGATTATATTCCTGATATTAAACAGTGGCTTAAAAAAATCTTTTCATTTTTAAATAAACAAAAGTACAAATGCATCGGTTTCTGGTGATGCTGGTTCATGTAACTTTGGTGAACTGACGTCCATGTTTAAAACCACAGTTAAAAATTTAGAGTGAATTTTGATAAGAACCTGACATTTGATTTAAAAAAAATAGCCTCTGTAGTCAAGGACAGCTTCTTTAAGCTATGTCCTCTAGCCGAGTCAAGACTTTTGTAAATCCACCTGACCTGAAAAAGGACATTCAGGCTTTCATCAGCTCCAAGTTAGATTACTGCAACACTGAATGTTGGAACTTCATAAACCTTCCCCAGCTGTCTTCAACTTGTCTAGAATGCTGCGACTTGTCTTAACCAACACTTCCAGCACATCCTGTTTTACTCTCCATTACCAGTCTATTTTCAAATTGATTTTAAACTTATTGTTTGTTTTTAAAGCTTTTAACAGCCTTGCCTCACCATATTTAGTAGATTTTCATAAGCGTGACAGGATTTTAAGGACATTTAATACATTTTATTCATGTTCTAAGGTTTAAATACAGATGTTGGGTATCACTGGATCCAGCTTCTTTTGGTCTTCGGCTCCATCCAGCTGGGTCATTTTAAATCCAACCTTTAAATATTTTTACTCTGGCAGGCTTTTCATACCTAGCAGCCCTCTGGTATTTTATTGCCCTTCTGTGAATCTTTTGTTTAATTGATTGTATACTTATTTTAATGTTTGTACTGTGAAGCACTTGGTAATAAAGGTTGACTGATTGATTTTTAACGCCTGGTTGTCCAGGATTTTTAACATTTTGTACGTTAAAACAAACACGTACCACAAAACTATTAGTGGAGGAAGGTTTGGTGGTGACGTTTCTGGATAAATGCACTTTCACATGAACAAACGTTCTTTTTTTTTTTTGATGAAATATCTCTTGAACCTGCCAGTTTTTATCTGCAGAAGATAAGTGTAATGATGGCGTATTGTTCCAGTTCCTCTAATCAATGCCCAGATTAAAATCTGAATCTGGAAAGCTTTTATTGTGAAACTTATTCTGGTAACAAAGCATACCAGGACAATCTGTTAAACCTGATATTTATACCTCTTATATCAATGGTCCAATATGTACACTGATGTTCCGTTATGATGAACGCAGCGCCGCACATCTGGAGGAACAGTTTTCTTCAAAGCACAGATGACTATCAGCACATCCGCTATTTTTTACTTTTTAAGATCTCAGCGTGTAGAGTTCTACTGTAACATTTCTAATCTCTGATCTTCAAGGTTTTGTTTTGAGGTTCTGGATTTGACCCACTTCCTGCGTTTGCATCTCTTTGACTACGCTGAAGTTTAAATACAAGGCTGTCGAGATTTTAACGCCGTCTTGTTTTTTGGTGCAGTTGGACACAGACAGTTGTGTATAAATATGTCAGGATTAAAGTAATTCTGTTAGATATGACCTGCATCATGGTTCTGCAGGCTAATATGACACTAGCATGGGACATTAAGTCATTGTAATATGACAGAACTAAAAGCATGTGCACAGGATCGCTGTTCAGTCGAAGCCTTTCAGCCTGTTCCACATTAGCTCGTCTTGTCTGCGGCCGTCTCACCTTCACTGTGGTGTAGTTGCTGCTCTCCTGAACGTGCAGCAGCGTGCCGCTCTTGCCTCGTGTCCTGAACTTGACCTCCAAGCTGCCGGGTCTGACGATGTCGGGCGTCGCGCCCTGCAGAGACCGCCTCAGCAGAACATCTCGTTTGGGACCCTCCTTCAGGGCGTAGTCCAGGCGGCCGGTACCGTCCAGAGACAGAGCCGTGTCCGCCGTCGTGTCTAAGAGAAGCAGATAAAACACTGAGTTTCTTCTGAAAGCTCACTTTGCTCACGTGGTTCAAACGATCCCCCTCCATAGTCTTAATGTTTGTCCTGGTTTTAAGAGACTCAGGGAATCCCCCACTGAACTGCCCACGTGCCTTTGAGCAGGAAACCGAGGCTCTCAGAGGAGGAATTCATAGAGAACCGTATCTAAATGCATGAAATGTAAATAAATCCACATGACTCAATGTAACAGAGACTACGAGTTTAATATCTGTTTAAATATGAGGTTTAAAGCTTCACATGAGCCGAGGCTCCAAAGCAGCGAGCCGATTGTTGTTTCGGCCACATTTTTTCTGGACGGAGAGGAAAAGAAGCTAAACAACCTGGATTTACCAACGAATACAGACTACAAATAAAAACTCTGTTCAGTTATTTTTATATTCCACTACCGGGAGGCAGTTAAATGTGCATGTTTTTCTGTTAGCAAAATATCTCATGAACCGCTGAACACATTTTATTGGAACTCAAAATAATGTTCGTTTACCACTTGGTTACATGTTACTCAACCCAATTCAAGATGGCCGCCACAGCTAATCAACCAGCAAAAACAAAAATGGTTTAATCTTTTATGTTTTACTAATCCTGCAGATTCAGGATTCACATTTAGTGATTTAATAAATTTATTTCAGCCTAAATATTTTTACATATTTTCACAGAGCAAAACCTTCGGCTCATTCATGAAGTGTTTGCTGTGACTTTACAAAACATTTAACTTTATTTACAAATATTTCCTCGTATAAACAATAAAAAAAAAAAAAACATCTTAAAAATCAGTTTTAGCATTCCTGTTCTAGATTTGTCTTCTTTTGCACTTTTAGCCAGCCTTTTATGATTGTTTACTTTTAGCTACCCTTTGTTTGTTAGCTTTGGACTAATCATTTTGCTGCTTTTAGCTGGCATTGTGCTACTATAGCATTTATTGAATTTTACTATTGTTAGCTTTTATTAACTTTTTGCTACTTTTGAATTTTAGCTTGCTTTTAGTGTTAGCATTCAGCCAGTGTTTTGCTACATTTAGCTTGCTTTTTGTTGCTTTTTTTAGCTGTTTAGTATTTAGCTACTAGCTTTTACTTGAGCAAAAAAAAAAAAAATAGTTAAAAGGTAAAAGTAGCTAAATTCACTAAATGTTAAAATTTGGTGAATTTTGCTACTTTTACCTTTGAACTATTTTTTTTCTCTTATTTCTGTGAGCTGGAGTTTTTGCTTCTATTGGCTTTTAGCTAGTGTTTTGCTACTTTTAGCTTCTAGATTAAATTTCAGCAAAACATTCACACTAACATTTGCTTGGCCTTTAAATGGCATTTTTCTCTTTTTAGCTCCAAATGCTCAGTTTTAGCTTCTTCAGCAGATTTCAGCTCACCCTGCAGATCCCGCATCGCATCAAACCGAAGGTTCAACAAAACGTTTTACTTTTTTCCTGCTCACTTCAGTCAAATATAAAAATGTAAAACTGAATTCCCTCCGCAGCTGAAACAGTTTTCTGCGGCTCTGGAGGTTCCTGCGTCTTGTTTTAGCTCCGGAGGCTCCGCTGAGATTTGCTTCGGCTTCGTGGTGAATCATAACAACTGAATATTTTTACTCCTCATCAGCAGAAATAAAGCCGACTCTTACATTTCTCACAGAATTTGCCGGTGAAGCCGTCCGTGCACCGACACTGCTGCCAGGACCAGCGGTCCAAACAGGTGCCCCCGTGTCTGCAGGGGCTGGCGCTGCAGGCTCCTTCCAGTCTCGGACATCTGAAAACACAAACCGACAGTCGCTCAGCATGCAACGATACGAGCTGAGAAGAAAACGCGTCGAGGCAGATGATCTTTGATTCGTCTCCCAGAGACGGAACCTCGTTCAGAACCGGGACAATTAGCATTTTAAAGGACCTGTCTCAGCTGCACCATTCACCAGTGACACTAAAGAAAGAAAGAATTTCCTGGACTTCAGCAGCAGCTTTCCCTTCAGGAGTCACTCTGCAGGTAGAAGCTTCCTGAGTGTGGACAGACGTCTCACAGCGGGAGCCGTGGACGTTAGAGACGATGGACAGATGAGGACAGAGAGGAGGTGCCGACCTGTCAAGGATGCCGCGGGACGCCAGCGCCTGACTGGGCTCCAGCGGGCGGCCGTTGACGGCGAGCTCCATGATGCAGCCGACGAAGTCGTGGGTGGCGACCTGACCGCGGCGATGAAGGACGGGTTCTATTGAGCGGACGCCTCCCACCGAGAGCCGGTTGGGCTGCACGTCCAGGATCCTGTGGACACAGACGGACTCAGACGACGACGCTGCTGGTCGGAGGACACGCCTCCAACAGGCCTCTCTCATGACAGTGCACACGAATACAGACACGGAGCGGCTGCTGAGCGTGTGCGGTTCTCTTACCAGTCGGTGTGGACCACCACGTCGCTCACGGCGCAGTAGCCCGGCTCCTGGTCCTGGCCACACAGGTCCACAGTCAGCGACGCCGCCTGCATGACAAGAACACGTGTTACACATGTTACACGTGACTCTGAGGATATCAGCCCCTTCCTCTAAAACCAGCGTCGAGCCACTGTCGGCTTTAAAAGCTCTAAACCAGAAACTCATCAAAGGTTGGATGCCTTTGTTCAGGTCTTCTCCTTTGATCTTTGCTGTCACAAGTACAAGATGGTGGTTTTATTTTGCGAAGAGCTTACATAATCGTTGACCTTGATTTCTGACCTTGAGGTCATAAATCTCAAGGTCTTAAAGTTTGGGTGATCAAAAGATTACACGACATGCTGTTTATTAGTGGTTCAATTTCATATCAAGTTTTGGTATCAGACATTTTGGTCTGGACAAGTAAAAACCTTGTTTAAACGTTGACCTTGATTTGTGACCTTGAACTTGTGTACGTCAGGTGTTGTAAAGTGCATGCGACACTCTGCCTAGCGGTGATGCATTTGTGTAGGAAGTTACATTTCTGAGCGGTTTAGAAGTTCGTAGAGCGTAAAGAGAATACACCGTAATACGATGGTCCTTCGTCTGGTGTGTAATAAAAATGTTACGATGAATATTAACGATGATAAATGAAATAAATAATATGCCTCTAAATGGATTTGTGGGCATTATGTTTATTTTTTTGTTTTGTTCCTCTGCGTTCCCATCACATTACCTCGGTCAGTTCTGCTCCAGCTCCTCCCACTCTCACCTGCTCCCAGTCTTCAGTTAGCCCAGGTGTCTCCCCCATCAGCCCCCGTCATTAATTAACAGGTTTTTTTCCTCAGTCGGGCGTTGTTCATATTTTTGGGCCACGTCTGGTTTTTCCCAGTTTTTGTCAGTTATGCTGCCTCATGTTTTATTTATTAAGTTTAGTCAAGTTTTATTTTGGAGCTCTCCGAGTCAATCTTCATGTTTTGGTCTAATCAACCGTGAAACTTCATCTCACGCTGAGCGTTGTGGTTGGATCTTCCTCCTAAGCTTGGCTTCAACTGATTTTTGTATCAGATCTGGTGTTTTTGAATAATTTAACATTTTTTGGACCAGATGGAACTGGTTTCTGGATAGATCCGACCCGAGGACCACCAGTTGACGATCGCTGACCAAAACGATAAAAATGTTCTTAAATTTCTCGTCATTTCTGAAACTAAAAATCAAAACAAAAACATTTTTTCTGTCCCCAGAGTTCATAAACACCACAATAAGATGAATTGGTGACTAAATTGTCCGTAGAAGGGACTCTGAGCGTGCACGGTGTCTCTGATGGACGGATGGTCTGATTGGGAGTAATCCACCTCTCACCCGGTCTCAGTTGCAGGATTTATCATCTGGATCTAACGGACAGATGTGGGTCGTGGCCACATGTTAACTGATTGGAGGTAAATGGACCTTGGTGCCCAAAAACAGTCCTTGTTTTCACAACTGATAAAAATACTCAACCACAGAGAACAACTTTCAGCACGACTCACTAAATACACACAGTTAACGAACGTTGGACTCATATACAGAACCTCAAGTTGTGGTCACGGAGAGGTGGGGGTCTGGTTTGGGTCCATTGGCTCATTAAGACATGAACTTCAGCGAGGATTGAGGTGGTCCACAGCCGAATGTGAAAGTGTCAGAATCTCAGCGTCTTGTTCAGGAGCCATGGAGCAAGAATTGAACCGCTGTACCGGCCCTGTTTTCGGTGCTAAACAATCGTCACTGAGAGTTTTAAATAGTGAATGTCTGTAGTTTTTGAGATTAGCGTTTTTCTGGACTAAAAGTAAACCTTAATGTTTTTGGTCAAGATGTTCAAGTGGGTAGGATCTACACTGTGGAAGCAGAACATTGGATTTTCTTTTGTTCTTGTTTGAGGTGACGGATCCTGGCGAGTGGGGGCAGTTTTATCCATGATCATGTGCAATGGTGCAGACAGGGGGTGGCCAATGGTGGCCTTGCCCATCACAGATTAGTTTTTGCCCATCCCAATCATTTTAAGTAATGTAAAAACTAGAAGAGTATATTATACCCAAATGATTGGGGTGACTGGTTGGTGCCCAGCCGTGGTCCTTGAGGAACGCCTTCATGTTTAGTTGTTTCCTTGCTTTGACACACCTGGTCTGAATGAATGGGTGATTAATAGGTTTCTGCAGAACTCAAGGAAGTAATTAAATCACTGAATCAGGTGTTTCAGAGCAGGAAAACAACTATAACGTGCAGGATGGTGTTCCTCAAGGACTACGGTTGGGAATCATTTCAGCGGCAGTGGCTCTGAACACTGAGCCACTGCTGCCCCAGTCCTCCCTTCGTGCCGCTGGCATATTTTCATATTCCAGAGCCAGTTTGGATCCTGGTATCATGAATCACAGCGAGCAGTGAAATATAATTTAAACCAGACAGTGAGCAGCAGTTTAATTACCATCTGATGGTGCAAAAACAGGATTAGAAGGTAAAATGTTAGACGTCCCAAACCCAGAAAAACTACTTAAAAACAGAGGCTAATTTTTACCACCAGCAGCCCAAGATAAGATGTTTTCGTACCAGTTTCTGTGTGCCTTCATGTCTGCAGTGTTAGCAAAATAACTAATTCATCAGTTTGTTCAACCCTTATTTATACAGGTTCAGTGAGTCACAAGGACTCGTTTTCAAACCACATATAATATGCTAGTGCTCATGAAGCACTAAATGGATTAGACTGAAACTCCATCCATCCATCCATCCATCCATCCATCTATCTCATTCTGGACTCAGGTCTTGGGGGCAGCAGTTTGAACAAGGAGGTCCAGCCACCTCTTCCAGCTCTTTTGGGAGGACTCCAAGGTGTTGCCAGACCAGCTGCGTCTCCAGCATTTTCTCTGAGGTCTCTTCCCAGTTGGACATTTCCAGAACACCTCTCTAGGGAGATGTTCAGAATCCATCCTTACCAGATGTCTGAACCACCTCAACTGTCTTCTCTCATTGTGGAGGAGCGGCGGTTCTACTCCAGTCTCTTCTGGAGAACTCAACTTCTCACTCGATCTCTGAGGGTTAGGGTTACTCCGCAGAGGAAATGTCTGGATCGATGATCTGGTACTTTCGGTCACTACCCAGAGTTCAGGGCCACAGGTGAGGGTAGGAACGTAGATCGGCCGGTAAACAGAGCTTTGCCTTACAGCTCAGCTCCCTCTTCACCACAACGAACCGGCACAGAGTCCACAATACTTATTAAATGTCTAATAAAAACCAGGACTGATTCTCACCATCCCGGCTCTCCTGGCGATCACCGTGTGGAACTGCCCGTCGGAAACTTTGACGGTGGTCATGAGTTTGTACGTTCCACTCCCCAGGTTGAAGGAGAAGCGCAGCCGTCCCTCGACGACCTCCAGAGCCAGGAACTCGGCCTTGTCCCCGGTCTGGTTGTCGTGGTTGTACATGAGCAGCGCGTTGCTCATCAGGGTGGCGAACTTGATGTAGATGTAGTTGTTGTTGGGATCCAGAGAGGGGAACTCCATGTAGGAGAGCTCCTCGAACCCGTAGCTGTTGAGTTCACAGTGTTTGCCGAACACCCCTGAGGACGAACAAAGAAGAGGAACCAGAGAGAACAGGGATGGTTCCGTGTTAGTAAAATACAAATATACCTACGGGTGAAACACAAGAAGAATTTTATTATTACAGGACGACGTCTGATTTCTTTTAGGGTGTCATTTAACCCTCTCGTCTGTCTTTACGCTGAGGTCAAGGTCAGCAGGAGGGTTAAAACATCTGATCTTCATAAAGTTAAACACCTGATTTTATTATGTTTCTTTTTTTTTTTTACTCCGGATGAGTTTGATTCAAACTGTTAAAGTTGAGCTAATTTCACCGTGTCAAAGGCTTTTCCTTTTATATGAATGTCTTGCAGCACAAACAAGTGTTTTTAATTTGACCGTTAACATTAAATTGGACACGTCAAACTCGAGGTCCGTGGGCCAACAATGGCCTTCGTTACAATTTATTTTGGCCCACAAAGTAATATTTTTTTAGATTTAACAGGATCAGGCCACTAATTTCTGACAGTTTGAGTCTTTGTTGATTCTTCTGCAAAAATTGAGCAGTTAGCTCAGATTTCTCATGAAAATTAGCCAACTCTGAAAAAAAGACAATTAAGTTTGAATTTTTCCAGTTTAGTTATTTTTATTTTATTTGTTTTTTGGGACCTGGAAAAAATCACTAAAAACATCCACACTGGACGCGTCCAACTCTCGCTTATGTGAAATACTGACATATATGTTAATGTTTTTAACTGATTTAATAGAAAAAAGTATAAAAAATGGACTATTAATGAAGTGCATGGCATGCAAAAATAAATGATGGCATGGGTTCAATATTATTATTATTATTATTAGAATAATCTGACAGTACATCTTTATTTAAAAACAACAACTCGGAACTGACTGAGATTTGCCCTTGGCAGGACCAACTTTTTATTTTGGCTCTTGATATAAATAAATTTAACAACTCAAGGGGATAAAAATGTATTTTTTTTTTCAATACAACAACTAATTGTCGCCATGAAAAGTTCTGTAATTTTCTGTGTCTGTTAGCTAAACTTATCATGAATAAGTGAATGAGCCTCAAAGTAAATTGTGTAATTCAGCTTTACAAACATAAATCTGGTGATAACTGCCATTTCTACAGATGGGAGTTAAAATCTGGAGTAGTAGCTGAGAGTCAGCACCAACACATAATTCAAGCACAAGCAGGTTACACAAGATGTTTGTTCCAAACAGTCATATACGAGGTGGCGGGGGATATGCATCCTCATCTTCCTAAATCACAAATTAAACCAGTGGTGCCCAACACTGGTCCTTGAGGAACACCATCCTGCATGTTTTAGTTGTTTCCCTGCTTTCACACACCTGGTTTGAATGAATGGGTGATTAACAGCTTCTGCTGAACTTGATGAAGTAATTCAATCACTGAATCAGATCTGTTGGAACATGGAAACAACTAAATGTGCAGGATGGTGTTCCTCAGGGACCAATGTTGGGAACCACTGGTCTAAAGCACTGACCCGATCCAAACATTTTAAAACGGCATCCGTGATTTAAAAAAAAATACTTTTAGTTTTGTGGGAAATTGTTGCTTTTTTAACGTTTGTACAATACACTTGGTGTCAGATGAAGTGGGATGGTCCTCTGCGTTTCCTATGATTACTCACCAAACGGACAGTGGCAGAAATATCCATCCAGCCGGTTCTGACAGGACCCGCCGTTAAAACAGGGGTTACACTCACAGTGATTGATGATGGAGTCACATGTTCTTCCTGAGTTCACAGAACAAAACGGATGAGGTGAACAGATGGATGGGGTGAACACGGTGAAACATTCAATTCATGCAGGCGTTTGAACCCTCCTGCTGCCCTCAGGTCAAAGTGACCCACCTTGACTTTGACCTGAGGGCAGCAGGAGGGTTCTAACGTTACAGCTGAGCAACGCACTGCAAAAAACAAACAAACAAAGGACCGCCTAAATGTGGGGGCGTGGCTACATGTGGGCATGTTATAAATGGACACGCTCACATTTTTCTTTATTTTGGCAATTTATTTAAAAAAAATTTAATTTCAAAAAAGGTTCTTCTCAACCAATTAAATACCTTATTTGAATAATTTAACTACTTTTCAGTTTAAAACCTTTTACTGTTGATGAACTGACTTTTTATTTTACAAAATTTGTTGTAAAAATTTGGTTCAAAACCTACAAGAAACACTTTATCAGCTGCATCGAGTCTTTAAGAATCTGTATTGATGGTATAAAACAACAACAAAAAAAAGCAGATGGTTCAGAGCCTCGTTTTTTTTTTTTTTTTTTTCCCCAGAATGTTCATTAGGACCTAATAAGGCCTCCATGTTCAACTGTCCCCCTCTTACAATGCTGTTATTGCTAGTATCACTCAGTCCTCTGTGAATAGCAAACAACCATCAGGGCACAAACAATCTGTCTTTAGGCTGATGGGCCTCATTTATCATGTGAACAGCTAGTTCTGGATGTCACCAGCAAACTGGTTGATCCATCATGTGAAGGTGCTATTTATAAGACTGAGTTTGTTCCAGCTCCTCGGACAACAATATGCAAAAAAAAAAAATATTAGTGGGAGCTTTACGAGCACAACCCCACCAGCTTCGACAGTCTTCAAAACTCTGTTCATCTCATTGTTAAACTTCTGATTCGTAAGAAACTGAAGTTTTGTTCTTTTGTTTTCCGTTGGACATGAAGGACTTTTGAAACAACCTAATAAACTGATAAAGTACCGAAACGCCAAAAATCATCTGATTTGATGCATCGGTTCATGTTTTTCTAATCCCAGTCACATCTGACATCCCTGTAGAAAAACCAGTAACAAATCCAACCACTTGACTGACTAAAGGGTGTTAATGGTTAAATAATTTGCAAAACGACAAATTATTTGTCCAAACTAAGAATAAAGCAGCACATTCAATAAAAACAGTATTTGCTTCAAGTTTCATGATAATATTTTAAAAGACTGAATTATCGCGAATTTTTGTGACTTTTCACTTCGTTTGTTGTAAAATTTTAGTTTGAGTCAATCGTGCTCTTGGCACCACTTCAAATATTTTTTAATCTCTTTAAAATTATTATTTTTTTTTATAAAACTTGCAATTTTTTTTTTTTATTTTTACAGCTGTGAGTTTCTTTTCAGATCTTTTGTGGGTCAGTTGTAGAAAACTGGGTTTATTTAATTTATTTCACAGGTTGTGGTAAATTTAGTGCCCCCCCACACCCACGTCAACGTGTATCTCTTGATGCTTAAAATCATCTTAGAGTGACGGTTAAATACGAAACAGGAAGCTGCTGCAGCTTAAATATCTGAACGAAATGTGACGTGTCCAAGATGACATCATTTCATCCACATTAACATCTTGAAAGCTTGAGGAAAAAAACTAAACCAATAAATGATCTCATCTAACTGGATGATCCTCCTTCCAAAAAGACAACCAGGCCTTCAAACTTAATCCAACATCAAACTGCTCTTTTTTTTTTTTTTTTTTTGCAGTGCAGAAACAAACAGCTGAAATGAAGATGGATGGGCGCCACATAAACAAGCAAAGGTTGCACATCTTGATAAGGAGGATGACAAACATAAAGGTCGATGGCAGAACAGAAACAAACCCGACAATGAACTTCAGAAATCAACGTAAAGCTGCAAATCCTGAGACAAGTTGCTTAATGGAGATGGATTTAGCTGCCGGAGAACCGCCGTGGAAAACAGGAAGCTGCGGGTTCAAGGCGAGTTCATGGAAACTACTGTAAGTCCAAAAGGTGCAGTTCTGCACGGGAGTAATTCATCTTGATAAAAACTAAAGGTTTTTGGCCATTTTTTATCCTCATAATAAAAAAGGACAGTAATGACTCCACGTTAGGCTAATTACCCTCTCCAGCATGCTTTCAAAATGTCTTTCAGATGCCGAAGCCAGACCTCGAATGTTACGCCGGGTCCAAATGTTTGTTCTAAATATTTCCACTTAAAATCTACTCCTCTGTTATCAGAGCCAATGATGTTGTGCATTCATAACATTTCCAAATGAAGCGGCCTGACTGGAGCTTTTATGAAGCTGCTCGTTTGTCAAATAAGATGAAACGGAGCCAAATGAGGAATTTCTCTTGGATCAGAAATGTGCCTGTGTGTGGCCAAAGGACAAGCAGCAACTTCTGATCATCTTTCTTTTATTAAAACAAACACAGTAGGTTGATGTGCATCCCGACTGATTACACCCCCCCCCCCCCCAGTAACCTGCAGTCCAAACAGTTTTTGGCAGCCAGGCTCAAACGCTGTGGTCATCACAACTCCTGGAAATATCCAGGAGGAACTATTTTCATTGGCTCTCTGGTTGTGTGTGACTGCGCTATCATCTGTGCGAGCACCCTGACATCATTTTTCCAGGCCAGACATAAAACGTGACTCATGCGTGTGTAGTACCTGTAAATCCAGATTTGCAGAGACAGTTGAAGCCCCCGGGGAAGTTCTGGCACAGCGCCATGTTCTTACAGGGATTGGAAAGGCATTCGTTGATATCCCTCTCGCAGGCCATCCCGGTGAAACCCTCAGGACAGGTGCAGGAGAAACCCCCCACCAGATTGTGGCAGGTGCCACCATTGTGGCAAGGCGACGGCTGGCACTCGTCAATGTCTGTCTCACCCAGAGCTCCGGCGTACCCCGGCCTGCAGCTGCAGGCGTACGGCTGCAGCGGGTGGTTGTAAACAAGGATCACAGGGACACTTTCTACTGTCTTCATGTCGGGCCCGACACTGAGACGCC
>JARVGQ010001175.1:4754040-4764734 GCA_031762355.1 Hypsolebias martinsi | reverse complement strand
TTGCTCAGGGGCCCAGAGTGGGGCAAATGAGGGTGGAGGCAGGTGTGGGTGTTTCACCTTTTTTCACCCACATTTTTTGATGTTGTCGGTACCTGGGTTTGAACTGGCGATCTTCCTATCACAAGCACACCGTCTAACCACTGTGCCACCACTCCCGCAATGTTTCTGAGTAAAACTTAGAAATCAGCAGAGAGACACTGCGAGCTGAGGGACTTCGCTGAAACAGGCTAAAGTAGCTGAAACTGAATCTGGTACAGCTAAAAGAAACAGAATGCTAGCAAAAAAAAAGTGCTGGCTAAAACCCAAAGTAGAAAATGCTAAAGCAGCAAAATGCAAACTAGATGTATTAAAGCATGAACTAAGAGCTAAATAACATCAACTGGATACATTGTAACTAAAAGTAGCAAAACTGGAGCAAGAATTTAACAGCAAGGAAATGATATCCGGAAGCTAAATTTAGCAAAGCATAGCTAAAACTAGCTAAAAGTGGCAAATTGTAAGTAGCTAACTAAAAGGCTTCCTAAAAGTTCAAAGGATCAAAAATCTATGATGGACAAATGCTAAACCTAGTAATATGCTAAATAAAAATAGTAAAACACTAATTAAAAGCTAAATAAAACAAAAGACTAACTAAAAGCCAAAAGTAGGAAGAACGAAGGTAGACTGTAAAATAAGCAAAAGGCTAGCTGGAAGCTAAAATTAGCAACAAAAAAGCTAAAAGCTAAAAATAGCATAAGATGACAAAAATAGAGGAAGAGTTCAGAGAAAGTATCGTGTAATTCTATGGGGGGAAAATACTTTACATGAAAATAAATATTTTGAAAAGTAAAAAAAAAAATTACTAAAACAAAAAGTCACTATCTCCTGAATGAGCTGAACGTTTTGAAGCATGAATCACTAAAACAGCATGAACTCTGCTGAAGTTACTAGTCTGCAAAATCAGAGTGGAAAAATAAAAACTGTGATATAATTCATGCAAATAAATCACACCCAATTACAACAAATTACTGTCAGAAATATTTAAATGTGGCATCTTTTAAAACCAAACGATAGACAAAATAATAAAACAGTCAAGTTTTGACTCAGCTCCAGTTTCGAACTGATAGCTGCATTGGTTCCAACGTTCTAAGAATGAAAACTCAAAGCTTATTTTAATTCAAACGACTCCCAGGATTTCTGTCCTAAAAGCGGCTGACTGGAAAACGGGCGAAGATAATTACAAAACCAGTCAAACAATCAACCGTTTGGAAGGCTGACCTCATCAGCATCTGTGGCTGTGAGCTGCATTATCTTGAAGCCGTCTCCGACGTTCTCCTCGATGGTCATATCGAGGATATCGTTAGGAAACACAGGCGGGTTGTCGTTGACGTCCTGCAGAGTGATCTCCACCTGCAGAAGAAGAATCAGAGTTTCCATTAAAGCCATGTCAGTCTGTTACAGCCCAGCTGCTACAGCTGGAGCCAACTCATTAGATTTGAGACGCAGATACACGAGATGCACGTCAGCTTTAGAACGGCTGGAGGGTAAAAAACTATCAAATCATATACAGGTAGTGCAACCAAAACATAAAAGTAAACCAACTTAGTGCATTCATAAAAAACTCAGGAAAAGTACTGTAGAGGTCTTGAACCGACTCAGATATAAAACTTTGGGAAAACAAGATTATCCAAGAACCAGAAAACAGACCTGAGCTAACGTAGCTAAGCTAGCTTGAAAGCCTTAGCTTGTTAAAACTACATTATAAGAGTTGTCTTTTTGTTGAGGCTATCACAAATACATTTTGTTTCCAAACCATAATTTATTTTTATATATTATTTAGTAGTAGAACATACATACTGTTACAAAGAAAAAAAAAAAAAATGATTTAATTTAACATGTGTTTAAGTCACATTCAAAATGCAACAATTCATTACCTTAAATATTTAGTTTATACTGACAAAGCAAAAAAAAAAAAAAAAAGTTTAAAAGGTCACAATTTACACATGGATACTCAATTGAATTTTACACATTTTTATTTTTATTTTTTTTATCCACACTGAGATATTTTAAAATGTTTAATTTGGAGTTGAAAGGATGAAGCAAATAAAATTTAAAAAAGTATAATCAGAAACGTAAGCTAATGCTGAAACTGGAATATGTACAGCCTAGCTTGCATGCTAAGACATTAGCTAATGCTAATTATAGTTAGCTTATTTTTTGAGACATTAGCTATTGCTAATATTATAACTTAACAAATGCTAAGACATTAGCTAATACCACTTATAGTTGGTTTAGATTTTGAGATATTAGCTATTGCTAATATTATAACTTAGAAGCTAAAACATTAGCTAACCCTACTTGTAGCCTAGCTTAGATGCTGAGACATTAGTGGTATCTAAGTGTGGAAGAGAAAGTGTTAAAATGACAACATTCACTTGTCTCAGTTATTGCTAGCAGTTGTGTAATAACAAGGTAAACTTTCATACAGTCATTTATAAAGAAAGCTGTCACTGGCGCTCACTGGCTTTACACCGTTTACAAATTAACTTCAGTTATTTTTTTTTTTAGAAATGTGCAGAGTGTAACTCTAGAGCAAACTAACTGCAGTTTGGGAAGTTTCACTTTCAAGTCCCAGAAACCAAAATAAACAGACATTAAAGAAGACCACAAGACCCCGTATGGATAAACTTTGTCCTGTGTAGCGAATGACTTGCCCGGATAATTATAATTTTTTACAGATGCTGAAGTGGTGAGAGTAAAACTTGTGAATAGGTCAAATGTTTACATAAAATATGTAATTTTAATTTAATCAAAGTGTCATGAATCTTTTGTTCATTTCAGTGAATAATGTGGAGCCATCTTGAAGGCTTTTGTGACCACATTTGGAGACCCCTGACTGCCAACAGTCACTTATTTGGTTGTGCTTTTCTTTTGTATTGAGTTAAGCTTTAATAAATCAAACAATGAAAACTCTTAAAACTTTGTCCTGTAGTAAAATTCTAGACAATAACATGTTCTGCTTTACGGTAAATGTTTTGTGTGAGCCTTTTTTGTTTTAGATGGCACAACTTTTGCAAAAAAAAAAAAAAATCTATGCTAATAAAATAAATTTAATTTTGTTTCGATTATCTACCTCACTGGTTCTCAAAGTTGGGGTTGGGACCTCAATATGTGTCACAAAACACCAAAGGTGGGTCTTGATATAATTTCCAAATTCTTGAAATGGTTGATTGGGTGGCACAGTGTATTAGTGGTTGCCTCACAGCAAGTAAATCTTGAGTTCAAGCTCCAGGTTGGGCCAGGGGTATGTCTGTGTGGAGTTTTGTACAGTGCCCTGAGACAACTTCTGTGACTTGGCACAATAGAAATAAACTGAACTGAATTTAAGTGGGTTTTCATGTTCTCCTTGTAGGTTTTCTCCAGATACTCCGATTTTCTCTCGGTTTCCCTGGGCATTTCGGTTTTCTCCGGGTACTTCAGTTTTCTCTGGGTACTCCTTTTTTTCTGGGTACTACAGTTTTTTTGGGGGGGTACTACAGTTTTTTTTCTGGGTACTACCGTTTTCTCTGGATACTCTGATATTCTCTAGGTAGTCCGGGTTTCCCTGGGTACTCCGGTATTCTCTGGGTACTCTTCTCTAGGTAGTCCAGGTTTCCCTGGGTACTGCAGTTTTCTCTGGGTACTCCTGTATTCTATGGGTACTCCGGTATTCTCAAGGTAAACTGGTTTTCCCGGAGTACTCTGGGTTTCCCTGGGTACTCAAGTTTTCTCTGGGTACCACGGTTTACTCTGGGTAGTCTGGTTTTCTCCAACAGTCCAAAGCCATGCATGTTCACTCTGCCTACAGACCCAGGCCTCCCTTAAACAGATATATGATCTCAGTGGGATCTGATTGGTTAATTAAAGGTTAATAATTGTTACAAAAAAGTTGTTGTGCATGTTAGAACTCTGTATGTTGTTGTTATTCCCATGCTTAAGTGGTTGTTGGCAGATTTAGTAAATTTAAGCAGGCAATAGATCTTTGTCTCTATATGAGTCACTGACTGAAGCAACCGTGTACCCAACTAAGAAACAATGTTTAAATATTTAGCATAATGTCCAAATAAAATTCAGTCATCCTAAAATACAAAAGTATGGTCTGAATTTTGAAAAAGGTCATCAAACTAGCTCATTGCTGTATTTCCAACGACATATTGTAAGGCTGTCAGAAAGCAGCTAAATAATGGGGAGTATCCAGTTGTCCGAGGGAAAGTGGAAACCCTGGAGACGGTGAGAGTGAGACACTTATGGTTTCAGTTCCAAGTGTAGCGTGGCAATATTACATTTCCAGTCGTATCCCACAACTTAAAACTCCCATCCTCTTCACCCCGTCCACCAGCCCAAATATCCATTTCAAAGCCAGTAAACACAGCTTGCTTTTGAATCATAATAGACATTTCGCAGCACATTCTCTGTTTATTGCTTCTATAAATATAGAAAAGCCTTGTTTAGATTTTCCAGTGATGGGATCGCCATTATTGTTGACAGTGATTATTCTAATTCTTGTGTTAGGCATCATGAGATGCCAGCACCTCGGTTTCACAACCTCCTGTAACAAGTTATAAAGTTAAAGGCCTAGTGTTCCTTAAAGGGATATAAAAAAGGTTAAATAATTTCATCTGGACTTGTTTTGAAATGATTAACCTTTTTTGTGTTATCTACCTGGATGATTGAGTCTACAAACCTTTTTCTTAAAGGGACATGTACTTCCCTTCCATGCCAGGGTTTTAACTCAAGATAGCCACAGGAGCCATATCTTACAAGAGATGTTAAAACTCTGTGTACAGTATGTGCTGAGGGCGGCTCTCAGCTTCCACCCAAACTTCAATTCATTGCGTGTCATTTTGAGTAAGTTATAACCATGTTTTTTTGTTGGCTAAGGTATATTAACTGTAGAAGTCATCTTGTTTTTTTAATTCATTCAACCTTTATTTATACAGGCTAGCCTCATTGAGCCACAAGGATTAATTTACAAGAGAGACTTGTTCCAGACAGAATTTATAAAGTACAGACAACAATAATAGTAAATAATGACAATAAACTACAGTAAAAAATACAGTTACAATAAGAGTAGTGGGTCATGAGTGTGTTGTAGGTGTACCTACAGTGGTCATCCCATGAACGTTTCCTCAAAATTTGTTTTATGGCTCCTTATATGCTAACAGACAGGGTAGTCTAAAAAATATATTGCCAATGTTTTAGGCAAACATACTGCGTTCAGAGTAAGTTTTGAGGAGCAGGTAGTAGCAGCTACTACCACACCACTTTGTATGTCAATATCTGAAATTTAGTGAGTTAAAGCAGTTTTTTTGCATTTATTAGATCAGTTCGGAGGATTTTACAAACGCCATCGATAAACACGCAAGAGAAACAAATGAAAATATCACCTTGACTTTTGTGAGTGCAACAGTAACAAATGGGAACAACCAGCTGTCAAGAACCTAAAATAGGGTCTGCTTTTTGAAGCAACAAGAGTTTCCTATTGGGCACAGATGAGGCAAGACAATGGACCTTCAAGGCTAAATGACCGCTGAGGTCAAAGGCCACACACAGCGGTCTATTCTTACAGTGCTTCTGACAGGAAGTCAACCATCACGTTCCACAAATCTGCTTCGAAAGCACCAGAATCAGGAAACCCTTAATACCAGCCGCTATCCGGTTATTCTTTTGGAGTCAGTTCAGTCCATCTCATTAAAGACGACCCAGAATCAAAAGGTTCGGGAGTTGAAATGGTGTCACGGTCTAACTGGGTGCTTCAGCTGTTTGTTGTTCTCACACCAGAGACGTCAGACCACAGTGGCAATTACGACAAATCACTTCAGTCAATTCACCGATGGGCTGGACGACGGCGCAGTCCACCCTCTGAGTCGGTCCATCAGCATGAAGTGAAATAATTAGACAAGAACCAGATCATTCGTAAGCGGGTCACAATGACAGCGGATCTCTGACTCAACTCGTGCCCGAGCCGAGGGACCGGGGCAAAGTCAACAAACAATGAATATTCATCTCCCGCCCCGTGTGTCCCCTTGATGTGTAAATAATGCAAGGCCCACTTCTGAGGAGGGAACTAATTAGGGTAGAAGTGCAGCTTTTTTTATTTTGGTTTAAATTCCAGTTTGCGCTACCCAGGCTCTCACGGGACGGCAAAATATCAAAGTGTTTTGGTGAAAAATTCATCAGAAGGAAAGGAAGCGAGGTCAGGAGGCTGAAGGGGGGTGGGGGTGTTGTTTCGCAGCTAACCCAGATGCTGCGGCCCGGGCAGGTGAAACACATTAGCTTACAAGCTAAAAGGTTGAGTTTCATCAACTACTGTTTCAGGTTGCAGGTGCTGCTAACGGGCTGCCAGGGTTTTATTATTTATGGGGAGGGATGAATGATTCACACGTGGAGCGCCGCCGATTACGAGACCGTGAGTGATGGGAGATATTTATCCAGCGGGACGAGACCCGAGCCGAGATGGGATACATTCAACCTCCTGGGGCTCGTGTGCAGGAAAGACGGGTGAGATGATTTAGACGTCTGAGCTCAGATTATGTAACCGAGAGTTTCTGTGGTTCATAAAAATTTAAATTTAAAGGTTTGTTTTACCCAAATTACAAAAAGACAAATTTACCTTTGAACTACTGACCTTTGAACTCACAGCGGTGAGGATTTTACTTTAAGTGGCTCATACACATTTTCTAAGTTGTAGCTTCAAAAGCTGCAAAAACAAACATTTCTAACTAGAGAAACGTCATTTCCTGTGAAAAGGCAGCGTGAATGCTTATTGGTGGATTTCTACTGAAAGATGCTGGAAAAGATAAAACCAGCTGAAAAGGTTTCATCACTAAACTTGTAATACGAGTTGAATTTAAACAGCTGACATTTTTCATTCAACCTTTATTTATACAGGCTAGCTTGCTGACAGGAGGAAAATAAAAGCCAAAGCAGAAGAAAAAGAGCAGAATCAGCAAAAATAGGCAGAGAGAGGCTGAACAGATTATAAAAATGCAGAAATTAGCAAAACAAAAACAAAGCCGCTGAAAAGGTTAAAATAAAACTAAAAGTAGCATAAAAAACTGAAAGGAGCAGAAAAAGTTGAAGGTATTCGGAACTATCCCAGAAGGTGGAAAAAGAGCTCAAATTATCAGAAAAAAGCTGAGTTGAACAGACAGACGCTGGAATTGGCAAAAAAAAAAAAAAAAAGCTTAAAGGGGCCAAAAAAAAAATGCCAAAACAAAATAAAATGAGCTGAAAAGAAGCTGAACCAGGAGCTGAAATGAACTGAAAGAAATTGAAAAAAGCTGTACCAGGAGCTGAAATAACTGAAAGAAATTGAAAGAAGCTGAAATGAGCTCAAAGAAGCTGAACCAGGAGCTGAAATAAACTGAAAGAAATTTAAAAAAGCTGAAATGAATTGAAAGAAATTGAAAGAAGCTGAACCAGGAGCTGAAATAACAAAGAAATTGAAAGAAGCTGAAATGAGCTCAAAGAACCTGAACCAGGAGCTGAAATGAACTGAAAGAAATTGAAAAAAGCTGAAATGAGCTAAAAGAAGCTGAACCAGGAGCTGAAATGAATTGAAAGAAGCTGAACCAGGAGCTGAAATGAATTGAAAGAAACTGAACCAGGAGCTGAAATGAATTGAAAGAAGCTGAAATGAGCTGAAAGAAGCTGAACCAGGAGCTGAAATGAACTGAAAGAAATTGAAAGAAGCTTAAATGAGCTGAAAGAAGCTGAACAAGGAGCTGAAATGTATTTAAAGAAGCTGAACCAGGAGCTGAAATGGACTGAAATAAATTGAAAGAAGCTGAAATGAGCTGAAAGAAGCTGAACCAGGAGCTGAAATGAACTGAAAGAAATTGAAAGAAGCTGAAATGAGCTGAAAGAAGCTGAACCAGGAGCTGAAATGAATTGAAAGAAATTGAAAGAAGCTGAACCAGGAGCTGAAATGAACCGAAAGAAGCTGAACCAGGAGCTGAAAGGAACTGAAAGAAATTGAAAGAAGCTGAAATGAGCTCAAAGAAGCTGAACCAGGAGCTGAAATGAACTGAAAGAAATTGAAAGAAGCTGAAATGACCTGAAAGAAGCTGAACCAGGAGCTGAAATGAATTGAAAGAAATTGAAAGAAGCTGCTGAAATGAACTGAAAGAAGCTGAACCAGGAGCTGAAATGAACTGAAAGAAGCTGAACCAGGAGCTGAAATGAGCAGTCAGAGGGTTTGAACAGCACAAAGGGTTTGAAGGATGTGAAGAGCTCCGCTCATTTTCAACAAGAAAAACATGGCTGAAAAAGCTAAATATTTCTTTAAGTAAAAGATGCACAAACAAAATGTCACAGCAGGAATGTCCTTAATGAGCTGAATGTTTTGATACATGAATTGTTGAAAAAGAACAAAAAATGCTGAATGAGCTGCGCAGCAGAACCTGTACAGAAGAAAAACAGATCACAGAGATGATTTATAAACATTCACACTTAAAAAGTATCTTTTCCTCGACGAAACATCGGCTTTAACTCAATCAGTTTTAAAGATGTTCTGCCGTTTGGTGTGGTGCTAGCTGAGACTGATCCCCAGCTTATCTCAAATTACTTTTCTCTGTTAGCAAAATATCTCATGAGCCAATGGGTGGATTTCAATAAAAACTTCAGGAAGATACAAATGTACATATTTGTTGAGCTCAACCCAATCCAAGATGGCTGCCAGAACCAACTGGCCTTAGAAAACACAACAGTGACTGTACCTCAGACAGATTTACAAACAGTTAGTTATGGTGTGGTATGAGTGGAGCATCTTCTTCATTTGAGAAACATATATGTTCAAAATGTTGGCAGAAACTGTTGGGTGTCCCCCTTGTTTGCCTGTTAGTAAAATATCTCCTAAGCTACTTGATGTTTTTAAATGAAAGTCCCATAAAGTAATATTTTGTTGTGCAACTACAACTGATTAACAAACCAAGATGGCTGCCACAGCTAAAGCTTTAGCCAACACAAAAGGTCCACATCTTAGTGAGTTTTAAAGATGTTGCTTTAAACTTGGGTGTGGTAGTAGCTGAGAGTCACCCACAAGATGTGCTCCGATATAACGCCACAGATACGACCAAAACCATTCCTCTAATAAAGATGATTTCAGCTCAAAACTCTGGTCTGAAAATGATTTCAGGTGATGAGCATTTCATAAAGAACACCAAATGTTTATTTATGGGAGTTTTATTGAAATACTTCAACTGCTTCGTGAGATATTTTGCTAACAGAAAAACAAATGCCAACACATGCAAATATACGGTTGCCATCAACACCTTTTATATGGTAAAAGCATTGGTTTTCTACTCAACAGAAATAAAAATGGACAGGAAATTAGACACTTAAACTCTTTAAAAAGACGAAGTCGCAGAGATTTACTGGACTGGAGACATCAAAGCTCAGACAGATGACTTCAAGAGTATCAGAGCTCAGAGAAGTTCCACAAAATGTAATTTCCACGGTGAGCCGGGACCAGAGGTCCAGCTGCAGCTGAAGGTAAAAGAATCACCTGCATCCATAAAACCAAGCAAACCACATTCTCCGTGACTCAAACAGCAGGTTCTCACGTGCTTCCTGCCTGAAAATACCTGCCAAGCCCGAAGAGACAAACGGACGGTGCCAAGCAGGCCACATGTCTTCTGTTAGAAGCTTCAGTTGTTTTAAATAACCGGTGGAAAACGTGATGAATGAGGCGAGCGATGGTTTGCATTAAGGATGAGTAACACGGTGCACGCTTGCTCCACCGAACGCCAACAGCCTGCGAGTGAAATCGGCATCGTTTGCACTCGTCGTCGTCTAACCCGACGGAAAAACCTGCAACCTTCGAGCGCAGCTGATGCAACAGTTGGACTGTAAATGCTGAGATCTTCGCATCATAAAACCGCCATAGGAACTCGCCTTCCCAAAATGATTAAACATCTCATTACCTGCTGTTGACGACTCGGGGGGTGACAACTTCCAGCGCTCGTTATAATCGGCCTCTTGGACCGAACGACCTGACGTTGCATCATCTGTTTCTCACTGATGCGTACAAGCCCGAGTCGGCCCGATGTTCTAAAAATCCAAAATACAACAAACACTTCATTACGGAGCCAGGGCCGGAAAAAATCTGAGAGAAAATGCTCAAATGTTTAAGTGACTCAAAAAACGAGTTTAGGAACGTTATAAATGAATCTCAGAACTTTCCTGAAGGGTCTAATCCAGTCTGAGGTCCGACTTGTTCATGGTGACACAAAGGCTGTCTACGGTTACATCGCTTCAGTGTCTCAGTGGAAGAGCCGGAGCAGAACAGAAGCAGACTGGCGACAGTCGGTGTCTCCAAACTCTGATGGATTTGAAAAGTGAATGTTTGTAGTTTTGAACAGGGAGTGAAAGTAAACCTAAATGTTTTTGGAGCAAGTTGTTCAAAAACAGAGTGAATTTTTTTTTTTTTTTTTTGAGATGGCACAGAGCGACAGATCCTGGTGAGAAGATGGAGCATATCTATCACCAGGTGCAGTGGTGGAGCAAGGGGGTGGCCAATGGTGGCCTTGGCCATCATAGATACTTTTTGGCCACACCCTTATACATACAAACATATATATATACAGACTGTCCTCGAGTTACGAACAGGTTCCGGACCTAAGGACCGTTCGTAGGTCAATTTTGCCGTAACTCGGAACCCCGGCCACATGGCG
>JARVGQ010001175.1:4714264-4737476 GCA_031762355.1 Hypsolebias martinsi | reverse complement strand
TTTCAGTTCTCAGGCTCCTCTCTTGTGGAACCAACTTCCAGTTTCTGTCCGTGAGGCTGACACATTGTCCAGTTTTAGGACTGGGATTAAGATTTTCCTTTTTGATAAATCCTATAGTTAGGGTCGGCTTGGTTTCCTACCTATCCCTTAGTTCTACTGCTATAGGCTTAGACTGCTAGAGAACAAATGGACCACATGTCCTCACTCTGCTGCTGTCTTTACTTGCTCTACTCCACCTATTTGTATTTGTAATTATTTATATCTCAACATGTTTTTTGTCTTTCCGCCTATAGAAACCACACCAGGACCTGTTGATCTGTGTCTGTTTCTACTTCCTGTCCTCTCAAACATGAAGATCTGACACTTTCAGTTATCAACGGATGTGACTAAATATAATTTAAGTTGATCTAATATAATTTTATTCCATCTGCTGGAAGCAGCTCTGAAAAGTGAACTGACTGGTGTTCACCAAGCAGAAGTGAAATCACAGCAAGGGAACGGCTTCAGCGAACTTTTCCTCACAGTTTGTAACATTTAAGAAGCAACAGCCAACAGAAGAGGTTCATGTTCAGGCCTGGAAGACCAGAAGAACCTGCAGAGAGTTCTGCTGGGACCTGACAGACCCGTCAAAGAGTGTGTTTGGAAAAGATCCCGCATCTGCTTTAAGAACCGGACCGTTCAGATCCGGTGAGAGACGTGGGGGCATCAGGGATCAAAGCCAAATAAAATAAAAAAAGGAGCAAGTTGAAGAAAATCCAAATGAACTTCATCGAGCCTCGTGGAGTCATTTTATTTCGGGCCGTTAAGAGAGCAAAGCTTTGTTTGGATGAAAACGGATCATATTTTAAAGAAAGGACACTTTTCCAGGAATTACAAATAAAAGCAAACTCTAAATCACTAGAAATAAAACTGGAAGCAAATAAAAAATGGCTACTTGACAGCTTCTAAACTCATTTAAGACTCCCACAACTATAAACATGAACATTTTTGGTGTGACCTCAGAGGAGCGGCGTGCTCGAGACATTCTGCAGAAAGAAAAACCTAAAAATGCCTCTCTAAAAACAGAACGACTCTCAGCAGCTGCACAAAGTGTTTACAGGCTGTCAAACCTGCCAAATGTTTGTCCAAACTGTTGCTTCAGATCTTTTCTAATTGCAAAAGTTGGAAATAAATCCTAAAATATCAACGATATACTCACTAATCCACACACAGCTGGACGGTTTCAACACTGTCTTTTTTAAAAATCTTCTTTTTTACTAATTAGTAATATAGATTTCAGTTGTTTGAGCTAAATAATACATTAGATAAACTGTTGTGAACTAATACACTGATTTTACTGCAAGTTCACCTTAAATGAACCTACAGTCAGGGGCGTTTCCAGAATGTTTAAATGGGGGGGGGGCGTGCAGATGCCCAGGGTGGCACCAAATAGATAAAGGGACTTGAAAACTTTGGCAATATGAGAGTTAAGGATTTACCTCAGTCCTTTTTATTTTAAATTTAATGTTATGGATAATATACAAAGAAAACAGATTTAAAGTTTTTATTTGTTATAGACACTTAAAATGCCATTAATTGTCCATACTTGAGGCTTGTTATCCTTTGTCCTTAAAAAACAAATCTACATATTTAATTTAAAGGGATATTTTGAATAAAAGATTAGCTAAAACTTTTTTTTTTTTTCCAAATCTAAAGCCAATGGTTCAAATTGTTTTAATTATTTTTGCTTACGTATTGCTGTACTTTTGTAACAAAATAAGTACTATGCATGTCCAAGTTTGGGAATAAAAGCACAAAAAAGCATCATGAACTATGTACGTTTTAGTAAAACATTTTTTCAAACTAGTCCAATATTTACTTTTTCAGGCCAGAGTACCAGTAGTTTTGAAAAATCGCTGTAACTGAACTTACTGAAGCTTGTCTTCTAAATTTATATAAAACCTCCTGAGATCGGACAATGTTGAGGATGGGTTTTAGGCTGATTTATATAAAATATATTTTTTATATACGAAACTTCACGTTGAACCGAACATTTATTAAACATTTGTTAGATTACCGAGCAGTTTCCTCATACCAAGGCGGCATGTTGCCTAACTATATAGAAAAATTAGTGAAATTTTGATTTTGACCAAATACAATGAATAAAATGTATCTGTATCCGTTGAATGACGTGTACAAAACATAATTCCAAAGAACGTTTTGAAGCACCTTTTCTGACCAGCACTAACAAATAACGAGGATTTTTAGCAGTGTTTGTGATTAGCAAAGATATTTCCAACAAAAGCTGGAAAATCCTGATGTCCAAATATAATTTGGGGTTTCCACTTTTAAACGATATCAAGAATCCTCATTAGAATACAGTATGTGAAAAATGGGATTAATACCCATTTTACAGGCGTTTATGTGATTAGCAAGACACCCTAACTCTGAAACCATTCATGATATCGGGATGACCTGAACATCAAAATGTAGCTTAAAATCCAAGAATCTGAAAACGTGATTCGTTCAGTTTGACCGTTTATAACTCAAACCCTGACTGATGTAACGAGTCACGTCTTAACTCAAACCTATGTTTGGTGTTACGTTGATAAGGTTTTACTAATCCTAAATAGCCAGAGGAAATTAAAAATGGACACCAGGCTAAAGCAGGTCTACTCAACTGACCTGCTCAGGGGCTACAGTCACTGAAAGCCAAGCGCTCAGGGACCAGACATCCAGCAGTTAATTCTAATGAAGTAAGGTTGTTTTACTATTTAAAATCTACTTTTATTTTAAAAATGAACCCATAGGTGGACCAAACTGAGCACACTCGTGGGCCTGATTTGGCCCCTGGGCCACCAGTTGAATAGTCCTGACCTAAAGGATAAAAATGTCCAGTCATTTTTTTTCTAAGTGGCCATTTTCCCCAACTGGCTCCCTGTTGGTGACACCCCTGTTTCCAGCTTCTGAATCCCATGAGCTCCAATGTAATCTGAAATTAAACGTTAAACTTTTATCTCTGACAAAAGTCCTCGTAATAAATTGTGTCTGATCCCATTATTTCAGTCTGTAAATGGTGATTAGAGCGTATCACACACACTCCGGGGTTTTGTCTTATGGCTCCGAGAGGTGCCTTGGATTAATCTGTTAAGCAACGACAAACGCTATTCAAGTGTTGTGCTTTACATTCTGCAGCTATTACCGCATACCGGAGGGAACCAAGCGGGAGAGTAATTTAAGTTCCTGGAGGTAAATCTCCATCAGTGCAGACACACAGAGTCAACACTTAAACCTACAAGACCTTAAATGTGAGTTTAGCGCTCCCTCGAGCCACAGGACGTGGTTAGTTTTTGATAGTTTGAGCAACAACGTTCTGAATTTAATGCTGTAGCAGCACATTCCAACACATTAAATCTTTAAAACAAGCAAAAGAAAAAAATCACCTGCTCACATATATTTCTCAGGAATTCCTTTTAGGTCTGACAGAACAAATTGCAGCTTGAAAATTTAAAGATAAAGAAGGTCGAATGGTATTCCACAGGCACATGATGAAACCCAGCACCTCTAAGTGGTTTCAGGTGGTACTGGACACTAACATCCATCCACAAAGTTTTATTTTGTTTATTATAATTCTTTTTTCCTTATGAGGCAGCAGAAGGAACCGAAGAAAAGGGACAAATCGGACCATGCGGCTGCATTTGGGGCAAAAGAAAAGCATTTATCAAAAATATGGAGCGATAGACGCCAACTGTGCATCATCTCATCTGCCATTGGTCTTCGAGTTCAGAGACCCATCAGGACCAAAAGAGGTAGACACACTTTTAGTTCATCAACAGCTGGGGTGGCCATTAGATACTCCTGGGTGTTTGCTTCATCCACTTTGTTTGGAGAAAGCCGAACAAACGGAGCTTTAACGGATGGTGTCTGTCACTGAAAGCCTGACTGGAAAGTGGGGAAAGTTTTTCAGGGAATAAAGTCAATTCAAGGGCAAAAAAAAAAAAGGAAAAGAAAACTGTCGTCAAATGATCTGTGCAGGGCTGAAATGGAAGTTTGGAAAATCTTAGTAAGATTTCTAATTCTTGCAGATGTTTATTAGACTTTCGTCAGGATTAAGAAAACGTGGGATTCCAGTTTTGCCATCAGCCTCTGGAGAATAACTTGATGACTGGACATCGATGGGTCCTTAAATGGTGGACCGTGGTCCAGACTCAAATTAATTATCTAGACCCAGATTGGTTGGTCAATGATCGATACCTGATCTGCAGTTTGGTTGGTAAAGTTTTAATGTCGTGTTTCTCACATTTACTGGAATTACCTTTAGATGCTTTGCTTTTATAGCCTTTAAGGTTTCATCTGTAAAGGTGTAAAGTATGTTTCCATTAGGTGGACCTTGCTAGATTTTGACTGTAAACCATTGAAATCTGGCTAACAAACCTAAATTAGCGTAATCTTGTGCTAATGAATGTGAACAATTGTTCCTTCAATCTAAATACATGTAAATAACAAAAGTACCACATACAGCACAAAATACTCCCATCAACATACTATGTTACAATAACAGAGCAATTTATAGCCATGGCCTGGACAAGCAAAGTCCTTGTATAACATTTGACCTCGATATATGACCTTGACCTTGGAAAAGGTGGATGAAAAGTGTATGTGCCACTCTGTCTAGTGATGATGTCAGCCTCAAACTCATACTTGTACTCATAGAAACACGCAGATACTTGAAACTGATACTACGTTTATGCTAGGTGATGTCAGTTCCTCTTCTACTTTGCAAGTACCTGAGGATAAACAATTAAAAATATGTCCGTAGTTTAGAGGTATTTTAAGATAAACACAGGAGTTTTTAGAACAAAAGACTGTTGTGTTCTGCATAAAAGAAATGTGGTTCTAAAGTCATTGTTTAACTTATCACTCGTGTGTATTGGTACCAAGTATCAGCAAATACCCAAACTGAAGTACTTGGTCTGAAAGAAAAACTAGTATTGGGACACCCCTATCACCTAGTGATGATGCATATGCATGTCAAGTTTTGTTAAATTATCTTGGGTGGATCAGAATTTATAGTTTTGACTAGCAAAAACATTTGATCTTGATTTGTGACCTTGACCTTGGAGCTGAAGTGATAAAAAAAGGGTACAAGACACTCGGTCTAGGGATTATGCACAAGTGTGTGAAGTTTTGTTGAATTATCTTGAGGGAATCAAAAGTTATTGGTGGGACAAGAGAAGGATAACACATGTATGTAGATGATGCCATCATACGTCCCGCATTTGACGGGCATATGAAAAGATCAGTCACTGTTTGAATGTTGCTGCGTGAAACTCTTGAGTTCTGCAGAAACTGCAAAATCCCTTCCATGACGTGAATTCACAGTCCTGGTAGAATGCAGGTGGGATCCAAGACGGTGAAGATGGAGGAGCAGCGAGAGTGTGGGAGTCTGAGAACTGTCCAGCTTATCTTAAAGAGTAACGATAACCCCTGAAGGGAATCATTCAGCATGGTCTAAATGTAATCTCAGCCCCGGCTGACGTATTCTGCATTATGTCACCTACACTCACACACCAGCATGTGAGTGTGCACAAATGTATATAAAATAAACACAGATTAGAGATGCCATTAATCCTCAATAAGTCAAAATGAAGGAACGCATAAACTACGATAACTTTATCCAGAAAAACCTAAATCTGCTTTTAGGAGACACTAAAAGAGATAACGATGGAGTGTTCAGCTTTCAAACAAGAGACAGAGGTGATTTTTCTCCTCCTTTCTTGGGCAGAGTTCAACAAAGGTTGTAGATGTAATCCATCCAAAAAGGAGTTGCAACAGACTCCCCTCAATGTTGTTACTGGCAAACACCATGGAGATGGTGCTCCAAGAGAATAATGCTGCTTTCTGTTAAACACTCTTTCTATGCAAGTGTTTTTTTTTTCCTGCTTGGTCTCTTTTTTTCATCTATTCTTGCAATGTTATACAGCGAATATGTTGATTCTTTGGTCAAGTGTGGGCTAGAAATCGAAGGCCTGTAATCAGTTTCCCAAACCTCCCCGCCTTTGCTCGGTCAGGCTGTTTATTTCTATCTTGATGACTTGGTCCAAAGTCGGTTTGTGTTCATCGAATATGAAACATGGGGACTCTTGGATCCACACTCTTTGTTTGGATTAAAACTTTGTCAGAAAGCCCGGCGTTTGGCTCAGGTCAAACAGAAAGCAACAAGAATGCATGATTGGGGTGTTTATGGCAAAGTACTGGGAGAATAAATTTAGTCTTTTAGTCATTTTGCTTGAAGTTAAAAGGTGTAAATCAGAGACATGGAAGCAAATCAACTCGTGATACGTCTACTAACACAAACTGAAGCTTTTTCAGAAGTCAGATACAGAAGATAAGCTGAACTACAGAAGCCAACGAGGTTCAGTCAGGTCCTCTAGACGGTTTCTTTTTGTTGAAAAGTTTCGTCTTTCATTTATTTATTTTTTTACCTGGATTATTGAGCATGAACTTTGATTAACTACGGAAGGTTTTAAAACTGTTGGTTCCAGGATGGAGCAGTTCTAAAAACAAAGAAGTTTACTTTAGCACTGCCAGAAGAACGTTGTGATCAAACAACCACCTGGTCAGGTTACGTGTGCCACTACGTTGGCCATCAATATTAACAGTGTAGTGCTCTGAAACTGGAGCGCTGTGTTGCTCTTTGGTTTGTTTTCTATTCCAATATATTTTCGTTGGCTACCTTTAGTTTTTAGCTTATCTTATGCAATATTTAGCTACTTTTTTGCTAATTTTGGCCAACATTAAGCCTTAGTATTGCTACAATAGCATTGAACTTGACTTTTGTTACATATAACTCATAGCTACAGTTTTTGGCAATAATTCAGCTAGCCTTTTCTATTTTAGCTCAAATGTTTAGCTGGTTTTAGCTACTTGCTTACCTTTAGGTACTTTTTGTGTCTAGAAATTTAGTTAGTCTTTTGCTGTTTTGAACTTATACCAAAATATTTGCTGTTTTTATCTTCTTGATCATCTTGATATAGTCTCATTTGTTTTTGGTTTCTAGCTAGCTTGTTAGCAAAGACTGAGCTGCTTTTAGCCTTCAGCCTTTTCTAAAGCCAAGTTTGGAAGAGTACTACAAAGATTCAGAGGAGTAAAAGGATCTCGTTCTCATGACACATCAGTCTACCTGCTGTTTTACACGTTCAAAGAAAACCACAAGACTGCAGACAATGCCACGTCTCTGTCCGCTCCAAAAACTGCTGCTAAAAAAAACAACCCAACTTTTTTAGGTTTTCTAAAAGTACAACCTAAATTCAGAGTTCAATCATTATAACTTGGGTTGGCGTTAGCTAGGTGACACTAACTGCTATTAGCCTCAGGTAGCTAGCACCAAACAGTGGTATTTCAGGAAATGTAACTCAATGTCTTCAGCCAGTGCAGTCTACCAGATTAAATGTATTCCTTTATGATGTTTTCGCCATCTGACCCTCACTTCTTACTGCGTCCACTTCACTGCCGAGGAGGTTTCGGCTGAGGGTTCAGAGAAAACGGCTGTTTCAGTTATCACTCAGAGACGTTTATGGACAGAACACTTCACTAACTCATTCTTTGGCTGAGATGTGAGGAGAGGAAACCATCTTCAAAAGAAGACGAGCTCTCAGCAGACCAAATTACAAATTACTTTAAAAAGCAGAAAACCGGTGACTCAAAGGAGGATCTGAGAAAGAAACAAAGAGTCATCCTTTAAAAACATCCTGACACGGAGCAGCTGACTGAGGAACCTGCAACGGACCGGAGCTCGTTTCCATCAGAACGGTCCTCCAGTTACAACAAAGACCAACGATGGGTTGGTGTTCAGTTCTAATTCTGGCAGGAACTGAACAAACAAACAATCCCCGACTGAAACAATACCCAGTGCCACCGCTCCGTGTCCAACCGCCCCAGGCCACCTCTGACTGAGGCGACACGAGGCCCGGGCAGGTCGTAAAGTCGGGTCAGAACAAGAAACACAAAGGTGGGGATTGTCGGAGACCTCGCAGCACTGCCGGCGGAGCTTCCTGTTATTTGTTTGGAAGTAAACGCTCGAGGTTATCTGACCGACCTCGCAGCTCCACACAAGACGCTGTTTGTCCTCTGACCGTCTGCAGACGCCTGGATTATCCAGGTTTAGGTTTCTTGTGTTTGTGTTGCTGTTCTTAAGATTAAATGACTCACAAATAATACATTTAACAAGAGAAAATAAAAGCAGAAAGTAGCAGAAAAACAGCCGAAATGTGTAGAATACGCTGAAATAAGCAGAGGCTAAATAAATCACAAAAAAGCTGAAAATAAGTGGCGGAATAAAGATCTCAGTAGTGAGAATTATTTGGAAACATTCAAAAAATAAGAATTATCCCTCTCCACCACTATGAGGGTTAGTGGCATTGTTAGCAAAATATTTCATGGCTTTTAATGAAACCCTCACAAAGTAACCAATGAACAACTGATGTTTCAACTCAATTCAAGATGGCTGCCACAAATAATGAACCTCAAGAACTACCAAAATGGCTAAAACTGGTCAGTTTTACAGATACTGAGCTAAAACTGTGTGGTAGTAGCTGAGAGTCGTTTCCAAAAAATACCTTTAGACCAAACGGATTCTGTGAGATCTTTATGCAAAACTTTGACATGAGAGATGGTGAGCGAAATGCATTTCTTCAACAAACGCTGGTGAAAATTTGAACTTTTTATCGTCTAGTTCTCAGTTTGTTTTCATGGAGTCACAACCGAAGAAAAGTTTGAAAAAGAGAAAAGACGAATAAACTGACAGATCTGCAATAAAATGAGTGTTTTCCTGCAGACTTAAAAATCTTTTCTCTAAAGTAAAAGTTATTGGTTCCATCGGGTTCTGCTTTGTTTCAGCAGCGCTTCGGCTGTGAATAGCTGAACTCTGTGAACTCTGCATGTCACCAAAAGCAGCTGAGAGCTAAAATACTGAAAACTTCCTTCATGGCTGCTCTGTGTCTGTTTCCCTGAAGCAGTTTGGAGCGAAGCCGGAAGAGAAAACAATGCTATCTGAAAGCAGCAAAACGTTAGCTAAAAGCTACAAGTATATAATGGGTTGCTAAATGTAACAAAAGGCTACCTGAAAGCTAAAGTACTACAAGTAAAAGTTAAAAGTAGTAGAACGATAGAAACTAAAAGTAGAAAAAGGCTAGCAAATAGCTTAAACTAGAATAATGTTAGCCAAACTGGCTAAAAGCTAATTGAAAGGTAAACGTTAAAATTAGAAAAACACTAGTTTAATGAACAAAACACTTAGTAAAACCACAAAGTAGCATAATGCTAAATAAGTTAGCAAAAACTAAAAAGAGACACAAGCAAAAAGTAACAAAACTGTAGCTAGAAGCTAAAGCAAATTGGAAACTGAAACAAAAACTAGCAAAAGGTTAGCTAAAAGACCCAAGAACCTACCTAAAAGCGGAAGTTGCACACGAATAAACGTTACAAGTAGCAAAACAATAGCTAAAAAAAAAAGTTTAAAAAAAGTAGAAAACTGCTAATAAATACATATAAAAAATGTTAGCTAAAACTGGTGAAATGGTTGCTTAAAGGTAAAGATAGCAAAATTAAAAGGTAAAAGTTAAAAGTAGCAAAACACTAGTTTAATCAGCAAAACAATTGGAAAAATCCCAAAGTAGCAAAATGCTAAATAAAAGCTAGCAATTAAAAAAAAGGCTACAAAATAACAAAACTGTAGCTAGAAGCTGCTCACCGCCTTTGAGTACGCCCCTCCCCCTCTCTGCGTATTGTCGGTGTCATTGTGCTTGTGTGCGAGATTTTTTTCATTACCACATTTTTGATCTTCAAACAGAGGTCAAGAATGTGTTAGGAATTTTTTGTCTCCAAACCCTATGCGTCATTAATCACCGCTTTTATTGTCTGTCCAACAGATCTCACTTGTAAATGAGTCTTCGAGGCTCAATGTGATTTATCTGTTTAAATAAAGGTTGAATGAATGAATGAATGAATAAAACAGGGAACTGAGTCTAAAACTAGCAAAACACTAATAAAAGGTTAGCTAAAGGGACCAAACACCTACCTAAAAACTGAAGTAGCACAACAGTCACCAAACGTTAAATGTAGCAAAACCACAGCTAAAAACTAAAAGTAGGAAAAGGCTAGCTAGAAAAAAGTTAGCTAAAACTGGTGAAATAGTAGCTAAAAGTAACAGAACAGCAAGAAAAGAAGCTAGAAGCTAAAAGTTGTGGAATGGCAGCTGAAAGCTACATGTAGCATAAAAAAGTGAGCTGAGCAAATTTTGAAGAGGCTGTTTTTGTAGAATCTGAAAAGATAAATGTAATTCTGAGGAAATTATTTGTAAATGTTTTGAAAAGTATAAAAGTTATAAACAAAAAAAATAAATTACGAGAGAAAAGGGGCGTCACAAGATTTAGGTTGCACGTTCCAACACTTTATTTGCTGTGGAACTAAATAGTTTGAGGTTTTAATACCAACCTCTACGTCAATCGTCTGAAGTAAATGTCCCTCTAAACTCTAATATGCTCCTTTTCCCCTTATTTGTTTTTAAACAGAGTAGTGTTTGAGTCAACACGTTTGACTCAACGCCGTTAAAAACAAACGAAGAAGAGCCGGTCTAATCTGAATTTATCCTCCAATGGTAACGAACGGGCCGAGATCTTGATCACCTTGTTCTCTGGTTCTCTTCCATCGAGTTAAGAAAGGACCGAGGACTGAGAGAGGTAGAGTTAGTGCAGAGGACGAGCGTGGAGGCCTGAGCAAACCGCGAGGCGTGACTTTTATTGTCTAACGAGGTAATTGTCAGAACCAGGCCTGCAGGATGTGAGCGAGCATTCATCGACTCGGAGTGATTAATCCACGCTGGGCTCCAGGAGAGGCCCGTTTGTGTCCAAAAAGGCTCTTTCTTCTCCGTCCTGATTGGATAATTTCATGAACTTTTCAAAGGGACGCTCAGAGGAGCCTCTTCAGCTCCATTACTGATATTATTATTACTCGGCTCTCAGTTGAACTGTCAGATCGGTACGATGTGAGCACAAGCAGGAATAACAGCTAAAGCCCTGTTGAAGCGTCCACCTGAACGTTTGGAGTTTTAGAAGAAGGTCAAAGACTTTCCAAGACAAACGCAACGTCGAAGAAAAAAACCAAACCTGCAAACAAAAACAGTTACGGCACACGACGAGAAACGCTGATGGTCTACTGAGTTGATCTACTTCAGCAGGCTTTGTGCTGTTTCAGCTGTATGTCAAAATGTTCAGCTCGTTAACTTTACTAGGTAATGTTTAGCTATTTTAACAAGCATTTTGCTACTTTTAGCTAGCCTTTTGTTACTGTAGCTTTTACTTACCATTTTGCTAGGTTTTGCTACATGTATCTTTCAGCTAATATTTTGATACTTTAAGCATTTAGCTACTCTTCTGCTACATCTTACTAGCATCTTGCTGATTTAACTATCATTTGGCTGCTTTAACATTTAGCTAGCTCCTTGTTACTTTAGCTCTAGGCAACCATTATGCTAGGTTTTTGCTACATGTAGTTTTTATTTAATAGTTTGCTAGTTTTAGCCTTTAGTAACTGTTATGCTACATTTTGCTAGCCTTTCTCTATTTTAAGTTTCTTGCTAACTTTTAGCTAGATTAAGCTAACTTGTTTTATAAGTATGATACTGAAGTGTTTTGTTACTTGTTACTTTGGCGGCACGATAGATCAGTGGCTAGCACTGTTGCCTCACAGCAAGAAGGTCCTATGTTCAATCCCCAGTTGGACCTGGGGTTTTCTGTGTGGAGTTTGCATGTTCCGGTTTCCTCCCACAGATCAAAAACATGCATGTTAGTCTGCCTTCAGGCCTAGGCCTCCCTTGCAAAAGAGATCTGTGATCTCACTGGGATTTATCTGGTTGAATAAATAAATGTTAATAAAATAAAAAAATAAACTTGTTTTGTACTTACTGTACTTGTTTTGCTACTTTTAACTAGTGTTCTGTTTCCTTGAGCTGCAAAAACTTGTCAGCATCTCAGTGTATTTTCACAGACAAAACTATTTTTAGTTCTTCATTAGTTTGTGCTTCATTAAAAAAAATAGAAGCTAAAGCCCCAGCGTGACCAGTAAAAAACAAGTTAAGAGTTTGTCTGAATTTTTTCTTTCTGGTTTGTAAAATTAACTCGTTTAGACTCGTTGTTAAAGATTGCTCGTTAAACGTTAGAAAATGTGACTCGTTAAAACAAGCTAATAGCAGCTAAAAGTACCGAAGGGCTTCTGTTCAGAGAACCAACGCTCGATCGTTCGGTCTAGATGTTTATTTACCAAACAAACATGTTGTTTCTTCTACCTGAAGCTGAAAATAGACCTGATGTGCTTTCATTCAGCTCATTAACCACAATTATCAGCAGCACACATCAGCCGATGATGCACAAAATGTTCGGCTGGAGCCTCCAGACAAACGCTGCTTCTCTGAAGGCAACCAGCCTATCAGAGTCCAGGATCTGGAGGCTTTAAACGGTTCTGCTCCAAAAGCTGGGCTCTCGGCTCGTGTTTACCCTCCAAACGTCTGCTCCATCAGAGATACCATCAGAGCCAAGTTTTTAATGTGCCCCCCCTCCCCTGATTATTCCTTCCATTTATTTACTTTTGTGATTTGCAGTGCAGTATTAAGCTTTTACAGGAGAAACTCCAGCGCTGGAGCAAGCCGAGGGCGCTTCGCTGCAGATAAAGCCTCCAAGCGTAAACAGGCCTCCATTAGTGAAGCTGTGGACAGGCCGCCCTCCACTCAGAGACGTTTGTTTTATCTGCGCCGCGGCCTCAGCTTGACTCCGTGATTCAACGCTGAGGACTTTGATACGATCCAGGTCCGCGCTCCGGAGGCCGATACGTCTCCATAAAACTGGCCCGTTTGCACCAAACGGGAGAGCGATCAGCGGATCTGGTGCTGTCGGCTCTCAAGGACACGCCGCGGTCACGATGTGTGAACATTTAGCTTAAAGAGATCATTAAATCAGGAAATATGAGCCGTCAGGACCTCTTCCCCCAAATCCACTGCAGCTACAGACTCTTTGGCTTCTTAAGCTACTTTAGCTATCCTTCTACTGCTTTTAGCTACAGTTTTGTCATTGTCAAATTATTTAATAATTTTTAATTACTAATGTTTTGCTTTAATTACATTTTTAGTATTTTAAGTTTAAGCAAGTATTTTACTCCTTTTAGCTACAGTTTTGCTAATACTTACTAATAAAGGTTAATTTAGACTTCTGTTTTGTCACATTAGCTTTAGCATCTTTTTTCCTACATTTAGCTAAATATTAGCCAACTTTAGCATCTGTTTTGATTATTATAACTATCTTTTTTTTGGTACTCTTTACACGTGATTGGCTAATTTTACTGACTGTGTTTCTGTTTTACGTTTATCATTTGTGTAATAGTTTCAGCTACAGTTTTGCTAACATTATATTATTTGCTAAAATATTGATAACTTTAGCTTTCAGTAGTTTTTTAGCTTTTGCATCTGTTTTAGTAATTGTATTAATTCTTTTTCTTCTTTTTAGCCTTGGCATGTTGCATTACTTTTTCCATATTTTCTGCTAACTTTAGCATTTGATTTGCTAATGTTAGCATTAGTTTTGCTCATTTTAGCTACTGTTTTGAAAATGTGGACTTTAGCATCTCTTTATTTATGTTGTTTTTACCTTTATCAATTGTGTTACTACTTTAACAGTTTTGCTAATCTTTTTCAATTTGCTGAAAAATGATAACTTTAGCTTTTGTTTTGTCTATTACAGCTTCAGCTTGTTTTGCTTCTTTTAACTTTAGCATGTTTTTTTTCTACTCCTAGATGGAGGAGCAAAACTCCTGTTGAAAACCCTAAATAGAGAACAGCTGATAAACAAGAAGCTAGTGTTTTACTAATATTAGCATCTGTTTGCTAATGTTAGCCTTAGCATCTGTTGTACTGATTTTACTTACTGTTTTGCTAATTTTTGTTAAACAGATGTTAAACATAGCCTAACAGATGTTTAGTGTTTTTAGTTCAGCTACTTTTAGCCTTAGCTCATTTTAGCCTTTTTTCTTCAAGAACCGAGTTTGACCTTTTCAGTGATTCAGCTCTCAGTATCCACACCACGCTCTCAGAGAAGGTTTCTCCAGTTAACATTTGCCAAATACAGCCGCATTTTTTCAGTTGAAGAGGATTTTAAATCAGACCCTGTGAGACGACGAGCAGCCTCTGAGCCACCGCGCTGCCGGTACCCGTCAGAACCACCAGAATAATTTACAGAACTATAAACGTGCTGCTGCGTCTTTGCCGGTCCTTAAATCAGGTGAGCAGGCATCATACGTAACACAAGCCTCGGAAAAAGCAACTAAATCTGCCAGATTTTATGAAACAACATATATGAGAAAGGAAGAGCAGCAGTAAAAATGGAGACTGCTGAGCCGCAGGACGAGTGTCCAGCTGAGCCGCAGGACAGGTGTCCAGCTGAGCCGCAGGACAGGTGTCCAGCTGCGGGGATGGTTTTTGTCCCTCATCAGAAACCATTTCTGACGAAGCTTGGTCCGTTTTAATCGAGGAGGCGAGAACAAACGTCTGCACCGATGTCTCACTGTCCGCTGATTGAATTTATCAGTTTCCAACTTAATCCCGGGGATTAAAGAGTCCAAAAGAAGACAGTTTTTGATGGTCTGTGGGGGAGAGGGGGGAAGAAAACCCCGACAGGATGAAAAGACGCTGGGGCCCCAAGAAATGCTAAGGAAGTCTGTGAGCGCCGAGGAAGTTCCCAGCTCTGCCACTTCATTAATTCATGCTTTTTAAGGAGCCGGATTGTGCTGGGCCCCCCCTCCCCCCACCTTCACACTGGACCCAACAACAGCGCCATCAGTAACTGACAACCCCCCGGGCCGAGAGGCTATGGTCTCCAGGGTCCACGCTGCAAACACGGCCACGGGAAGCAGAACCTCGCCATTCAAGGGTTCAGCTTTTATTTGTCATCCCTGGTTCCTCCCCGCCGTACACATCCCTGATCATGGGCCCCCGGGGGGGAGGAGGACAGGTCTGAAGCTCCCCCATTTCCTATTAAGAATGAATGGGGGGTGCATCAGTTTGATCGTCCAGAATGCCATAACGCTCACTGACCACAGAGCTGCTGAGACAAGAAGGGAAAAACAAGCTGAAGAAATTACATGTTGAATGAATGCAAAGTGCTGAATGACAGCCGAAGTAGCTGAAAGTAAGCTAAGATAAACGTAGCAAAATGGTAGAATACAAACGGAAAGAAGGCTAACAAAGAGCTACATGCAGAAAAACTAGCTAAAATGAGCAAAAGCTCAGGTAAACATAGCAATAGGCTAAACACATATAGCAAAAAGAGCTAAATGCTAAAGTAGCGAAACAGTAGATAAAGTAGAAATAGCTAAAATGTCAGAAACATTGCTAAAACCTAAAAGTGGTGAAATATTAGCTAAAAGCCAACAAAAATATAATAAAAAAAATCTAGCAAAAATAACTTTAACAGAAGCTAGAAGCAAAAGGCTAACTGAATGTAAAACTAGTAAAACACTAGCAAATAGTTAGCTAAGTGCTGCCAATATGAAAGTAGGTAAACGTACACAAAAGCTACCCAAAAGCTAAAGTAGCTAACTAAAAGTTATTTTTAGTGAAATAATAGCCAGAAGCTAAATGTACAAAAATGTAAGTAAACAGCTAAAGGTCAAGGTCAAGGTTTTCTTTGTCATTTGGATCTCATGCAGTACATGTGGCGGAATTAAATTGTGTACACGGGGTCCCAGTTACAGCCAACAAAAGTATAAATTTAAAAAAAAAAAAAAAAAAACGTAATAAGGGCAGGTAAATACTAAATGTAGCAGAGTTGTTAGCTAAAGTCAAAAAGTTGAGAAAGGTCATCTAAAAGCTAAAAGTAGCATGAAAGTAGCTAAATCTTGATATATCAGAAAATAAGTTAAAAGCTGGATGTAGCAAAAAGCTGGCTAAAAGCAGCAATAAGCTCAGTAAAAGCTACAAGTTGTAGATTGGTAGATAAAAGCTAAATGCTACAGAATGGTAGCTAAAAGTAGCCAATAACCAGGAAAAATCTAGTTTAAAAAGGCAAGCGAAGAAGCAAAAAGATATTAAAAGATAAAATAAAAGGTTGACTAAAAGCTAAAACTACTCAAACAACTAAAATTTGACTCAACAGAAGGCTATTAGCTAAAAGTTGTAGAGTAGTAACTAAAATAATCAGAGTTCAGAACAGTCAGAAGCTGAAGTACTGTAGGTTTCAAAGAGAACAATTTTTAGCTCCATGTGATTCAATGGGGACAATTCTTGTAAATAACTTTGAACATTTTCAAAAGTATCAAAGCTACAAAACCAGAAGTCGCAGCAGCTGTCTTCAGAATGAGCCGAACATTTTGATACACAAACAGCTAAAATAGAACAAAGTCTGAAGGAGTATTTAGCCTGAAAAGAACATGAAAACGAGTGTGAACGCCAAATCAGAATTCATTTCCGTGAATGGATCTGAGTGTTCTTGTTGCTGTTGACCAAAAATATACGACGGGCCTGTCTGAAGGGAAATTACCCAGAATCCTTCAGGAGGCCCTGCCCGGGTCCAGCATCGCTTTGTCCTCCTGAAGGCCATGAAACCGGGTCATATCTGGGTTTAAACTAAAGCTTGTCCATCATCGGTCGCGCCTGGACGATGTCCTCTCATCAGGGCCGTCCACAGACAGCTGAGACGGGGGACAAACGAGACAATGATCCGAGCGCCGTGTCTCCGAGCGTCTAATAAAGTTATTAAAGAGCGAAGACCACCGGCGGAGATCAGCCTGAATGATCACAGCCGCCTTTCAGGGCCATGGAAATCCTCTGAGGGCCGCCGGTTCTGTCTCCAACGGGTTTTTTTTTTTTCCCACCGGGGTCCGGCAGGATCCCCACCGAGACCCACAAAGGACCGCATCAACTCTGCGCGCACAAACACAAGATTCAGCAGATCTGTGAACTCGTTCCAACATTTTCAGTTTGCTTTAAAAAAAAATATTTTTGTTTTGTTTGGGGTTTTTTTATGTGGAAGAGGTGAAATTTTTTTTAGTTTGGATTGTAGCTAAAACTGACTGCCGAATCATTTTCTGTAATTAATATTCATAATTACAACCTAAGTGCTTCTTTGTGCTATTTTAGCCGTTCATGTATCAAAATGGTCGGCTTATTTTGGAGATAGCTGTTGTGAATTTTTTTTTTTTTTTTAATGTATCGTTTTTAAAATATTTAAGTTAATTTCCAAATAATTTATCAATATAAACACATTTTAATCCTTCAACTTGTTCAGTTTGAAATCTACTTCAACACAATTTGAGTTTTGGTTGCTAACACTACTTGTAGCTTTTAGCTACCATTTTGATACTTTTACTTTTTTGCTATATTTTTGCAAGTTTTATTTACTATATAGCCTTTTCCTGTAATTAGATTTTAGTTACTTTTAGTTTTTAGCAACATTTTTGATGCATTAGCTTTTGCTAGCATTAGGCTAATTGTTACTTTTAACCTTTAGCCAACCTTTTGCTGCTTTTAGTTTCTATGTAGCCTTTTGCTACTTTTAGCTTTTAGTAACAGATTTGCTACTTTTAGCTTCTAGCTAGCAAATTGCTACTTATACATTTTAGCCAACCTTTAGCTACTTTTAGCATTTAGCTACAATTTTACAACTATGATCTTTGAGCTGCACTTAGTTTTAATTGCTATGTAGTCTGCTACTTTTAGCAAACCTTTTGCTACTTTTAGCCAGCATTTTGCTACTTTTCGCTAGTAGCTAGACCTTCATTACTTTGCTTCCAGACAACTTTTTCATACTTTCAGCTTTTTTGCTAACATTTACCTAATTTTAACTTTTATTATAATTTTTGTTCTTTTAACCTTTAGCCATCCTTTTGCTACTTTGAGCTTTTAGCCAGGTTTTTGCAAGTTTTAGCATTAAGCTACACTTAATATACTTTTATTTGTTTAAACTTTCATTTTTTGCTTGCATTTAGCTATTTTTAGCTTTTAAATACAATTTAGAAACTTTAACTTCTTAGTGAAACTTCTACTTTTAGCTTCTAATTAGCATTTTGCTACTTATTCATGAGTTTGGCTTGTTGCAGTCCTGTATGAGATCCTGCACAATATCCACATCAAGGTTTAACTAAAACAGCTAAAACTCTTTAAATTCAATCCAATTCAAGATGGCCTCTACAGCTAAATGACCGTAACAACACAAAATGTCTGCAACTTGGTCGTATCTACAGATATTGAGCTGCAATTCCATGTTGTGGTGGCTGAGAGTCATCCACACTTTAAGGGCTAAAAGCTCAAAACTTCTCACTCCCCAATGTGATGACGTTTGTCAGAAACTGTGGCGTTACCCATCCCCCCCCACCCCCACCCCACCCCACCCAGCTGATGACTTTAGCATACGTGGATGGGTCTAATGTGTAAATGTTTTCCTCTTTAGCCAAAGAGGAGGAAATGCCTGGGAATTACCTGCTGGACCCGAGAGATCTTGGCGAGCCCCCATGCCAGGGCCCCCCAGAAAAAGCAGTGCAGTGAAAACACTGAAAGGCCGGGGCAGCTCGGGTCTCCGGGGTAAAATTTGCTCATTAATTCCACTTAGCACGATTTATCACGGTTTTCGCGCGAGCTCTGACTGACAGGCGTCCTACAAAGACAGCTCTGAGATGTCTTCACGTTTCTGGCTGGAGGTTAAACACCCCTAAATCTGAGAACCTGTCCCACTTTGACCACCAGTTTGGGAATGGGGGCGGGGGGGGGGGGGGTTACGGTGAAAACGCTCCACTTTCCAAATCAAACACAAAAAGTTAGGTCTGATTGCTGTAGCTAAGCCGGGACCAGTTAACCGTCAGAAAAGAGCTTTGGTGGTTTTTAATGATTCTCCAGCAGGAAGGACAGCAGGAGGTGGAAATCGTTCAGTAAAAGTTTTTATAGGTCACTGAGCAGGGCCTGAAACTAAACACGAAGGAACATTTCTGGCTACAGTTCACGACTCCTTTAGCTTGATCTATCGTTCATGATTCCGTTGGATCGAAGGTGAAGACTGACAGAAAACCACCGAGCAGGTGAAGCCTTGGAGGAGCTGAGGCAACATCTTGTCTGGTAGAGTAGAATTGACACAGTTGTTGCAGGTTGGACCCAACGAACACAAGAAGCTCCAAATAAAGCTTTTATTAACAAGCACTACTCCGGTGTCCCCGTCCCTGAAAGGTTTGAGTGTCTCCCCTAGGTCACTTCCCTTGGCGCTCATCTCTTCCGTGATTTTTGTCGATGGGGGTGGAGACAGAGACACATTTGTTTGTTCCGCTTTTTAACTAGCGCATCTGTATTGCGCACTGCACAACAAGGTCACAGATCTGCTGAATCTTGTGTTTGTGCACGTAGGGTTGATGCGGTTCTTTGTGGGTCTCAGTGTCGATCCTGCCGGACCCCAATTGGAGAAAAAAAAAAAAACGGAGACAGAACCGGCGTTCTTCAGAGGATTTCCACGGTCCTGAAGTGCTACGACAGTGCTGTCAGTTGTCGATGGGGGACAGTTCGGTAGGCAGGACGCTCGGTTCTGTTGACAGGGCGGGGCGCCCTCCTTGGATAATAGTAGAGGAAACACTAGTTTTAGAGATGAGTGTTTTTCTGGACTGGAACTGAATGGAGAATGAAGTAAACCTAAATGTTGTGTGAGATATTCAAGTGGGCAGGAGTTAGTGTGAAGAAGTGAGGGAGGTGTTTTATGTCCGAGACGGCATGGAGTGACAGATTCTGGCGAGTGGATGGAGTAATTTAATTCATGACCTGGAGCAACAGCAGAGCCAGGGGGTGGTCAGTGGTGGCCTTGGCTCCCATAGTTGAATCTCCAGCCACCTCAACCATTTAAGGAAACCATACTATCAAGCAGTATAAAAACTAGAATGCACAATCTCCTCAAATGATCGGGACATCCGGTTAAATGGCAGGAGCCATCTTGGATTTTAAAGTAGCAATGCAATTTTCAATGATGACCTTTCTAACACCGAGTAGATGTACCCTGTCACTTCTCATTATCCAGCTCACAGGGCAGATGGATGAATGGAGGGTCCCCCATCGCTCTGCGGCGCAGGACAAAAAACACAATAAAGAAAATTAAAAACACGATCGACTATGAACGAAAAGTACAGATCCTGACAGAAATTTCTGTGGTTTGAGCCTCGTGTAGCATCATTTAGCTGATTTTAGTGAGACAGAGAGTGAATTACTTCAAACCGGAACTACTCTAAGTGATAAACTAAGAAAGACATTTTGTTTTCTAAGTAGACCAAGGTCAGGCTGACAGATACTGAACGGGCCCCTCAGAGCCAGCCGGTCTCTGCGCTCACTCAAACCTCGGTTAAATCGGGCTGATTCTCATCAAACACAAAGAGCAGAGAAAAACAAAACTAGAGCTTAGACTCAACACAGACGCTGAGCGGCACAGAGAGCTGTCACCGTTCAGTTTACTTCAGTCCTGCGAGGAGACAAGCCAGCTACAAAAACAGTCTGCTGGTGCGTCGGCTCACAAGACGGGGCGAGGGGACGGGAAAAGACAGCGGTGAAGGGCTGTCGAGTTACCGGAGGACGATAAGGAAAACGTGTTTTAGTCCAAACAAGTCAGGTTGACAAAAGAAAGGTTCACTTTAACGGCGTTCTGTCAGTCTCTGCTGGGGTGGAGGCCTCTGCAGCGGACGATAAAATAAATCCTCAACATTCACTTCCTGTCAAGCGAGGCAGAATCAGGAGTATTTTCTTTGTCGATACTTAGAACGACTTCAGCCGAAACCTCTAAATTTAAACTTTTGATTATTTGGAGCAATACCGAAGCCTCATTTGTTCATTTAAGCAGCATCAGTAGTCTGAAAAAAAAAACAGAATATGGTTTTATCCAGTAAAATAAATGTATATTTAAATTGTATTTTAGTTACGGTCATCATGTTAGTTTTCTTCAGCCACCATTTTGACTTTTCAAGCCTAATGGAAAGACAAACCGCCGACCAGATGTGGAAATTATCGTAAATGCAAAAAAAAAAAAAAACCCATAAAAAAAGTGCAAAATAAAACAAAAGACCATAAATTCCAGAAAAGCTGTGCTGCCTAAAATGAAAGACGTGTGGGGATCGTCATGCTCTGTAAAATAAATTACCGTAAATTGTAGAAAAGCTGCACCATCTAAATAAATGATCATAAATACAAGAGAACACGTTGGGATAAAACACAAACCAAGTATCAGCCTATCTGGGTCCAGATAACTTGTTTTGGGTCTGGATCTGGACCTCGGTCCACCATTTGTGGACCGCTCCAGCATTCAAAGTATTACTTGTGACCCATTTCAACGCCTCCGTCCATCCACCGAGCCCAATTCTTTTGTGTTTTCACACCCCCGCTCCCTCCCTCCACTGTGAGGGTTTAACCTCGGGTCAGCACCAACTTCTTAATCAGGTCTGCACATGACCGGTCCTTTCAATCCCCACATACCAGGAGGGAAGCACTCCCTGATACAGTAAATTACGATAAAGAGCTCGCGACCCAAATATCGAGCGACCACATCCCGGTATGAAGGCTGGGGGCCCTCGACACATCAATGGGCAGATTTGGGTGGTGGGTTGGGTCTGGCGGGGAGGGGCTGTAAAGCACTTCTCCAGAAAATCCACACTTCAAAAGAACAAGGACACGACGCAAAAAGGAGGAGGAGTGTGTGGGATGAAGTCCTGCAAAGTCTGCCAGGCTGATCCGATGTGGCACCAAGAAGAAAAAAGAAAGATGTTTGTATTCTTGAGATTCTTTGAAGCCCACATCAACATTTCTGTTGGATTGTCATCCTGATGTCTATAAACTAAAATGTATGGGTTGAGATCTTCCTTGTAGCAGCTGTGGCTGAGTGCTTAGAGCGTTCGTCCTCAAGTGGAAGAGTTGGGAGTTTGATTCCACTAGTGGTCACATGCTGAAGTGTCCTGGGCAAGACACTGAACCCCTCATTTCCTCTGATGTGTGTCCCATTGATGTATGAATGTGATAAAGCTCTAATTAGTCGCTTTAGAATGATTTGTTCAATTAGCTTTGTAGAGTGCTGTATAAATGAGTGCTGTATAAATGTGTAAATGAGGCACAGTGTGTGTTGTAAAGCACTTTAAGCATCTTGATAAGATAGAAAGGTGCTAAATAAGTACAGTCCATTTACCGTTCCTGCTGTCAGCACCGACTCTCCATCGGGTTTGTGTTGTGGATCATTTGGAACGATGGCGCTGAAGCCACGACAAAAGGGGAGCGGCGGCAATTTCCTGGGTTAGACGAAAGGTCAAAACGCACTGAAAAGGTTGGAGGTCGTGGAGGATGCGGATTAAAAAACTTCAGCTCCTTTCAGTTCCCTTTTCGGCTTGTATTAAAGGCCTGGCATTCTTTGACTGAATGCATATCGCCTGCTGAGTTTTAGGCGGAGATCATTTAATGTTGAGAAGTGATATTTTGCTAACAAATGAGCAGGTCTGAAGCTGTACACCGGTGTACCCCATCACTGGAGGATTTTTTTTAACCTTTTATTTATACAGCTAGTCTCATTGAGTCATGAGGAGTCATTTTCATGAGAGACCTGTTTGGGAGCAGATGGTGGGATTTAAGGGCCTTGCTCAAGGGCCCAGAGTGGGGCAAATGAGGGTGGAGACAGGTGTGGGTGTTTCACCGTTCCCACCCATATTTTGATGTTGTCAGTCCTGGAAGTTGAATCGGTGACCTTCCGATCACAGGCCCACCTTTAACCTCTGCGCCACCAGTCCCTGCTTTGATTTGAACGGTGAATGTTTGTAGTTTTGGAGATGAGTGTTTTTCTGGGCTGGACCTGAACAGGGAATGAAGTAAACTTAAATGCATTTGGCTCAAGACGTTCAAGTGAGTAAAGATTCCATGTGATCTGTTAGTGCTCGGAGCACCTGGTAGGGATCACTCTCAGCTACTACCACACAAAACTTAAGCTCATTATCTGAAAACAGACTGAATTGTAGTCTTTTTCTGTGTAAGCGGTGGCCATCTTGCAATTGTTTTCACTTAAAAATCAGTTGCAGATGCAGTGTTTCCCGTGGGTTACTTGCCTTGGCAGGGTGCTCACGTCTTCCGTGATCTTGGTGACGGAGTGGGGGGGGGGGTGGCGTGCTGACAGTTGTCGACCGTGGGGGAGGGGGCTTGAAGGAA
>JARVGQ010001175.1:4564299-4574745 GCA_031762355.1 Hypsolebias martinsi | reverse complement strand
CCCCAAAGCGCTTCACAGTACCAGCCATCCACCCATTCACACACACATTCATACACCGGTAACGGTAGGCTGCCATGCAAGGCGCCAGCCAGTCCTACCGGGAGCAACTCGGGGTTAGGTGACTTGCCCAGGGACACAACGAGGTATGCAGTGACCAGGGATCGAACCTGGGACCTTCCGGTCCTGAGCCGGATGCCCTGCCTCTACACCTTCTCGGCCCCAAAAAGTCAGTGGCTCCTACATGCTTCCACACTAACAACCGTCCAGCGAAAGCACTTCTAGTAAAGGTAAAGTATGAATCGTACACATACTTCTCATGTGACGTAACACATCTGGGGACGTTGTCACTAACCACCATCTTTGTAGGCACACAGTAGCTGCAGACACAGCTGAATTAGCTCATCAAGTCTTCTTTCTTTTAGTAAACTGCAATTTTTTTTTTGTGTTGGGTTAGACGATGTTCCAACCAGGCAGTTTGGCAAAGCACAGCTTTCACTTAATCCCAAAAAGTAGGAAACGTGAAGGAAACAGAGGAGCTGAGTGCAGAACGTCAAGGTGTCTGGATGAAATAACCACAAGGATCTGCCTTTAAAAACATCAAGAATCTGCTCCGATCACTTTTATTCCGGTAAACAAAAAATTACATATTAGTCATTTTGTTCACTGTATGTGTGCTGATTTACTTTGTAGCACATCTGTATGGAAGACCATTTCCATCATGAAAGAAAAAATAAAAGCACAACAAGAATCATAATTTTGAGTTTTAAAGCCATAATTATGAGAATAAAAGTCATAATTTCAACTTTTAAAGTCATAATTATGAGAATAAAAGTCATAATTACGAGTTTTAAAGTCAAAATTACGAGAATAAAGTCATAATTTTGAGTTTTAAAGTCATAATTTTGACTTTTCTCATTTAATTTTGAAGTTTGTCCCTTGCCGGACACCATGACTCTACATGGATGCAACTTCTTTTCAGACACTGGTCGTTTTCCTGCAAAGCACATGGATTTATTCATTCCATGTATGTCCCGTTGCTTTCAAACATCAATCCTTTTAAATAAAAACATGTAATGTATACATTTTTTCATCGCCACTTTATATAGCATTTAGTATCGAAGCCTATTTCCACTATGAAATAAAAGCCCAACAGGAAGTCATAATTGAGTTTTAAAGTCATAATTATTAGAAAAAGTCATAATTATGACTTTTAAAGTCATAATTACGAGAATAAAAGTCATAAAGTCATAATTATTACTTTTATTCTCATAATTATGACTTTAAAATTCAAAATGATTAATTTTATTCTCATTATGTATGACTTTAAATCTCATAAGTATGACTTTTATTCTCATAATTATGACTTTCAAAGTCAAAGTTATTAATTTTATTCTCATGTGTGACTTTAAAACTCATAAGTATGACTTTTATTCTCATAATTATGACTTTCAAAATCAAAATTATTAATTTTATTCTCATTATGTATGACTTTAAAACTCATAAGTATGACTTTTATTCTCATAATTGTGACTTTTAAAATTCAAATTATTAATTTTATTCTCATTATGTATGACTTTAAAACTCATAAGTATGACTTTTATTCTCATAATTATGACTTTCAAAGTCAAAATTATTAATTTTATTCTCATTATGTATGACTTTAAAACTCATAAGTATGACTTTTATTCTCAAAATTATGACTTTCAAAGTCAAAATTATTTATTTTATTCTCATATGTATGACTTTAAAACTCATAAGTATGACTTTTATTCTCATAATTATGACTTTAAAATTCAAAATTATTCATTTTATTCTCATTATGCATGACTTTAAAATTCATAAGTATGACTTTTATTCTCATAATTATGACTTTAAAAGTAAAAATTATGACTTCCTGATGGGCTTTTATTTTTTCTTTCATGGCGGGAATGGGCTTCCATACATCTGAACTAGCTCAGCTATGCTATGTTCTAAACATCCACACATAACACTCAGGTCAACAATGCCCTGGTTCTAGTCCTGAGTTGAGCCTGGGCTCTTTTTGTTAGGAGGCTGCATGAAAACATTTTGTTTAAACCTTTATTTAACCAGTTAGATCTGACTGAGACTTAAAAATCCCTTTTTAAAGAAAAAAACAGGTCAAGAATGGCAGCAGCACACAAACATTACTGTCAGGCTGTAAAGCTCCTCCGTTGTGTAGTGACTCCTCGTGTTCACAAAATAATTAACTACAAGTGCTGGTCATAAAATTAGAATATCATGAAAAAGTTGCTTTATTTCAGTAATTCTATTCAAAACGTGAAACCTGTATATTATATTCATTTATTACACAGAGACTGATATATTTTAAATGTTTATTTCTTTTAATGTTGACGATTATAACTGACAACTAATGAAAACCCCAAAATTCAGCATCTTAGAAAATTAGAATATTACTCAAGTCAACTTTATTTGTAGAGCACATTTAAAACAGAAACGGTTATCAAAGTGCTTTACAACAACAACAATGGGAGTAAAATTAATGGAAAAGTACGAAACACTAATGATAATACTGAAGAATTAAAAAGCATTTCAAATGTAGGAGCACAGAAAAAAAAAGCACTGTGAGAAATGCCTGCGAGAACAGATGAGTTTTTAGCAGAGATTTGAACTGAGGAAATCCCTGCTAATGGACACTTTAAATAAAAAGTGTCCATTAAATTTGACATTATTTCAATTTAATGTTCTTCTGTCAGTCCTGCTCAAATTAGATCTTTACAATCAGCCAAAGTTTCTGTTTGTTTTAATGAAACAAAGGATAATCATATTTAGACACCACAGAGGTTTTTTTAGAGACAAATTATAAAGTTAATTTAGTTTTACTATTAAAGCTCTTGTGTTAAATGTCAGTGTAAAAATCCAGACAGAAAACTTACTCTTTGCTGAAGATTCTCCTGAAACAACCATCAGCTTTATTTATTTATCCCTTTGATGAGCAAACAGCTGTAGACTTAATTTCTATGTTGATTAAATGTTGATTAAATGTTTTCCAGCTTCCTTCCTGGAGCTAAAAAAACAAACAAAATACTCACGGTTAAACTTTGAACTTTGTCTCCATTTGTTTCTACTAATCGACGGCTGATATTTAAAAAGCTCGATCGATCGGCCGGCCCTCGCTGAACTTTACCTCCACTGGCTGACAGCTCCATCAATCAACATGACTGACAGCTGCGGCAGCCGCTCATCGGTCGACGGATGGTTGGACGGTGTCCTCTCAGGGACAGTTTTCTGACATCGAACTGTGAGAGTTCATATTCTGTACAAACAGACACCAGTGACTGTTTTGTCTTTTTGTCTTCACGGATCAATAATCAGGGCGGCACGGTGGATCAGTTGGTAGAGTTGTTGCCTCTCAGCGAGAAGGTCGATGGATTGATTGCTGGCCAGGGGGCTTTCTGGGTGGAGACCAAAAACATGCATGTTAGACTGATTGGTGACTCTAATGCCCCATTTGCACTGCCTCTACTCAGCCTCAACTATGGAACCACGCCACGGAAAGAACCCTTTTGCATTAATACTTCAGCTAGTATTTTAGCTGATCTGAGGCTGATTCGAGTCCTCTTTTGGTCCCTGCTTCTCTGGAGGGACCGACCGAGCTCAGTTGAGCCGAGTCCGGACCAAAACGTGAATGCTGGGCTCTGATTGGTCAGGGGGAGGAGTCACTGGATCAGAAACTTTTCACCGATCCGCCATTTGCAATTTCTCGGGATGCAGCGCAGCGGCTGGATCTATTATAAAGATTTTAAAAACAATAATGACGCCGCCGTGTTTAATGCTGAAGTCCAGGTGTTTTTTGCGTTTGGTGACGGACGAGCGAGCTGAGTCACCGCGGAGGATCACACGAGCTGCCGACCCGCGAAGCACACGAGGCCGGACCCCGAGCCCCGGCCTCGCCTGCTCACAAAGGCCGGATTCTAAGCCCTGGCAGGCGGGAGGACCTGGAGTCTGAGACCGAGGGTGGAAACGCTATTTAAAAAACATTTTATGTTTAAAAAAAAAAAAAAGTTTTTTTTCATCAGTGAAGATTAAAAATTAATAAATAGTGCCGGCTTTATCATGAAATCCTGTTTTCACGTTGACTTTATTAAATAATCTGTTAATTAAAGTTTACTCAGCTGAAAAATCATAAAAAAACAAAATTGTTATCAGGAATATTTCCCTCAGTCATGTTTAAAGAAGAGATACAGCCTTTGGTACAACTTTATTCTAAACCACAGATGTACAAATCACAAAAAGAGCATTACACTTTAAATTAAAGCTTTAAATCAAAGCTAAACTTTAAACCAAAATTAAAAACAATCTGTATACAAGGCAAATAATCTGTATACAAGAAAAAAATTGACCTGACTGAACATTGTTTTTTATTTTTATTTTTTTTTTACCTGAATTATTGAGCATGAACCTTGATAATTTGATTACACTTTTACTTAGTTCATTCCTCAATGTTCCTTTTCGGGTTGATTAGAAATATGCGTTACTTTTAATCAAACCTTATTTTTAATTTGTCCCAGGGCCACAGTAGATTGGACAGTGCGAGTGTTTCTTGATTCTGAGACCGCAGGATCAAGTCCAGGTCCAGTCAGAAGGAAATCCGGCATAAAACAAGCCTTCAGGTGAGTTGTCTGGCTGTGGCACCCCCTGCAGGAAGGAGTAGCTGAAAAAACAACAACATATGAGATAATAATAATAATAATAATAATAATAATAATAATAATAATAATAATAATAATAATAAAATATTTGTTCAAATCTACAGTAGATTGTGACTTTTTTATTTATTTATTATTATTATTTTTTTTTGTAGCCTATTCCAAAAACAGTCAGATTTTTTTTCTACTCTCTGGTACTAATTATCTTCCGTACACACAACATGTTCTTTTTTTTTTTGTTTGTTTGTTTGGCTTTTTGTTTAATTTTTTTTTAAATTAACTTAAATTGACAAAATATATTTTTTTATCTGTTTTATGGATTAACAGGGGTTTGCTGGAATAATTTTGCTCCAGATTTTTAAATAATAATTTGTGAAATGTGTTGAAGAAATTTAAAGGAATTTGTTCATTTTTAACAAATCGAGTGTTTTATTAGTCCTGCTGCCAAAATCTTAAAATAAACAATAACTCAAAGATTACATGAAAGATGTTTTTACTTCAGTCCAGTTAAAGAACATGGTCAAAACAGCCACTCATTAATTTAAGAACTTGTGATTTCTTAAATTGAGGAAAATATTGAACAGATTTTATTACTTTATGATGTTTATAACCAGTTTTTGAGTTTCATAAAATAATAATAAAAAAAAATCTAGCACCATAATTTATGTCATATAATGTAAGTTAATTTAGTTTTAAATATTTGAACCTCCTGAAGGTGATTTTTTTAATAAATCTGTTTTACTCTAATAGTTTAAAGATGAGCTTTTAAAGGTTTTACATCATTTAAATTGATTTGTTATTTCAGTGATTTTTTTTCTGTTATATTTTTTATTTTACAAACTAAAACAAATGTTTTGAACATTATTTACATTTTCTGATCGTTTTTCTTCATCTTACCTGTTTGAAATTATTTTATTCCAACACACTCAAATGTAAAAATAAAGAAGAAAAAAAAATCAATGTACAATAAATAAATTAATAAATAAATCTATAATTTGTAATATTGACACGTTTTCAGCATGTTTTCTCCAACAAAGTATGACATCATCTGATTCTTCTCTGGTCTGTTTAAAACATGAAGAAATGTTTGATGAAATTTCAGGAACAACAATATTTTTTTTTAATCTGTACAAGTTCAGATTTTTTCACGTGACAAAAATAAATAAAAATGTCAAAGTCAAAAACAAATGTTTAAGTGGAGACAGTAGAAGAACCGAGTATTTTACGTCGTATTTAGGAAAGTATTTGTCATAAAATGGCAAACTGGAGGGAAACAAATTATTTATTTATTTAACTTGAGTTTTTAACTATTTATGGTTATTTTAACACTAGATTCAAAGATGAGTTCATGTCATCTGCTGGTTCCATCCAAAACCTTGAATCAGTTTCCAGTCTTGGTTCTGGTTGCAGATAAACGTGATTTGTAGAACTTTGAACGTTTTAGTGAAGTGAATAAAAAGTGTTTCCATCTGTGTCTATTTGCAGCAGATTTTTGTCTCCGTTTTGTTCCGTCGCAGAGGATTCTGGATTTGCAGCTCCAGAACCAGCTGCTAGGTGGTACCAGAACATGTGTTCATGAAGACCACGAAGCAGTTGTTGTTTGGTAAACTGTGAGGCAAACAGAACGAGCAGCGTCAACTCTTCCCGACACTCCTCACCTCCGAGTTGGACTGCTGGGAAGCATCAGAACCATCTGAAGATGTTTATTAATGACCTTGGCTCGGCCCGAGCGGGCTGCCATGTTGTTAATGCCATTCTCTGGACAAAGCGCCTGGTGGACATCCATATTAATGCTAACTGGGCCTGTGTTCTGCTGCCATGAGGCCCAGCTGAGGTCCAAACGGAGCAGCCTGATCTCTCAGAACCCCCTCCTTTATCTTCATACCAGTGCATCCGCTCAGGTCCAAACTGTCACCGCACGTCTCCGAAGATGTCCAGAGACGTCTTCAAAATGTCCTCCCAGCGTCCAAGAAATCCCTCAGATGTCTGAGAGCGAAGTCTGGGAGTTGAAACCAGAGTTTACTTTTCTCTGCGGCTCACAGAACTCGGTCCAAAGTCCAGTTCTGTTTGGAACTGGTTCAGAAGGCTCAACTGGTTTAAAAGAAGCAAACATGGACGCCCAGCTGGGTCACAATTATATTGCTGAATAATTATTCAAATATTTATTCAGGTATTCTTGTGTACCTGGTCAGTATATTATCTAATAACCCTCCTGCTGCCTTTGGGTCAAATGACCCGAGGGCAGCAGGAGGGTTAAGGGTAAAACTCACTTATGTCACACTGATCGATATAAATGTTGGTGATTTTACTATAAAAGTTTGTTAAAAGTTTATTCTGTATTAATTGAACACAGCGGTGGAAGCATCATGGTCTGGGATGGTTAATCAAAATTGAAAACACAAAGAATGGGTTGTAGCTAATCTAAAATAATTTAATAATTTGTTAGATCTGATTTCAAATATTTGAGCCTCGACTGATGAATCGGTCTTTAATTTCTGATAAAAAAAAGAAGTAATTTTTAGTGTAAACACGTGAAACTAACTTATTTAAAGTTTCTGCTTCACAGAAACCTCCAGACGGACGTGTGATCTCCTCTGATCTATGCTTCTTTTTATGATCAGGATGTTTTATTTTAATCAACTAAAACTTTCTGACTCTCTCCCACTTTGACTTTCAGCCCAGATGTTCTCACAGAAAGATAACTCTGAAAGTTCAGTTTGGATTTTTATTATAAACTCAGGCCGGAACCAGTTTCCTGTTGGCTCTGATGGAGGAAATGAGATTAAAGCGTCTCTGATCCTGGACCGGCGCCACAGCTGGGGTCCATTTAAATCTGATGCAAACAGCTGAAACTCCACGAGCTGCAGGTTTTCAGGACTTCGCTCTCCGTCTCTGCTCCGGTGTTTTTGTTCTTTGCAGCTAAATTTGAACAACAACAACCGGAGCTGACGTCTGCATGCAGCCACTCACTTCCAACACCTCCAGCAGCCGGAGCCACAGGCTGCAGGACGAAACAATTATGACCAAAAGGTCAAAGGTTAGAGGGAGTCCGGACTCTGAAACCCCAACAAAACTCTGCTGACTGACGCCTGATAGAAAACTGGACGGCTCACAGAAAAACCCGCTCAGATCTGCCTGACTGTGCACGTTAGCATGTGGAGATCACGGTGAGCCAGGGTGACGTCTGATTGGTCCTTTTCCTCCAGCAACATCCACATAAAGACCTGCTGGGATCAGCTTCCTCCTCGTCCCTCTGGCAGACGTAGAAATAAAAACAGAGCCTAAATATGGCATCGTATATAAATGTCTGCATTTACTCAGTAAATCTGTGTAGAAAGTCGTACCAGCAACCAAAATGACAAAGTTGTCCAACCCAACAGTAGACGTCGCCATCGTTGACCAGTTTTCAGTCTCTTCGGCTGTTTTCAACGATAAACAGACACTCATGGAAGTTTGTAGCCAGTCACAGTTTTAGATACGAATGCTTCAATTTAAGGACACAACACTGATCCAAAAAGGAAACAGTTCATTAATTTATTTATTTTATTTCGGCTGCTCCCTTCTTTTGCCACAGCAAACTAACTCACATGAAAACTTGGCGATTGTTTTTACGCCAGATACCCTTCATTAAAATAAATGAACATTTGTATTTTTTATAAATGAACATACATGAATAAGTCATAACATCAGGCAAGAGAAAACAGACCTTGAACTATCAAAACTCAGTTTCCTCCCATCTTGTGGGAAAAACAAACAAACAAACAAAACAACAACAACAACTGATCAGTGCACAAAGTTAGAATAAGTATAAATTGAAGACTATCTAAATAAATAATCTGTAAGTTGGATGCCTTTCCTGATGCGAACACGGACCACCGAGCTACCGCAGCCCTCTGTGTGGAGCAGAGATCTGCTATCTAGTGCCCAGGGAAGCAGATGATGAGGGTTAAAGGCCTTGCTCAAGGGCTCAGAGTGGGGTAAACAAAGGTGGAGATAGGTGTGGGTGCTTCACCATTCCCACCCACATTTTAATATCGGTCTGGGGATTTGAATCGGTGACCTTCCAATCACAGGCCCACCTTCTCTAACCTCTGCGCCACCACTTCCCTTTAGTTAATGACTTTATGAATTATCTTTTAATCAAGTTTTTTTTTAACTTTGCGTGACCTTCAGGGTCAGCCCACAGCCCTCCACACCAACAAACACCAACAAACACCAACATTAACGTTTTACAGATACAAACTTTGGTGTGGTTGTAGCTGAGAGTTATTCCCAGCACAGACTCTGAAGGCTCACAGATGACGAGATCTTTGTTTAGACCTTCAGCACGCAGGGCGGTGGTGACATGCATTTCTTTAACAAATGCTACTTTGATTTTGCAAAGGAAGGTGAGCTGACGACACTGAGGAGACCTGGTTCTGACTCCAAATGGATTTTCTGTGATTAGTTTTAAAAATATTAGATTTAGGAGGTTTTGCAGCATTCCCCGTTTCAGATTAAGCGATTTAATTTATCTCTTGAAGTCCAGAGCTGATTCCAACTGCTCTTGCAGGTCTGAACTCAGTCGTCTGATCTAACGTCTGGGAGTGTTTCGGACTGAATCGCCATCGGTTCTGCTGCTGCCGCCGCCACCGCCGTCAGGTTTATCAGGCCGTGCAGAAAAAGAGCTTCTCAGCAGATCCGGCAGGCTGAGAAGCTTTATTAGAGATAAGGGGGAAGCTGTGGTCTTATTAAAACCGGTTTGGAACTTGGCAAGCTGCTGGAGTGATGAAGCGCTGCAGGAAGATGGAACCAAGGAGGTCACAACACCTCCAAAACATTTAATTGGTAGTTTAGCTGTTTCTTCCTGCTCCAAACCTGTTATTGGAGACGGAAACACCTCTGAATGCTGACTGCTGCACAAAGCACAGCAGACCTGCCACATTCTTCAAAAACACCTCAGTTAAAAAAAACCTAAAAAAAACACCAGGTTTTGTCTTTAAAAGACAGAAATACACAAATAAAACACATATTATTCACAATTATTCCTGTTTTTAACTAAACTATTCACAAACATGAGCAAATACTCCTTTGGGCACTTATAATACAATAGTTCTAATGTTCTCATGACCAGACATCAGCTGAAAAACAAACAAACTGATAGTCACTAATAGAGACGAACATGTAAAACAGTTCAAATAAAATGTGAGGAAGAGAAAAAGTAATTTTTCCTGCTGGTCACCCTCGTGGTAAAGACATCCAACAGAAGAGGATGTAGCTTGACAACAACTACCAGAAGACCAGACAAATGCAAAAAACCACGAGAACCTTTCCATGCCCGGAGAGACCGTCAAAACACAAAGCGTTAACACATTAATGTGGATTACTGGGATTAAACAGGTCATTGTGAGAGTGAGCTCATCGACAACATAAACACACATAGGAAAAACATCTAGAGTTTGACCAAAGATTCTCCTAAACATGTTTTTTCTCCTGACATTGTTTACGGTTTCCTCTCAGCTGGCAACCATTTCGGCTGTTGGAGGACGACCGGACCAGAAAAAAAATAGATGGACGCTAAAAAAACTTCATGTTTGGTTATTTCCAGGACACAACATGCTGGTGAACACGTGTGGTTCAATTCAATTCAATTCAGTTCATTTATGTAGTGCCAAGTCACAACAGAAGTCATCTCAGGGATCAACATTATTTATCTGAGGAGCAGACTGCTTTGAATTTAACTTCATCACAGAACTCTCATCTTGAGCAAGCATGAAGG
>JARVGQ010001175.1:4450140-4464145 GCA_031762355.1 Hypsolebias martinsi | reverse complement strand
TCTCCTCCTACATGTCTCTGCATGAGTGCAGCTACAGCGTGCGCTCTCAGGACATGATTACCTGCAGTGTTCCGTCAGTGAGGACTGAGCATGGCAAAAGGGCCTTCTCCTGCTCCGCTCCTGCTTCCTGGAATATCTTACAAAAAGACCTGAAGCTCTCGACCTTGACCTCTCTAAATAGGTTTAAGAATCTGTTAGAATCCTGGCAAAAACCAATGCAGACATGTTCCTGTTTGGGATTTTCTACATCTGCCTTATAATCTGTCTGTTTTGCTACTTTGATATCTTTGTTTTAACATGTTAAAAAAAGGAATCTGTATTTCTCTCTTATGATTGTCTATTGCTGATTGTACAAGGAAAATCTACTGTTGCTGTTGTCATCATTCTTTGTTTGTAGCCAGGTCTCTCTTGTAATTGAGTCCTCGAGGCTCAATGGGATTAACCTGCCTAAATAAAGGTTGAATATTTAAATCTATTTGCATATTTAAATGGAGTTGTGTCAAGGGAGGAGTCAGTTCCCTCATGCATGCTCAGTTCCACATTGACTGGAATGTACAAAGGAAGTGTACTTGGATTCATGGGTACGCACGGTTTTATCTGGATTTAGTTGTGCGTACGGTGTTTTCTCGATTTAAGCGTACACCATGTTTCAGTAGGAAATCCATGCAAGCCTTCTACATGAGGCCCCTGGTCATTGAGAGAGCACGCAGTCTGTGAGCTGCAAAGGGTTCTGGGTAGCCTTGTGGCATTTTGACTGTTTACAGTGTTTATGAGTGTGGAAATGGGTTACTTTTTTTAATGTTACGTTAATGTTTGGATTGGCACTTGGCGTATTGGCTGTAAACTGTCACCATGAGTCAGAGGTTGTTCCCAGTATGTATAAGGGGGAATGTACTTCCTGTTGGAATGTGAAACTGTGTACCAATAATAATAGGTGATATCACACAAGAACAATTTTGTTGTGATTTCACTGCTAGAACTTGTTACAATGTCCACGTCATGAGTTCTATATCTCGGCATTTTTTAAAATAATGAATTAGGTTTTGTTAAAGTCAACATTTTATTGTACACGTTTAGAAATAGGGAGGGAGTCTCCAAACAGAGTATATCTTGTACCCTTGTGAAATTGTAGAAAATTGAAAAATCATCCCTAATCATAGTATATGTTTCAAAGAAAGTAATTTCAGTCGTTTCATTTAACTGATTGACAGAAAGAGAGAAAATCAACATTTTTAAAGCAATAATATAAAGCAGTGTCATCTGCGTACAAGTTGATTATTAATGTCCCTTCAAACCTTCTATGAATCTGTTTTAATCGACTGCCAGCTGTACAAGTTTTCTGTACTTTGATCAGTCTTTTGAAACATGATCCAAACAGGTGATCAGCTCCTTTCAGTGACTGAAACTGCACCTTCTTCTAATATTAAATAATTATTTTTTGGCATACAAGTCTATTCATCTTGACAGTTTTGGCCCACATAAGAAAAGGTTTGGACACCTATCCATTAAGAAATGCATACTAGTGATTCATGAGATATTTTGCTAACAGACAAATACATGAACGCATGCAGAACTGGGCAAAAATTTATTCATCAGCCTTTGCCTTTTGGCATCAGGTGATTTTTAAGTTGCAGTCAGGAACAATATAAATTTCTATATCTAATGTTTTAAACTTCCAAAAGTTGAAAAATAAAACAATAAAACACTTCTGTATAAACAGTAAAAATACATCTCGATCAGCCACTGATGTGAGCTGGTTAAAGATTTCTTGTAAAACCAGTGCAGTCGTTGCTTTAATGGGTCCATTTAGTGTTAATTATAACAGCAACACCTGCTGAACCCTCGCTCTAATTGTCTTTTCAGCTGAGAGAGTTTGACCTTCACTCAGCCTGGATCATGGTCATAAAGCCACACAGTGGAGCTCTCCTCTAAACAGGAAACGCTTCCAGAAAACCATATTTTTTTCTGTTTAACTAAAATTTCAAACCAGGAAATCCTCTGGTCTTCTCAGTTTAAACGCTTGAAATGTTTTCTATTTTATGGTGAATAAAGTGTGGGTTTATATCATGTTAATGTATTCTGTTTCAACATCCTAACTTCTTCCGAACTGGAGTTTGCCTTCTACGAAGAAGTTCACTCCATGTCTGAAAGGTGTCCAATGGTGGCTGCAAGGCCTCTCATTATTGTTCCAGAAATATTGTGGTTTATTTAGATCTGCTTTTTCCTCCACAGCTAGTCCTTCCCCATCATCTCACACTGTCCTTTGTCCTCTGTCCTCAAACCAACTACACTGATGTCCTCTCTAACTGCATCCATTTATCTCCTTTTTGTCTTTGTCCTGGCAGCTGCATTTCTAACATCTTTCTATACAGTGGTGCTTGAAAGTTTGTGAACCCTTTTTTTATTTCAGCAAAAATATGACCTAAAACATCATCAGATTTTCACACAAGTCCTAAAAGTAGATTAAAAGATTCCAGTTAAACAAATTAGACAAAAATATTATACTTGTTCATTTATTTTTTGGGGAAAATGATCCAATATTACATATTTCTGAGTACTTCCAACACCCTGGGCTTGGATGGGTCAAGCCCCAAGAAAGGAAAGGAAGCCACTACCACATGAGCCCACCACCTACGGAAAGGCCCATCATGGTCAGATCCTATAGAGTCTGGGCAGCAGGTGTAACAGGTAGTGTGTGTGTTACTATTGTAGTACCTTTTTAATGGCACACGTTGGCATCGCCTTTATTTGTTATGTCAATGTAGAAGTCAGTAGTGTAGCTGGGAGTCGTACAGTGTGTCCACTTCAATCCAATTCAGTTTATTTATATAGCGCTAAATCACAACAAAGTTGTCTCAGGGCACTTTACAGGAACATCCACATACATAGAAAGACCAAGTAGTAAAGTTCTCTATCTAAAGAATCCAGCAGACAAGTTGAATCTTGACTTTGTTTCAGTCTCCCATCCTGAGCAAGCACAGTGGCAACAGTGGAAAGGAAAAACTCTCTTTTTTAAAAGGAAGAAACCTCCAGCAGAACCAGGCTCAGGACACGTTTAGCTGCACCGCTCAACCTCCGTAACGGGTGGTGAAGGACATACGGACTGTATTCTATACAGTATTCATGTACGAATATTAGCTTTAGTGTTGTGGAGACCTGGTATTGAATGGTTTTCTAAGTTTTGTATTAAAGTGCAAGTGGGAGCCAGCAATCTGTCACTCTTTTCCATGCTACGCTAGAGCTCATGCTGCTATGCTAAGCTAGCTCTCCTCCTACGCACCACCATCACGTTACACAGTCACGAGTGCGTCCTTGGCCATGCCGACTAGTGGTGGCATAGAGTGGCCTTATTTTAATAGTATTTATTTTCTACAGTATTTATTTTTTGTATTTGTTTTTGTATACTTTTACGTTCATGGTATACAGTATGCATGTGGCTTACACTGTTTATAGTGTTCTAGTTTCTTCAACTTTAGGTTTTTTAATAATTTTTCAATTTTGGGTGTCTGTGATGGTACAAGGTAATCTAAATGATATGACTCGGCAAAACGTGCCCATGCACCCAGTTGTTGGGTGGGTTAGGTTCAGGGGAGGGGTGCACCAGAGGGGTTGTTTGCCCAGGGCACCATACAGGCTAGGACCGCCCCTGCCAGTCTGGACTCACCACGCTCCCTGTTTTTTCCCGGTCAGTGGACCCCAAGACCTTGAAGTCCTGCACCTTTGTGACCTCTGCTCCCTGTACCTCACTGTTCCACCTCCTCACTCACATTCACACATTCTGTCTTCTTAGTGTTTTGTTCCAAAGACACTTTGCAAACCTGCGTGTGCTGTTATTGTTGGGTGAACTGTGATTAGTTTTTCTGTTTCGATGTTTATTTATCATAACTTTCATTTTCTAATATTTTCTTTGTGCTCAGTTTGTTTCAAAGCCTTCCTGTGTCACCAGTTCCTCTCCCCTCCGTCAGTTTCTGCCCCTCAGCTCCCACTCTCACCTGCTCCCTGTTGTTGTCGTCTCAGGTGTTCATCAGCCCCGTCCATATAGTCACTCTCGCAGTGTGCATCCTTCCTGCCGTGTCTCCGAGAGTTTGTTCATTTGTAATTTTAGCTGCCTCATAAGACTTTAGTTTCACTAAATAAATCTTTTGTTTGGTTTTCTGTTCAAGTTTCTAGTGTCAGTCCTGGGTCCTACATCTACAAACTGTGGCATGGATAATATCTAAATTAAACACTTTAGTTGTATCAGTTTAATTTAATTTTGTCTGTTTTTGTTGACGGCATTCTTGAGAAAACCGCAGTGAGAGGAGGAGTGAGCCTGCAGGGTGGCAGGGAACAGCCTTTAGTTTAACGTGGAGCACACGAGGGCTCGGATGTTAGCTTGTGCCACATCTCCTCCCACACAGAGACATGGACGCACAGATTGTCTCCGGGGACATTAATATTTCAGACAATTGTTGTTAGTTTCAGTCTGCTGGGCCGGACAAGCCTGCAGGAAAACGGCAAGCGAGGGACACGAGTTCACGACCCCCACAGCTGAAATAAAGTCAATAAAAGTAATCTGGCTCAAGGATTCTCTGGTCTTTTCTCTTTTCTTGTGTACAAGAAGCCATTTGGGGCTAAATTAAAACATAAAAGCTTTAGTAATTTAAAGAAACAGGTTGGCTTCTTGACAACCCTTTATTATAATTGCTCGCCCTAAAACGATGATACTTTGTGCGTGTTCGACTTTGATCGAAATGTCTCAACTGGATGGATTTTTTTTAAACACTAATCCAACAGAAGTCATCGGGTGTAGATCTACAACTAAATAAACTGAAGTCAACCCCACGGACAGCTGACCTTAAAAACACACGCAAAAACCTACAACCACGTCACTTTAACAGCTAATGAGACAAACTTTGACGTTAGGAGCCGAGATTTATCCCCATGTTCTGAAAACACTAACTGATCGAATGATGTGTTTTAACTACTGAAGTCAGCTCTGTCAGCAAAATATCCCATGAAGTAGTTTAGAAATAATCTACAGCCACAAACGCTTGACTGCTGGAAACAACTAAAATAGCTCAGGCAGTTTTACAGATGCTGAATGTGAATTCAGTGCATGAGATGATTTCTGTTGTGACTTGGAGCTATGGAAATAAACTGAACTGAATTTGTGCCATTATTAGTCATTTTTCCTCCAGCTCCACCCACTCTCACCTGCTCCCACCTGTAGTCAGCCCAGGCGTCTAACTTCCTCGTCAGCCCCTGTCTTTATGTCAGCTGTTAGTCTTTCACCAGCCGAGCATTGTGTAGCTTACATGCCATGTCAGATCCTTACATGTGTTCTCCTCAGGCGCTCCTTGTGCTTATTCCAAAATATTTTTGTAAGTAGATTTGCTCAGGTGCGAGCATATACCGTATTTTCCATCGTACAAGTCGCTCCGCCCTATAAGTCACGTCAGTCCAAACATGTCCAATAAAGTGGAAAAATCCATAAATAAGTCGTTTCACCATATATGTCACATCTTTTATGGGTCACTGCTGACAACCTGGAAATGTGGGCTGGTGTTGTGCCAAAAATCGATTGGCTGCCAAATGGCGGCCGCAGGAAGACTTTAGCAAGAATGTAATAAGATTAACACTTAAAAATAATTATTTGTTTGCTCGACTTTATAGTAAAGGTTTGTCTCAGTCTAACATTTTGCTTAATACAAAGACTTTAACGGCCAAATCAGCTGTGTTTCAAAAGTATTCGCTGCCTCGGTGCTCCGGGAGCGCGAAGAAGGAAGAAATTATGAATAGGAATGCTGCGTGTTTCTTCTAAATTTAAGGGGGAAAAAAATCACCTAAAACAATAATTTGTTTGCTCAAAATTATAGCAAAGATGTGTCTCAGTTGAACGTTTACTTAATAAATGCACTTCAACTGTCAAATTAGCTACATTTCGCTGGGGGTGGTGCAGCAAAATGAAGCTGATTTAACGGTTGCTCCAAGCAGCAAACAGGATGAAGGTGGACAGACTATGGCAAGCCGATTGTGTCATTAATAGCTGGTGAAGATTCTCTGTCATCCAGGACATGGTAAATTCAAGTTGAAGACAAAAACAATAAAGTATAAAGTATAGTAAATAAAGTCCAGTTGTTTTTCTCTTGAACTTTTTTTTAATTTGTCATTATAGCCACTTTTACCTATTACATGACACAATGGCATGCCTTACTGCCACTACTACTCTGGTGCCATCTAGCAGCTGAAAAATGGTAGTGTTCAATACTATTAGTCAGAATAAATGAAAACTGTCATATCTCAGTCAAAAATTGGTTTATAAAAATGGAAAAAAATCCATACATTGGTTCTGCCTAAAAGTCGCAGCACATGGAAAATGTGCAAAAAAATGTGACTTACAGGCCAAAAAATATGGTAATTTTGTCTAAAATAAAGTTTAACTTATTGAGTTCCTTGTGTTTAGTCCATATTTTTGGTTCAAAACTTCTGCTAGCCATTGTGACAAACTATTTTACAAATTTTAATTGAGTTTTAATGGAATTAGTCCATTTATGATTAAAGACGGTCCTGCTTTGTTGTTTGGATTAAAAGGTAATTTAAAATAATCAAATAGATTTTGTTGTAATAGTAGACTAATTTCAACCAAGCGTGAAAACATAAAAATGCCTCCAGTCCACAGACATCTATCTCTTTGTGACACAAAGAAAGCTGTGCTGTGAAACAGAAACTTTGTTCTGAATTTAGCAGCTCTGCAGTTTAGAAACCTTGTTTCATTACGAGGGCTCGTCAGAGTCTGTTTGTGTTTGAGCCTCAGGGCATCGAGCAGCAAGGACATGTCCAATATTTACTGCAAAATCCTGCCGGCGCTGCAGCCATTGTAAGAAAATAACATAATCTGCGATCTGACAAGAGCCCTAAACAAATCAAAATACGACAAAAACATAAACTGGTTCAGTAATCTCGGCAAAATAGAACAAAACTACGGTAATCTTTGAAAATCTTATACAGATAATACTAAAAACCGGTGATGAAGCTTTCAAAATATATGTAAGGTGTTTTTCTGTCCCTTTTAATAATGTAATGTAAGTAACCACTGTATGGTTGCTGCACTTCTACTTATAAACCAATTGAATTTTTTTTTTTTATAATCAGATCTGTACAGAGAGTAGAAAACAATCATGAGTGGTGATTTTTTTTTCTTCTTCTTCTTTCGGCTGCTCCCTTCGTTAAAGGGGTTGCCACAGCTACAATAACTAAGTTGCACGAATGAGTAGTGATATTGATATAAATATTTAAATAACTTGAGTACCTGTTAAATATGTTTGTATTGTATAGTACCAGCCAACTGTTTGTTGAGAACCCAGTATGTATCTGTTTGGCACTTGGTAGGAATCTAGTAAATATATAGTAAGTATCTGGTAAATAATTGGTAAACGTATGGTAAATATCTAGTTAATATCTGGTAAGTATCACATATTATAATAATAATAGACCAAGTGTTCTCGCCTTGTCTTGTTGTCGTGAGCTGAAGACAGCGGGAAGCTGACTTGTTTGTATATTTAAACTGTGTGATGCGAGGATTTAGGCCACGCCTACTCTCCTGCAAACAGTGTTACCCGAGCACAAGTTTAAGCATGACTAAACTAATAACAGCAGTATTTCTTACCGAAACCTCTTGAAATAAGCCGACAAAGAAGCTGGCCTTGATTCAGCTTCAACTTCAAAGTTCCATTCTCATGTCTACTTATTATTAGCTCAGGGCCTACACCTAGTACTTACTGAGTACTCATCGGGTACATATCTGACATGCATTCAGTACTTTCCTGATACACACCAGGTACTCGCCAGATGCTTATCAGGTACGTTTCAAGTACTTACTGTGAATGTAACTGAAATACTTATCAGGTATGAATGTTGCACTTACATTAAAATGATTACAAACAGATACCTGATGCTTACCAGCGATGTACTGGGTATATACTTGTTACTTACGTTGTACCTACTGGTATGTACCTAGTACTTCTATGGTATTTACTTGGTACATACAGCACACTACCCTGGTACATTCTGGATACTTACTGGGTATTTACCAGGTATATACAGGGTAACAAATGACTTACTATGTAAACACTATCTCAGTAAGCACCAGGTGCTCACTGGTATGTACCTGATATAAACTTCTTTCTTCGTTTGGCTTCTTTCTTCAGGGATCACCACAGTGAACTAACTCGCACGAAGACGTGGCGATTATTTTTACACCAGATGTCCTTACTGACACAACCACAGACCACCGAGCTACCACAGCCCTCTGTGTGGAGCAGAGAGCTGACATCTAGAGTGTCTGGAGGAGCAGATGGTGAAATTTAAGGGTCTTGCTCAAGGGCCCAGAGTGGGGAAAATGAGTGTGGAGACTCGTGTGGGTGCGTGACCAATCCCATCCACATTTTGATGTTGTCGGTCTGGGGAGTTGAACCAGCGACCTTCTGATCACAGGTTCACCTTCTCTATCCCCTACTCCAACACTCCCCCACACCTGGTCTAAACATATAAGTTTAACAAAAGTATTCACATTAGTACTCCGTAATTTCCAGGTAAGTGCCGGGTGACAAGCCACTCCTTTTTGAAGCTTGATCCTCCTTGTTGTAGATCTGTATCTGGTCCTTATCAGGGCTGAACCCTGTAAGTTCCAGCATGGGAGAGAGAAAAAACAGATTCACAAACCATCAGTTGTAGAGCAACAAAGTTCATGCTCAATCATCCAGGTAAATCCAATAATTCTCAGTCAGGTCATCTGAACAGTTTCTTTTTTATAGAGACGTTTCGTCCTCTATCCGGAGGGCTTCATCAGTCTGAGGAGTAAACTGCATCCAGTCTTTCATTTGCGAGCTGTCTCTACCTTACATCATTTGTTTAAGTGGTTCCACTGACTGAGAGAAGGAACAGTTGTGTGAAGGGAAATAAACACATCTGCCAACCTACATAGATTGCTTCAACTCACACAGATTTCTGCAACCTACACAGATGGCTTCCACCTACATACTTTGTAGATTGCGCCCACCTACATAGATTGCCTCAACCCACAAAGATTGGTAAAACCTACATAGACTGTTCCTACCCACATAGATTGCCCCAATCCTCATCTTACACAATTTGCTCCCACCCACATAGAGTGCCCCAACCCACATAGATTGCTATAACTTACATAGATTGCTACAACCCACATAGATTGCCCCAACTCACACAGATTTCGGCAACCTATATAGATGTCTCCCACCTACATAGATTGCTTCCACCTACATAGATTGCCTCAACCCACATAGATTGCTACAACCTACATAGATTGCTTCCACCTACATAGATTGCCTCAACCCACATAGATTGCTACAACCTATATAGATTGCTACAACACACAAATATTGCCCCAACGCACACAGAATGCTACAAACTACATAGATTGCCTCAACCCACATAGATTGATACAACCTACATAGACTGTTCCTACTCACATAGATTGCCCCAATCCACAAATATTGCTACAAACTACATATATTGCTCCCACCCACATAGAGTGCCCCAACCCACATAGATTGCTACAACCCACATAGATTGCCCCAATCCTCAACTTACACAATTTGATCCCACCCACATAGATTGCTCCAACCCACATAGAGTGCCCCAACCCACAAATATTGCTACAAACTACATATATTGCTCCCACCAACATAGAGTGTCCCAACCCACATAGATTGCTATAACCCACATAGATTTCTCCAACTCACACATATTTCTGCAACCTGCATAGATGGCTCCCACCTACATAGATGGCTTCCACCTACATAGATTGCCTCAACCCACATAGATTGCTACAACCTACATAAACTGTTCCTACCCACATAGATTGCCCCAATCCTCAGCTTACACAATTTGCTCCTACCCACATAGATTGCTATAACCTACATAGATTGTCATAAAATGACCATTATCATGGTTGGCATAGACTTCAGTTTCACAAGACACAGTCAGATAAGGAGTTATAAAGTGTGCAGGAAAACAATGTTGTAAAATACATCAACGTTGCAACCAGCATGATGAGAACATCTCCAGTTTGTTCCAGGCTCTAAAATGTTTTGCTTCTGTTTTCAAACTGACGTTTTCTTTTCTCGAAATTCAAATTCTTGTGCTATCGTCATTCATTTTAATAACGTATTATTATTATTCTATAAATAAAAAGACGCTCTAATTGGCCGCGGACGCTACGATGAGACACGCAGGCTTTAATCTGTTCTTGCTTATCGTCTCTCACAGAACTGATCATCCATCGCATCCAAATTACGTCTGCGCTTTGTGACTCGCAGGCTGAGACGAGCGAGCAGAAAGCTTTTTGGCGAGCCGGCGCTGCCCCATCCTGTGATTGCAAATAAGTGCCTGCAGGCCTGTAGCTTTAGGATCCGTGATTGCCAATTATGTTTTTTTCTCAGCTTCTATTCAAAGAGCGAGTGAGGTGTTGTCGCCCGAGTTATCACGGTCAGCATCTTCGCTGTTCATTATTCTCACATTTTCATTACGGGGTCGGGGGGGGCAAATATCAGTTTAGCTCGTAACTGGGTAGAAATTATTTCCAGAAATATAAATGCAGTGTTCGCTCGGTTGTTTTGAGGGGCTGTGGAGGATCCCCTCCCCCAGTCTGGTTCTCCTCTGCCTGTCATCGCACCACAGGGAATAAAACTAGAACCAGAAGGCCGGTTCTTATCTCGTATGTATGCATGGGATTTTATCACTTAAGCCAAATGAACTTTGTCTGAAGACTCACTCGTGTGAAAATGAAAATGCTGCTCACTGAATGGATTAGCATTCCCTGGTGGAATGCATATGTGAAAATAACCGTACCCACAGTATATACTGTATGGGGGATAACTTTCAGCTACTACCACGCCAAGTTTTAGCTCATAATCTGCAAAACTGGCCGAGTTAGTTGTGTTTGCTAATGCCATGTGGCTGTGGCGTCCATCTTGGACTGGGTTGGCTCTGTATTTTAATCATCTGTAAGCTTCTATCCAACGATTCTTCTCTGAATCTTTCACTAAAATGTGTCCATATTTGATATTTTACTAACAAACAAACGGAAATAACTCCAACAGGCGATGCTGATTTCAAGCAAAATTTTTGCACAATGAGCAGCACTTGGAGCACGCGCTACGTATAATTCTCAGCTACTACCATGCCACTTATTAGCACAATATTTGTAGCATATATGCGAAATATCCATTTCTGTGGCGGCCATCTTGAAATGTGGTGGCTCCAAAAGTTAAATCCAGTGATTGTTTTCGAAACGTCTCAGTAAAATTTATCCAGTAGTTTGTGAGATGTTTTGCTAACAGACAAAGGTTAGCTCTAAATATGTATTGGTAGAGTTTTAAACAAAGCTCTTTTGCGATGCTCAGAATATGTGTTGGGATCAGTCTCAGCTACTACCACACCAAATTTGACCTTTTTAAAATTGACTGCGTTAAAGGCATTCCAGTGTTTGTTTGTTTAATCAGGTTGCTGTGGCAGCCATCTTGAATCAGTTTGATTGGAATTATTCCAGTAGAGCACAAAATATTTTGCTAACAGACAAACACACACTGGCACGAGCAATTGGTAATCATCCCAGTGATAAGTGATTATTTTCCCCAGTAACTCTTACTGGAATAACAAGCAGCACGCCGATGTCCCCTGTCCCTGAGGGATTTAAAGAGTGAATGTTTGTAGATTTTAAACTGAGTGTTTATCTGGACTGGAACTGAACAGAGAATGAAAGCAAACCTTAATGTTTTTGGTGCAAGATACTGAAGTGGGTAGGAGTTACGACCAGGCGTAATGACAGAGCTAGGGGGTGGCAAATGGTGCTATTGACCACCCTAGCCCCACAATAATTTAGGGAAACTTCACTTTTAAGCAATATAAAAACTATAATCAAGTTTCCTCAAATGATGGTAGTGGCCGTCTTGACCTCACCTGTTTTTCCAAGTTATTTTAACATGCACGGATGGAGGGTATTTACAAATCTCCCTGTTCACTCTGACATCAAAGTTTTCGGTCCAGAAGGAACCAAAGAACGTGTAACAAGAAAGTTTATTTAAGAGCATCATCACCATCTAGTGGCAGAAGAAAGAAAACAATACGTTTTACTGAACTCCACCAATGACAACAGATGGAGGCAAAGCACTTCATGGTAACAGCAGTTTTTATTTTGTTCTCATTCAGTCAATTATTCCATTTGTTGAACAGATTAAAAATATGTCAAATGAGGCTGAAAGAACAAAAACACATGAAGATTTGGCGGTGATACCAGAGCTGTGGTGATGAAACAGGATCAATGTAGTGTTTGGTGCATTTTCTTTGTAAACAATAAAAAAAAAAATACAGTGATTGCAAAGTGGAGTCAAGTTTGAACTGAAGGGACCAAACACTGACTGGCATGAGACGTACAGACCCTCACGATGGGTCACACAAATGTACAAAAACAAAGTTTAAATAGAATTGTACAGAAACGTGACATCTTAACATTTCTGCTACATACAAACCTTTACACCGCTGTCCCTGGTTTTCTGAGATGAGGTATATGTGAGGCTAATTATTGTTTTGCTCTTAAACATGGCGACGCATTGTTCTTGATATGACAGCATTACATTTTCTCTGCCATGTTTAATGATTGCTCAAACAACAGCAGACCTTCGGGGCACAAAGGGATTCAAAGACTCATTCAGAGCAGCAGAGCGAGATCATTTCCAGCACTCGAGTTCAGTCGTTACTGTGGAAGACAGCGCAATTATTGTTGTCCTTACAGAAAAAAAAAAAAACGGACGCGTTAAAACTCAGCGTGAACGTCAACATCATACATTTACTAGAAGAGGTCTTGCACCCGTTCTTTAGAGGAAGAGGCACCCAGTTTCTAAAGGGACAAAAATGCTTGGACAGGCAAAAGATCTACGTCTGTACAAACTTCTGCTCGGCCACTTTTTAATCATCAAAGTGTTTTGTCCTCAAAGTCAATACAAACCCTCTAAGATGGGCATCAAGGCAACTAAAACTAGGGGGTTTCAATTACATTTACATTATCCCGATTAAATATTACTTTATTTCAAACGAGCCCACCCACCACACTAAGCTGAACCCGCCCCTAAAAGTTAGAAAACTTCACATAGACAACTCATTTTCCTTCATCCCCCAAAAATAAAAATGTACATCCCACCCAAAAAGGCGTTTCCCACCCCATAGACTTAATCTGCAAATGTCCCACGACGGCAACAGTCAAAACGTCAGTTTGTTTGCCGTGTTCGAGCTAGATTCAGAGAACTTCAGAGAAGGTAAGACAGCTCAACCTGCAGATCGGACACTTTTCGATAAATAAGAGGAAGAAAAAGAAAAGGCCATTCTACTGCTGTGCAACAGCATCATCTATAGGCTGAAGAACAATCCTGTTCTTAAAAGCACGACCAAGACCACTTTTAATTCGCACTTTTCTTGACTTCAAATTAGGGATGCACTAATACCAGTATCGGTTATCAGCCGGACACCGTGTGTTCTTGAACTCAAAGAGTTCTGACTGCGCAGAAGAACAATATGTGGATCTGAGCCCAAGCTTTCAGAGTCTCACTGCTCAGGCCCTGGCAAGAGGACGAAGGCCTCCTACATTATAATTAGGGATTAGGCCTGTCATGATAACACATTTTGCTGAGCAATAAAATGTCTCAGAAATTATGGCCATAAAAGATAATATTGTTTGAAATCTGACAATAATTGGTAATTACAGGTAGTCCTCGGTATCCGACCGGCTCGGTTCCTGGTATTTCGCGTTTACGTTCGCATCATAATTAATAATTAATGTAAAAATATGGAATTTTTTTATATATATATATATATTTTTTTTTACGTACTTTTTTCATGTTTACAGCACATGAATGCAGCTGTGGTTGTTTGAAATGGCTTTATAAAAAACGTATTATTAGTTTTTTTTTTTTTTTTTTGTATTTTTAATGCA
>JARVGQ010001175.1:4168892-4188504 GCA_031762355.1 Hypsolebias martinsi | reverse complement strand
AACAATATTATCGTTTATCGCAATAACTTCTGAGACAATTAATCGCCCAGCTAAATTTGTTATCGTGACAGGCCTACGTGGGATTATTATATCACTACAGCCCTACCTGTCACAAACCTCACCTGTCACAAACCTCACTGCACACCACTGTCCGGCACCATTGTTGATAGAAATATGCCGTTGGTCCTTGCGTGTATGAAATTTACACCTGTAGTGCACATGTGCTTTAACACCGCAATGGGACTTTTGACACCTCTGCAGGCGGTCTCCCAGAAAACCTCCACTCTGAGACCTGGATTGAAACACCTCCGGATTCAGCGAAGGTGGGGGTGTGTGGGTGGGGTGGGGGCCTGGTGTTGCGTAAATTAACAGCCAAACCATAGAAAGAAAAGTGTGGTTTCACTCAAAATATATGTTGTGCAAACGACCCCTAAGGAAATGAGTGACCAAAGGAAATGCAATCACAATTAAAGACACATAATCACAAGCACGTCTTAAGATTACCTTGTAACAACTGTCTTTAAACCTACGGCCCTAAGGTTTGATCAGTTATTGTGCAATTCATATTTCATTTTTTTAACATCTTGTGAGTTTTGTGAATTTTTCTTTGACACCACTAAAATTTAATTGTTGATGTTTTTGCATTATGTTTTGTTTTATGCCATTCCAAACTGTGACACCTTGCAACTTGACACAGTGCTGTTAAAATGTAAAACAATTTACAAGAGAAAAACATGTTCATGTTGTTTTTTTTTTTAATGACTGAAACTGAGCTTCAAACGAAAAGCTTGTAGGTGGGAGCAGAATGACTAAGATGTCTGAAATAAATTCAGAGAAATTGAGGAGGTTTTCAGTTAGTACTGCTGAAAATGTTCAGAAATGCTGATGACCATTGCTAGGCAACTGGATGTCATAATGTTTGAGTTGGACAGAATATGGACTTGCAAAGGAGAACTGAAGATGTTTACCAAAAAACAATGCAGAAGATCTCATTATGACAGCAGAATGAAGAGGTATACATGTGTAGTGCCTTGTTTATCTTTATGTGTGGTAAGTATTTTGTTAAATAAACAGTATACATGTATTTAATAACTGAAATTCTCACAAACATTGTCTTTGACCTCTTGGAACGTATTTAGTGATGTATTTACACTGGATCAGTCAAAACAATAGACTTACCTCTATGCTTTGGTCTTTAGTGTCTCAGGAAGATCTTGACATTAACTTTTTATCAAATTTTGCTCATATTGAAAGACGCCGATTATAGCATGCTCTCACTCGACAATATATATATACATATATAACTTAAAGGAAAGAAATGGGGTTGCTAAAACATACTAAGCAAGGCTAATCGTGAAATACATAAATGTTAGAACAACAAATCAAAATTAAGTATTGCTGACGGTAAATACGCCATTTCACTGTTGTAAATGATTTAAAAGGTAACTTATTGTATGGTGAACAAAATAAAAGACAACAACTCCGAAAAATGGTTAGCTAAAAAGTTAAATTGACCGTAAGCTAGGACGGAGAGGTCAACTAGCTCGACCTGTGGAATGCACCTGCCTGTGTTGTTGTGACTTTTCCCCAAGTCTCGCGAGATTTGCGCATTGCGCAGTGGAGATCGGCCGCCATCACTGCACACAAGCTAACATTAGCCGAAACATACTCGGAGGAGGACAGAGGAGCCACTGACAGCAACCTTACAGACACAGACACCGACCTGCTCCCGTCACAGGAGGTCACCGAGTTTCTCTGTAGTGTTTTCCTGGCGAGTCCAGCAAACTAACGGCTGTCTTTCATGTAGTCTTTATGCCAACTTTGTAACGAAAGTCATAAGTAATCATGTCCAATCTCAAAGGCGGCACCAAGAAGGACACCAAGATGAGGATACGAGCCTTTCCTGTAAGCATTTGTTTATTCTGCATGTGAAGAGACGCTCGTTTTGACACGAATGCATTGGCAGATCTTTATGCTAGCAGCTAGCTAGCTTATCAACCGAGAAAGCGCCATTGATTGTCGGAGGAAAACTGCTGCTACCTGGGCAGTAGATTTTGGTCTTTGTTTCAGTTTTGTGTTCGGATTTATTGGTTTGAAAAGATTAGCGTTGCTTGTCGTGAGCTAATGTTGGCATGGCATGTATGTAAGGGAAGTAAAGAAGAATAGCTTGTTTAGTAGCGGGCCTGTGTCTACAGGTTTGGCCAAGTTTCAGGCAGTAACCGTCGTTTGTGTCAAAACATAATTGTTTAAAATTGCTTCAGAGCTTCTTACAAACATTGGCACTTGAGTAGACTTGTCTCAAAATGATCTGCTGTGGTATTTTTCCTACTGTCACGTATTATTCTTATTGAAATTTAAACCAAATCACTAAACCCATCCTAAATATGTTCATCAATGTGATTTAAAAACTATAGATTTATTGCCTTGTGTCAAGTGAACCAGTTCTACATTTTCTTTCATATTTGACTGATTTAGTTTTATCACAGTTATTAATAGATTTGGATCCATACATGTATCTATTAAATTGCACTTGAAATTCTCAATTTGAATTAGGCTTTAAACAAGAGCATGCTTATACAGTATTTGTTTTGTTTTCAGCAAAACATTCAAAGTAATATCAGTTTGTATGTACCACAAAAGATAAATATCTATGGATATAGATTTGTTCACACCTTCATACTTTGTGTCCTACAGATGACAATGGATGAGAAATATGTGAATAACATCTGGGACCTTCTGAAGAATGCCATTCAAGAGATTCAGAGGAAGAACAACAGTGGACTGAGCTTTGAGGAGCTGTACAGGAATGCCTACACCATGGTTCTCCACAAACATGGAGAAAAGCTCTACACAGGTCTGAGGGAGGTCGTCACTGAGCACCTCATCAACAAAGTAAATAGTGATCCCCTTCCATCCAGTTCTTTAGAAAATGATAGCCAAATCTTTTTGAACTGATAAGAAAAATATAGATGACTGTCTGAATCACAAGACATAACTTGATGATTTTTTTTTTTCCCAGGTGCGGGAAGATGTTCTAAACTCCTTAAATAATAATTTCCTCCAAACACTGAACCAGGCCTGGAATGACCATCAGACTGCCATGGTTATGATCAGAGACATCCTTATGTACATGGTAAAAAATATTTAATTTTCTCTCCCAGCTTAGGTACATTTGTTCTTTATATGAAATGCCTCATGTTTTCTTCTGGCCAACATTCTGCATCCTTTTCTGGATTTTGTAACACAGTTTGAATTTATCTGTGGACAAAACATTAAGGCTTTGTTTCCATATTTGTCTGTTTTAAAGAATAAAACTGTCAGGTCTCATTGTTTTACCTTTGCAAACAGCAAGTACAATGCATGCATCAGGATAGCAAGTACAATATGTTTGATGGGTTGTGTGTAAGTGACTGAGCCCTTGAGATAAGCACAAGTGTAGGCTAAACAATAGCATAGTCAGTAAAAAGACCAGCACTACTGGGGTCTTTTTATTCAACTCTCCTCTTTTCTATCCTCCTTTACCCCTGACATTGGCCTCTATGTTGTTTCAACTTGCTGCTGGAGAGTAACCAGAGGCATGTACTAAAAACATGCATGTTAGGCTGATTGGTAACTCTAAATTGACCCTAGGTGTGAGTGCAACAGGTCCCTCTTGTAAATGAGTCCCTGTGGCTCAACGAGGCTAGCCTGTATAAATAAAGGTTGAATGAATGTACTAGGGCTGGACAGTAATTCAGTATCAATTTATATCATGTATACTTTAATTCAATAATAGTGATATGAGTTTTAAGCACATTTCCGATATTTCGATATACATTGCACAGCCGATTCAAGCCGGACACAAAAAGCTGCAACACTTTACCTACGTGAGTGATGACGTACACCACAGACATGGAGCCCAAGCCCAGAAGCAGTAGGTTGTGCTCAGCGGTAGTAGGCTAGGCTAAGCTCCAACGCGGTAAGTTTTAGCTACAAAACAAGTGTCCATGACCATAATACAAACGTGACTGAACAAGCTTTCACAAGAGAAGAGAAAGCAGACAACAGTTGATTAGAGAGGAAAGACTAATTTGGCAGTGTGGAAGGGGTTCAGCTATCTGATCAACTTCAGATTTCAGTGTGCTGAAAAATGCGCTGGAGAGTCTTGCCAACTAGCAATGGGAACACATTGAACCTGTTCCACCATCTGAAGAATTTCCACTTGATAGAATATGCTGAGAGTCAGAAGATGCAGCACCATAAAAGTTTAAGCCAACGTGTGGGCGCCTTCCTAGGGAGGTGCTTTGGGCATGGAAGGAGACCCCGGGGAAGACCCAGGACATGCTGGAGAGACTACGTCTCTCATTTGGCCTGGGAATGCCTTGGAGTCCTCCCAGAAGAGCTGGAAGAGGTGGCTATGGAAGGAGATATCTGGGCCTCCATGCTCAAGTTGCTGCCACCGCAACTCGACTTCAGAACAAGCGGAAGATGATAGATGGAGAGTTTTATGTTTATTAGACGTGATTTCACATTTCTTTGAAGGCTAAATACAAATAAAAGGTAAACATTAATTTATTTGTACAGTTTGTATTTCTACACTGTTATACTGGAGGAGTTTCATAGACTTGGCAAAATAATTTTTAGTTTTAGAAGCATCTGTTGTGGACATTCTTGGCAGTTTTTCTAAGGCCTTTATATTGTTTATATCGATATTGGAATTATATCGTACCGATCTATATTAAAAATATGTATTGAGATACAAGTTTTGGCCATATCGTCCAGCCCTAGCCTGTACTATAAAACAATGATGTGACTTAGAAATGTAACCAAAACTTGAATACCACACCCATTTTTAACTGTTTACACATAAAACACTTGTATAAAAGGCCAATCAATTTTCTTAGAAGAATATATCACACTTAGCTGAAAAGCTTAATGATTTTGAGCAACAGGTTGGAAGAGGATCACTTAAATGTACATAAGGTTAGTTTAAACTCTGACTTTTTTTAAGCATCTAAATGCAAATATGTAAATTACCAGGGAGGAAACTGCTAATCTGAAACAGACACACACAAAAAAACTTCACTTGTTCAATATTTGTGCTTTTCCGGCTTGAACAACCTTTAAATTGCCAGAATTTTAGTTAAAGGAGAAATACTAAAATAGTTTGAAAACTATTTAAGCAGCATAGTAAGTTTAATAGTGTACAGCTGCTGTCAGTATGTGTGAGACAATGATCTTGAAAAAACTTTTTTAAATTCTGTATTCATGTATAATGTGAAATCCTCATTTTTTTCAATGCTTTGTTTTTGGTCCTTTTTTTGTTTGTTTGTTTGTTTGTTTTTGTTTGTTTTGTTGAGCATTTCAGGGTTAGTTTTTCATCATGTACGAAACATACAGTTTATGTCCTGCATACGTTTAGTTTGACCCTCTGTTGAGAGCAACACCGCTTTGATACAAATTAATTACCGGTAATGTATAGAGTTTAAAACTCCAGATGATTTATCAAGTACGGTAAATTCTACTGTTTATTCAGCTTTTTTGTAAGAACTATTTATTGTTGCCTATAGTTGTTCACTTGGAGATTAGACAGGTTGTCCTAGTTTCTCTTTGCTATGTTCAGGGGCAGAACATTTGCCTACACTTTGACTAAGCACAAAAACATAGGCGTTTATTTCCTACACAATCATATTTACCAAGGAAGAATGATGTCAGAATGTGTTTTCCACAAGCCTGATGTTAGGAAAGAAAATACAGGTTAAATATAAGTTAAACTATTCCGTGTTGAAGTCTGATGGGCTGATTGGTAACTCTAAATTGTCCCTAGGTGTGAGTGAGAGATTGAATGGTCGTTTGTCTCTGTGTGTCCCCGTGATGGACTGGAGTCCCCCCACCTTTCATATAGTGATTGCTGGCTATGGGCACCAATGACCGCTGTGACCCAAAAAGGAAGAAGCGGGTAAAGATAATGGGAAAGATGGACATTAAGTCAGTGCTTTTTGTCATTTTGTGGCCTAAATTTTTTTTGTTTTAAAAAAAAAAAAGAAAGGCATCGGTATGCTTAAAGGGAGTGGTGCTGCAGAGTTCAGAGAAGGTGAGCATGTGATTGAGAGGTCACCAGTCCAAATCCCCTGACTGTGACATCAAAATTTGTGTGGGAAAGGTGAAGCACCCACACCTGCCCCCACCCTCATTTTACCCACTCTAGGCTGGGCCCTTGAGCAAGGCCCTTAACACTCCCTCCTGCCTTACTATGATTTGAAAACAGGGTGGATGTTTTTGTCCACAGCATTTTCCTACAGCCATGTCTTGATAAAACACATGAAACAATTATTCCAGGGTCTTCTACTACGAGGTGCTATTGGTGGTGATATCAGGTTAAAAACTGTTTTTCCTAAGCTGATGCCACAGTGAATGTATGCTGTAATCTAAGGTCAAAATGGTCCAGCAGACTAAATGAAGGTCAGATCTTTGCTTTGTTTCATCTATTGCATAACTTTTTTCCTCAATTTAATTTCTTTTAGGACCGGGTCTACGTTCAGCAAAACAGTGTGGAGAATGTGTACAACCTTGGCCTCATCATATTCAGGGACCAGGTGGTGCGCTATGGCTGCATTCGTGACCACCTACGACAGACGTTGCTGGTCATGATTGCACGGGAAAGGAAGGGAGAGGTTGTAGACAGGTATACACTTGCAGTCTGGAAGGTTGCTCTAGGATGTCTTCCAAGATGTCCAGTTTGATCTTCATTTATCCACTGTTCTCTTCAGGGGTGCCATCAGAAACGCCTGCCAGATGTTGATGATTCTTGGTTTGGATGGTAGATCTGTGTATGAAGAGGACTTTGAGTGCCCTTTCTTAGAAATGTCTGCTGAATTCTTCCAGGTAAGTTTGGGTTGGAGGATTTGTACTCTTAATTTTCACGTCTGAACGATTTTTTTGTAAAATGTTGCACAATTTTAAATGTATTTTTAGATGGAGAGCCAAAAGTTTCTAGCAGAAAACAGTGCCAGTGTCTACATAAAGAAGGTAGAAGCCAGAATCAATGAAGAGATCGAGCGGGTAATGCACTGTCTGGACAAGTCTACAGAGGAGCCCATTGTCAAGGTAGTGGAGCGGGAGCTGATTTCTAAACACATGAAAACCATTGTTGAGATGGAGAATTCTGGCCTGGTTCATATGCTTAAGAATGGCAAGACGGAAGGTGAAAGAGTTTTTTTATTGACAAGTTTTCTCATCATGAATTTTTTCAATTGAATTTAAACATACTCTTTTTATTTTTATTTTTGTTTTTATGTTTTATGTTGTTTTGCTCACAGACTTGGCGTGTATGTACAAGTTGTTCAGTCGAGTACCAAACGGCCTTAAAACAATGTGTGAGTGTATGAGCTCGTATTTGAGGGAACAAGGCAAAGCACTGGTGTCTGAAGAGGGAGAGGGCAAAAACCCTGTTGACTATATCCAGGTGCGTTCACTAAACATGTGTCAGAAGAAAAACATGGCTTCATGATGTGGAAGTGTTCTTAAGACCAAGAGAGACACCAACAGTCACATTTTCTGTTGATGTTTCCTCTCCACAGGGTCTGCTAGACTTGAAGACGCGATTTGATCATTTTCTCCTCGAGTCATTTAACAATGACAGGCTCTTTAAACAAACCATAGCTGGAGACTTTGAGTATTTTCTCAACCTCAACTCCCGCTCACCAGAGTACCTGTCACTCTTTATTGATGACAAGCTCAAGAAGGGAGTGAAAGGGGTATGTGACTTTAGAACAGAAAATAGTGTATTTATAGAGATGTATTTGATTTCACATGTTTGTTTGTTTTCTGTATTGTTTGAACAGTTGACAGAACAGGAGGTGGAGTCGATTCTTGACAAGGCCATGGTGTTGTTCCGGTTCATGCAGGAGAAAGATGTCTTTGAAAGGTACTACAAACAGCATCTGGGACGTCGGCTTCTCAGCAACAAGAGTGTCTCAGACGACTCTGAAAAGAATATGATCTCTAAGCTTAAGGTAAGTTATTTCAAACATTTTTCAATACAGATGCTACATAGTTCTATGCATTAACCTATGCAGCTCCAGTGTTTATGCTCTTTAATCCAGTCTAAATCTTTTATCAGTTTTGACTCCTTTTCTGAACGTCTTTGTTCCTCACAGACGGAATGTGGCTGTCAGTTCACCTCAAAACTGGAAGGAATGTTCAGAGATATGAGCATCTCCAACACTACTATGGATGAGTTCAGACAACATATACAAACGACATCGGTAAGACCGTCAGATAAACAAACACTTGGTTGCGTCAGAGCTGTTTTATATGTACCTTTTTATTGCTGCTGCTCTTAGAACAAAGTGACTTTTTTTTGTGTGTATGTAGTCTTTTGAAAGCTTTAATTTAAAACCAGACAAATAAATAGAAACTCAAATGATCTAAATATATAAAACAATGCGTTAGGGGTGTGGTGACATAGATGTTAGAGAATGCAAGCCTGTGATCAAAGGTCGCCAATTCGATACCTGGACTGACGACATCAAAATATAGGTGGAAAAGGTGAAGCACCCACACTTGCTTCCACCCTCATTTTCCCCACTCTGAGCCCTTGAGCAAGCCCCTTAACCCTCACCATCTGCTCCCTAATTGGCAGCTCTATGCTCCACACAGAGGACTGTGGTAGCTCAGTGGTCTGTGATAGCATCAGGAAGGGCATCTGGCATAAAAACAATTGCCAAGTCTTTGTGCATATCAGTTCACTGTGGTGACCCCTGAGGAAGGGAGCAGCCGAAATTAAAAAAAGGATACATTAACAGTTTCTGTTCAACAAATGCGTAAAATTAAACTGTTCGTTGCAAGTAAATAAACCCCCAGGAAATATCATCATTTGCAAGTATTTGAAAATGAACTAGCATAATTGCCGGGCTATAGAACACACCTTACTGTAATCTACACATACTAAACTTAAGATAAATCATAATTTTGTACATAAATAAGATGCACCACCAGTGTTTAAGATGTGAGCATCCGCAATTCATTATCAGAATCTGCATCCAGCTCCTGGTATTCATTCACCCCACTCTGGGCCCCTGAGCAAGGCCCTTAACCCCCACCATCTGCTCCCTAACAGGTCTCTCTTGAAAATGAGTTCCCGTGTCTCAATGAGACTAACCTGGATAAATAAAGAGTAAATGGGAAAAAAAAAAACAAGTAAAACAATATGACTTGACAAAAACAGTCTCATCTAGTCTGCTCTAGGTATAACTGCCGGGCCCATTCAGTCTAGGTTTAATTGATGGGGCCTGTTCAGTCTAGGTGTAAATGTTGGGGCCAATTGGCCTAGGTTGAACTGTTGGGGCCCTTTGGCCTAGGTTGAACTGTTGGGGCCAATTGGTCTAGGTTTAACTGTTGGGGTCCTTTGGCCTAGGTTGAACTGTTGGGGCCCTTTGGCCTAGGTTGAACTGTTGGGACCCTTTGGCCTAGGTTGAACTGTTGGGGCCCTTTGGCCTAGGTTGAACTGTTGGGGCCCTTTGGTCTAGGTTTAACTGTTGGGGCCCTTTGGTCTAGGTTGAACTGTTGGGACCCTTTGGTCTAGGTTGAACTGTTGGGCCCATTGGCCTAGGTTTAAATGTTGGGGCCATTTCGCCTTAAGCTACTTTTCACCAAACTGTGTGTTTTAACTGAAGATGTGTTTGTTGTAACTTTAGTAATTATTATTATTGAGTATGCATCAGGGTATTTAGTAATTCACTTTCAGTGTCTCGACAGTTCTCAGCAGAACGGTCCAGAACTTTGTTCAAGCTGCACTTTCTGTAAAAATCCACAGCTTCTGGTGTTTCTGTGTGATTCCACTTTTGATGAAAAGTCAAAGAAGAAATCAGAACAAAAAATGGCTCCAGGCGGCTAAAATGCAGTAAAACAAACAAACAAACAAAACAAAACAACAAAAACAGGTCCCTTTGAGTCAAAGAATAAGAATATAATAATGACCTCATCGTCAGAGTGAATGGAAACTAAATAAATGCTGTTTTTCTTAGAACTACTCCTGAATTTGAACATCAGGACCGCAGGACCGTACTGACGTTCATGGATCAGATTTAACAGCAACTTCCAAACAAAGAGGCGCGAGCCAAAACAAACGACCTGCTGACTGAGTTAAGAGCACAAGACAAAATCTACAGGAACCGAACGAGCAGCTGGTAAACATTGTTTTTTTTTTACTCTGCAGAAACTCTGAATGCAAATGAGTCAATCATGCTGATGGAACAGGAATCGATGATCAAGAGCAAACACGTAGCAGAAAGTCAACCAACTGTTAATTACAAAGGGATCTGAGACGGATCACAGAGGGTGGTGCACTTTATTGATCCTCCACCCCACCCTCGTCTGATGGTGATCCCCTCCAGCTGGCCTTTGTCCATAAACTGCTGGCAGACAAAGACGAGAGACAGGAAGAGCGCTCTTTGTATCCGACGGCCCGCAACGCTGCATAAAGTGAGGCAGGAAGCGTGCGAAGAGGTTTTACACCAACTTCCTGTGGGCGCACCCAGAGGCAGGAGCTACAGTCAAACACCTCCAACATGGAGGGGGCCCTCACACCTGGTACTAACCAACGTTGTCTCTGAAGGGGTCTCCCAGGACATGATTACCTGCAGTGTTCCCTCAGTGAGGACTGAACTAGACAAAGGACCTTCTCCGCTCCTGTTTCCTGGAATATCTTGCAAAAATATCTGAAGCTCTCGACCTTGACCTCTACGGATTTTAAACATCTGTTACGTTCATGTCAAGAACCAACACAGACATGTTCTTGTTTTTAGTTTTTTTTTTTATATCGCTTTACAATGTAACTTTTGTTTCTATTGTGTAAAATCTTTAAAATCTTCCATTGCGATCATGTTCAAACATTTCTGTTTGGTACGCGCCAAGCTCGTAACTTTATTTAAAAAATATCAAATCCATCGACTCGTTCGCTGAAGGCGAGTTAGATGTTCCTAAAACCAACAAGGAAGTTGTTCGTTGATCTTTCATCTGTTGTCGTCGATCATTTGATGGTAACTGATTGACAACACATAAATTAGGAATGTGGCCGCCGTATGATGCATCGTTACATGAAGAGGAATCACAAAATGCATTTTCATAAATGTCTCATTTTCTGTAGAGTTTGTATAAATCTACAAATAGAGCTTTTAAATGATACTAATGTTGTCTACAATGTGACCAAAAATAAAAAGAAGATATTTCCATTACACTAACTGTTAAGTGGGCACAGGCCATTTTAAAATGCTCTGACTACTTTATTATTGGGCCCATGTAGATAATTGTGGAATCATTTGATGTGATGTAATGAAATCATGAGCTCAGCCTCAGAGCAAAGACTGAAGATTTTAACCTTTAAAACAAATCCTGCTGTTTAATTATGAACATATTTCAACATGTAGCTGTTTGTCTGCGACTGACGGCACATTGTAGCTGAAAGAGCCGCAGGTCCAGCAGCTCTAAAACAAATACAACACCAAACTGGATAAACTCACCCATGAAACATCTCGATCCACCAATAAACTTCCAACAAAACGGCCTTTTAATGAAGAAGGGTTCTAGTGAACGGCTGATTCAAACTTTCAGCTGAACCTAAAGAGGGACAGCTGTTTAATGATCAACAATCAGCTGCAGCTGGGTTTTATCAGGTGTTGTGTGGGGACACCTCAGCTCAGTACGAGGAAGTACAGCGGTACCAGGAGGCCAGACCACCTCGGACGGTGGTTTACGTGCACTTTGAGGGAGTTCAGAACTGGATTTAGTGACGCGTGAGAGCTGGAAACTGAACAGTTTGACTCCCCTGGAGGAAAAACTTGAGACAAACTGGGCTGACAATAAAAAGGGACCACAGAAGGTCCAAAACCAACCAGAACAAACCCAGAAGAAACTTACCAGTTTGACGTTCGGGGATCCAGAACGTTCATTAAACCTACATCATGATCTCATCTTCAGAAGATCTCGTTTCTGGATTTGACTGAAACGAGCTGAAAATAACCACCAGATGTAAATCTCAGCGTCCCTTCAAGGAACTCTGGCTTTGGATTATTTTTTTTAATCTCCTCGGTGCACAGACGGAACAAAAAGTGTTCATCTTTTCTTTATTTTATGAAGATGGGATCATCTCAGAGGGAAGGATTTTGTGTTTTTGTAAATTCTGAGCTTCTTGAGGCAAAGTCGAGTTTGTTCTCTGACACCCCCCCAAAGCTGAACATCGTTGGAACTTCAGATTTTTCAAGGGCCAGCAGTGAAACTGAAACATTTATTTAACGTTTTTAACTAAAGTTCTGGATCGGTTTTATAAAAACATCCCCGCTTGTGTGTCGCTTTCGCCCACCAAAATCAACCAAATCCGAATATCTCAGGAGAACTTTCCTCGTTGAGCTGAAGTCCACAAAAAGCAGCCTTCCTTTCCAAACCACCGCCCCCACATCCCCCCCTGTTTGCTAATTTCTATTTATATACCATGAAGGGAAATAATGAAAACCAGATGAGCGGGCAGAGGAAGGCCGAAGCCGTGGAAGAGGACGACTGTTTATATCCTGCTGCACCGCGGGCCGTGGTCGGGCTAAGAAAAGGACTGCCCCGGTAGGATGTGTGGGCTGGAGGTTCCACTGTGACTCACTTGGTAGTCATGCATGTTTGCACTTGTACGGCTTTAAAAAGTTGCAGAAAGGGATTCGCCAAGCCTAACAACTCCAAACAGCATTACGTGGGCGTGCGGAGCTGCTAAATTTACTCCTGAAACAAGTGCAGAGGGGGGTGGGGGTGTCATCAGCGTATATGAATCTCGTCATGAGTCAGATTTCTTACAGAGTTCTGTTCTGGTGAGGCAGGATACATGGAAGGTGAAAGAAACTTAAAAATGTTCTTTATCTGATTAGACCAACGCTTTAAGACGCATGAAAGTCCCAACAGAGGGAAGTTAGTGGGAGTTTAACGTTTTTTCTTTTTTTATTGTGTCTAAAGCTGGAAAATATCAAGTAAACACCGCCTTCCTGAATAGATCTGCTCCGTTCCCCTTCATCCGTACGGAGGAACTACAGCCAGACCTGGGGAAAAAAAAACAAAAAAAAGAAAGAGGCCTTCCCTATTGTTTGCCCTCATGCAGAAGCCAGGAGTGAACGAGGCTCGGATTGCATTTCTGAAAGGTAACAGGAAATTGACAAATCACTAATCCGCTCTTTAACTATTCAGGACGACAAAAGGTGCATTCCAACGAGCGGGCGAAGAAAAGCCCGGCGAGTACGGACGGGACGCCTCTTTAATGCGTCGCAGTCTGACTGAAAATCAAAACAAGACACTTCCCTTCCGCTCAGGAGCTTCGAGTCTGTGGATTATTTAAACACAAACCATTTGAAACGGCAAAAAGCTTCAACTGGGCGGCTCATGTCTGCAAAGCTCTGGATCCAAAGAGCCCGGCCCGTTGCAGCACCCGAGCCTCCGTGTTTGATTATTGACAAGTTTTAATTTAAACCGTCACCTGCGCTGTAGAAATGAAACCAAACGTTACAAAGTTCACTGGAACTGGATGAAATGCTGCAGTTTGAAGTTGAACCCGGTCGTTTTCCAGATGTTGATGTGCAGGGACGCACTCAACAAAAACAAAGCCCTCGAGAACCACGAGGAGTCACGTGACCAAGCGTCAGGCTGGAGCCTGTGGAGCGTACGTGTCAAACTCAAGGCCCGGGGGCCAAATGTGGCCCTCGATATGACGTCTGGCCCCAAACAGGATATGCAAAACATATTTAAAAAAAATCTTTGGTTATGATGTCAAAAGCACAACAGAGAACATCAAATCAAAGATGTTGGTATCGAACTTTCTGAAATTGGCCCTTAGTTTGAAAAAGGTTTTAATTGTGGCCCCTTTTAGTGAGTTGGACACCCCTGCTGGAGGGAAACGAACGAGAGCACGACGATCTCAAGTGGAAATCTAAACACAAACGTCCTGTGAGTGAAACCAACACGTTTTTATATAAACACGTCCACACGTTAACAGACAGCTGCTGCATGTCGGCCATTTTATTCACTTCAATCTACTCCACAAGGTCCTGATTGTGAGATCACTTCATTAAATTAATAAAAATATATAAAAAACTTGGATTATCCTCCTGAAACATGAGCCGCTGGAGCAGAATCAGAGCTGAAGGAACTCCGTCACAGAATAAAAACTACAGTTTGAGGATGAGACAGGTTCTCAGGACCAGCAGGTCCAGAACCTGTCAGACCTGAACCCTCTGGATGTGATGAAGATGGAGGATCACAGTCATCAAACAGCTGATGAAAGGTGGGAGCGCTCCAAGAGCTGTTATCAAAAACTTCTGGGTTTTGGCCCCAAATATCAATTTCTGATCTCCGTTAAGATCAAACATTATTTTTATGCCGTAAAAAAAATATTAAAACCTTTTTTCTATTTTCTGTTTGTCACAATCTGCAAAGAAACACCTTAAATAATAAACTGTTGTTTTTCTTTCAGCTGCTCCCTCCTTCAGTCGTCGCCACGGCGACCAAACCGACATGAAAGATATGACAACCTGTCCTGACGCTGCTCAATAATCCAGAAGAATAATCTAAAGTTCAGCTCCTCTGGACAGATTCTTCTTTGAAATGTTTTATCTTTAACCCAAAGGACTTCTTCAGTCTGAGGAGCTGCAACAAACTCAGTCTTATAAATATCGTCTTCTCATAGTGGATCAACCAGTTTGTTATTGACATCCAGAACTAGCTGTTCACATGAAAAAAGTTCTGGACATCAACAACAAACTAGTTGATCCACTATGAGAAGGTGATGTTTATAAGACTGAGTTTGTTGCAGCTCCTCAGACTGAAGAAGTCCTTTGGGTTAAAGATAAAACGTTTCAAAGAAGAATCTGTCTAGTGGAGCTGAACTTTATAGATTATTCTTCTGGATTATTGACTGATCTTTGTTGGATCTGTCAAACTGTTCTACGCCCGTCGAGGCTGCGCCGCCCTCGGAGCGGCTGCAGCCCCCGAACACCAACATTAAAGGCTAAAACGATAAGAGAACGATTGGCCCCGCCCCCGGACGGCGCCATCATTTAAGTTTTTAGTCCCTTCAGCTCTTTCTTTGGGTAAAAGTTTCATCATTTAATAATTTAACGACAGATTAACAGACTGCCATACGTGACAACTGTTGACCAACCAAGCAACTTCCAAAGTGATGATGTAATGCTGCCCCCCCTCCCCCCGAGGGCCTGGAGGTGTAGAAGTGTGTGCAACTCGGTGGCTGCGAGGGGGTGGGGGTCACTGGACTTCCAAAGTGATAAATTCACAAACAAAAAAAGAGCTGACCAAATGGAGGGGGAGGGATGTGGGTTTGGGTGGGGGCTGCCCCCCCAGGGTCATTGCCTTTAGTGCGGTGGGGGGCGTGCCATAAAAACAAAGCACTCATGGCCTCGGTTTATGATCTTTGAACAGGTGGCTCCTCGGTGCTCGCCCCAGACCATTTGGGAGTTTGTGTCCCGGTGGAGCAGCGTGAAAGCTCGGGGAGCGCACGGCGGCGACTCGCCGAACGCAGCTCCCGCCGCTCTGGGGCCAATCACGTCAACGACCTGCACCGTTTGAACTTCAGGCCTACGGAGGAGAACCACAGCACAGGAACCCTGAAGAACATTGGGCTGATCTTCAGCTACAAGCTGTTTCTGTTGCCTCTGCCACGAGTTATACACACACACACACACACACACGCACACACACCAGATAGTGCCTTGCTGTTCACCACCGAGCTCAAACTCCAGGAACCTTGGAGCTCAGCGCTCGTCTGCAGAGTAAAGACACGAGAGGCAGCGCTCGTTTCATTAATTCATATATTTCTGCATTAAAGTTAACATAGTTTCTTTGTGCCACCCTTTAATTTCTCAGTAAGTATTTGATATTTTGTTATATTCAGACATGAGTAAATTTAAGACTGTCTCTTGCAATAAATATCATAAAATAATAGAGCTTCACATAATAAATATTTTTTTTTTTTTTACAACGACCAAAAAAAACCAACAAAAAAAAAAGTTTAACAAGACATTTTTGTTTTTTTTTTTCTTTTAAAAATAGACAAAATTCATCTTATGGAGCAAACAATGTACACAAACTGAACAAGGTGGGAGAATGCCACAGAACGTGTGTGAGTGGGCGTGGCCAACACGACGAGATGACTGTGCTTTAGCTAACGCGACATGAAGAACACCGGGGGGGGGGGGTGAGCGCGGAGAACCCGCCATCGGCTACATGGCCGCCTCAGATCGTCCTTCACAGATTTGGTGCGAGGCAGAAACTGTAGTTGTTTGTTTCCACATCTGTATAAAAATAGTGTTAACGAGGAGCTGGACAGGCGCAGGAACGATTAAGGCAAACACTGGTCTGTAGAAACATGGTCCTGATCCGGGGGGGGGGGGGGGGGGGGGGGGGGGATTGAGTGGTTTTCCTTTTAGCTCCGCACTGTTCTGCAGCCAGGAGGACGGTTGGGCGGGAGGTGCTTAGACTGTTTGATAGATGTGTGACCGTCATCGTCATATGATCCACATGAAGTCTCGTGTGCGCTCGCAGTCGTAGAGAACCCTGGGGACGGGATCAGGATCAGGATCAGGATCAGGATCAGGAGGGCTTGTCCCGGCTCTGTTGGGCCCAGCTCTCCAGTTTACAGTACACAGTGTTGGAGTTCTTGCAGCGGCAGCCGGGCCTGTTGACCCGGTCGTAGCAGCGCTGGCACGCCTTCAGGCAGCCCTTGACGGGCGGGTAGCACAGCAGGCAGGGGAACAGTACCGACATTAATCCCATGCACAGGAAGCGAGAGCAGCAGTGGGAGCGCGACAGCGAGCAGGGGTGGTCGGCGCACGAGTCCCCCTCGTCGTCGTTGGAGCAGTGGTAGAAGATGCCCTTGACCAGGCACATGCACGTGCCGTGCTCCAGCGCGCTCTCCGCCGAGCAGAGGCACTGGCCGTTGCACGCCAGGCACGAGGGCAGGCTCCTGGGGGCCGTGCAGTCGCTGCACTTGCACTTCCCGCAGCGCTCGCAGATGAACTGGTGCCGGGCAGCGGCCACCGCGCCACCGTCCAACAAGTCCAATTTCCCTTTGCCCTGGGGCTTCAGCGGCGCCTCAAGCGGGGGCTGGTGGGGGTGGGGGCCCTGCTGGGGCTGCAGGTTCTTGGGTTTAGGTTGAGTCCGAACAGGCCAGTCCGCTCGGTGGTGCTGCGTGTTCACGCCGGGCCTCGCAGGCGGCGAGCGGGCCAACAGTCCTTGCTCGGAGGAGGCGCTGCTGTTGCTCCCTGAACTGGCGGCGCTCCCTGTGCTGGTGGAGCGGCTGAGCCCGGGCGCCCGCGGCCCGCCGGACACGACCGCCACGCCACCCCCGGGGTGGTGGTGACCCAGCGTCCGGTGCTCGTAGTTGTTGTTCACGTTGACGAGGATGACCTCGTGAGTCCTCTCCTGCTTGTCCTGGGGCCTGGGGGCCATGCGGGGCGCAGGGGGCCTCCGCGCCACCGAAGGCCCCTCCGTGTACTCGTTGCTGGAGCGGATGGCCTTGATCTGTTCCAGGGAGAGAATGGCCGCATGCTCGATCTCCAACCTCTGCCGGCTCTCCAGGGAGGGCTGCTGGATCACCACGAATGAACCGCCGGGGCCATGTTGACTTTGGAGCTCCATCTGGGGGGGGATCACCACTTCCGACATTCACCGTGGACGTGCATCGGAAAACCTGCCAGGGGAGACAAAGGAGAGACACGATCAGGCAAACAGTCGCTCCGAGGCCTCGACATTTTGTCACGATCGTTCCGACAGCACGCTCCAGGTTTGACCTTTGGTTTTTATTCGCTCCGTTTTCGTCCCGTCAACAACGAGACTCTGGATTCGGTGACGTGAGACAACCAGGGAGAAGTTGACCATTAACCTCTCAGCGCTCACATCCAGACTTCAGCGGGCCCACAAGCACTTCCCCTGCTCATTTCCATGTCTATAGTTAACATGTAAATGCGGCGAGGACACGATCCAAGGGAACCGGACGAGCGGCCTCACTTGGTATTCTGTCCCAACACCGAGACGCAGGTTTGGAAAAACCAGGACGCCTTCAGAACCTGCAGGTCAGAGCGGACTGGAGCAAACAAACTGCACGGGTGAACTCTTTTTTTACTGGATGTTCTGACAGAACTTTGTTGTGGTTTGGTGCTGGAGAAAGAAACTGAACTGATGTGATGTTGAGCTTCAGCCTTAGAGATCAGAAGCTCCACAAACAAACAAACAAACAAACTGAGCATTTAGCTGCTCTGAGGTTCATTTCTACTGAGGAGAGCAGATGATCTCCACGCGCTCACATCACAGGAGGCTCCAGCAGGAACTTATGAATGAAACCCGCCGTGGGGGAGGGGAGCTCCTTACAGCTCAGACACGGGGACGCACACGCACGGAAATCCATCATAAAGGGTCCCAGCCGGCGCGAGCGTTCATCTCGTGCTGAAAAACCCGGAGCTTGTTGATGCGCGACTCCGACAAACAAACAAACAAACAAACAAACAAAAACAAGCTGTAGGCTGCAAAGCAGAGCTGCAGCTGTTCGCACGTGCTCACCTACATGCAATCATCCACGCTGTCGAATCCATCCAGCACGTTCTCAAAACTCCATCCACAGAGGAAGCGGCCGCGGAGCGTCCACGCGCGCGCGCTACGCGCTGAAACGCATGGTTCCGTGTTTAATCCACTCGAGGGGGTCCCGGGTGTATTCCGTTCCTTCCTGCTCTCTGGGAGGAGAAGTTCGGCGCAGGTCACGCGTGCATTTGTCCCGAGGTCTCACTTTGTAAATCCACGGCGGAGTCTCCAGAGGTCGCGCGCGCGCGCAGGAGGCCGAGCAAACTGCGTCAAAACGCACGATTACATCCACGAGCTCCGTCTCGCTTTGCGGAGAGCCGCGCTGGCCTTGCTGTTGCGCAGAATGTGCGCGGCGGTGCGTCCTCGGGTCAGACTGCGGTGCGCGGCGGTGCGCGCGGCTCTGCGGGCCTCCTCAGCTCTGAATGAATGGAGACGCAGCGCGCACTGTTTGCTCCACTAGACAACTCCCATTGGCCGCTCACGCGCTGAAACAGGATACAGCGCATCCGCTCCTGATTCATTGGGCAGATGTGGAGGGCCGGCCCGACGGGAGGTGCGCGCGCCTCTTAAGGTGGAACGGCTTTCCACTGCGCGAGGAGGAGGGTGAGTTCTGAATGAGGTTACTGGGAGTAGTGGTGGTGACGCAACAACTCCCTGGTTAATCAATTGAAAGGCTGAATCATGTGATCGATCAGGACTGGAGGAAACATTTCTTTGACTTCACGCTCCTAATTGTAGATGATTAAACACAAAATCCTGAACTACATCATTTACTCCAGATGTAAACAAGAAATCCTAAATGAAGCTCGAGTCACGTGACTGACAGGCTGTTTGTGGAGGTAAACAAACAAACAAACAAACAGTTTCTTGACAAACTGATTTCAAACTAAAATCTCTGGAGACGTTTCCTTCCTTTTAAGGAGGAACATGAACCAAAGTGCAGCTGGAATCCATGAATTTATTTAAAAAGATCCTCATGGAGCAGCTGTGAATGTTCAGATGGGGGGGGGGGGGGGGG
>JARVGQ010001175.1:3912565-3923296 GCA_031762355.1 Hypsolebias martinsi | reverse complement strand
TTGGTCTTGAGACCGGTCTCAAGACCACGTTTTGATGGTCTTGTCTCGGTCTCGGACATTGAAGACTCTGGATTTTATTTCAAGACCAGTCAAGACCACACCTGTGGGAACATCAGTAAACTGCCAGAATATTTACCAGTGTACTTGTTAACATCCTTTCCTTTATTGGATGCAAAACGTACTGATTCAAATCCAAGCAACAACGTGTCTCATTGCCAAATAAAGTACATGTTTTTTGTTACTGCTGTCACACCCACCCTCTTTCACTCGCACGTGGTTCTGTATCAACAGAACAATACAGACAACAGAACGTAACGTCACAACCAGGGGTGAAAGTAAGTTGGTCTGGTCCAGTACTGTGTACCACTAAAAGATTTTACACCGGTACGCAGTACCTGGAAGAGAGGGTCTGTCTTCTGCAAAGCCTCATTCAGAACCAGTCACGGCTGCACTTTGGGTCAGAATAGACCCACTAGCAATAAGCAGCCTGAAACACGACTTAGTTAATAAATAGCTTTTTTTAATCCCATTTCAAATTGTTTCTTAACTGTTCGTGCTCTGCTGGAGCCTCAATTCTCTACTGCGGTGAAGTGATTTTTACGTTGGACATTTGAGCTCCGTGGCTCCAGCGGTGTGTTCCTCTCGTTCGATCCGAAGCAGGCAGTCTGATTTCTGTCAGCTGCGTTCAGTCTGCTTCTCCTCCGAGACGTAATGGTTCGTTTAGGGGCCGTCAACAAATTACCAAACCAAACATTCTCCAGAAACAAATCTTTTAGATCATTTGACCCACTGACACAAAACTAACGTTGAACTACTCTAGCAGACCTGACACACAAGACATCATCATTTATTTCTCATTTTAAAGCATTTTCTAATTAGTTATAGAGCAAAAACCATGATTTTTGAACAAATATGTAAAATTAGAAAATGCTTTAAAATGAGAAATAAATGCAGGTGCCTCATCTGTCAGGTCTAGTAGAATAGTTTAACATTAGTTTTGTGTCAGTGGGTCACATGACATGAACATTGTTGTGCAAAAACCACTGAATGTCTGATTTCTTTGTTATGCAGCTTTGAACGTTTAGAAAAGTTGATACATCCATTCAAAAGCAAACTTAAAGTTGCAGTATGTAACTTTTATTAAAAATATTTGTACAAAAGTTACATATGCTTTTTGTACATATCTGTTTAGTATAAGACAGATCATCTGTGAAAAGATGGAGCTCTAAGTCTTGAGGTCTTGGTCTAGACTTGGCCTTGGACTCCAAAGTCTTGGTCTTGACTACAACACTGGCATATTTGTGCCACAATTGCAAGAAACTGAAACGGTAATCACAGTAAGTTTCTTTCGGCTGCTCCCTCTTCAGGGGTCACCCCAATGAACAAGCTTAAATGACTGTTTTACGCTGGATTCCCTTCCTGACCTGCACTTGAACCCACAGCCTCAGGATTACAGGGCTGCAGCACTGACCACTGAGCTACCATCACAAATGGGTGAAAAGCCGTTTGTCTCGTCAGTGTGTTCTTGTTTACTTGACTTACAGGCAAAGTTTGTGCACTTCAATCAGTGATAGCTGGGGGCACCGTAACTGTCCCGTATTTTGTGGTGAGATGTTTGCAAACCACTGCTCTATCGTGCAAAGCTCTGAGAAATGCAGAGTGAAAATCCCGGGTTTACAGCTGAAACCACACGGTGCAGGAAAACCAAGCAGCTGTGATCAGTGTGAGCTCAAGCTGACAGCTGTGAAACCGACGTTCAGTTCAAATGAGTTAAAACTACTGTTGGATTATATGAGATTATACTGACAGTACAAACTGTGGTGATTTTAGACTAACTCAGCACCTCTGAAAAATAATGTAAATATATATATATATATATATATATATATTTTTTTTTTTTTTTTCTTTTTTAGGTGGTTCTGGGTTTTGTTTATTTCATTTATGATTCAATGCAATAAAATAAACAAATTTAAAAGTTAACAGATTGTTGTAATATTGTACTAGGTTTAATTACATAATGACTGTAATTGCTGGATGTCCAGCCCCTGAGCTGCAGGCTTACAGTAACTGTGGCCCCATGAGCAGTTTAGTTGAACATCCCTTCTTTAGAGGGTGGAATGGTTTGTTCCATCTCCAAATCCTAAACGGAGTCTGGAAAAATGTAAAAGATGATGAAGTCCTGCGGCCGACCTCATGATCAGCCCAACACGACAGTGATAAACAGGAAGTACATGTTCAACCGAATGACGCAAGTTGTCATAATTATATTGTATGCTTCATGGTTTAATTAAAGGTTAATGCTTAAAGTTAGTTGTGCTTTTGTAGATATATGTTGTAACTTCTGGTTGCACAAGTTTAGTCTTTGTTATGATCAGTTAACACTAAATTCAAAGCGTTTATTAAGTTGAGCAGTGTAAAGCAGAGTGCTCCATCTGTAGCATTTTAGCTAGCGCATCTGTATTGCACGCTGCTAGCTTAGCGCTACTTCTTATGCCAATGGCCACCACAATGTTCAAGCCAAGAGCCACTGTCAGCACTGTGGGCTAAGCCCCCCTAAAGGTCAGATTCTAGAATCGCCCCTGCATACAAATCACAACAGATGTCTTGTTGAAACAGATTAAAATATAATTTGAACTACAAAATATACAAACTTAGTACCAGTTTCAATGATTTTTGTTAACAAGTTTTCACATTTGTTAAACCTCACTGTCTTTATTGACACAACTCGACCACCTGTCATCAGTGGTAAACTGTGATGCTTCAGTCTGACCAGCAGCAGAATATTTACAGAGAAGTAAACCGTAAACCTCAAACACCAAACTAGATCCGAATTATTATAAAACAAAACGCACACATCTATGACCTCTCCTAATGTCAGAGCTGACTGTAGCCTTTTAGCGTTGCAGCACGTGCACACGTGCACAGTGATTGCTGCACAAGCCAGAGATTCAAACACAAACTTTGCCTTAACATCCAGCTGCAGTTCATGTGAGCAGCTGTCGAGTTCTCTGAAAATTAAAATGCAGAACGCTCAGAACGCAGCAAAACCTGATAAGATTGTAGATAGTCGAGTGCTTTCACACAGCTTTTCTCAGTTTATGAAATAAATTTTAAAAAAGGCTTGAAATGACGGTAAGTCAAGGTCGGCCAGAGTTCTATGGTGACCAGAAAAAGGTGTCCGCCTGTGACATCAGGAACAGTTTCATTGGAGTCGAGGATGAATTTGACAAAAACTTAATTCTGGTGTCGCAAGGTTGGTGGTAGTTTTCAAGATGAATGTTTTTTTCTGGATTGGAATTAAACAGGGAATGATGGTACACCTAAATGTTTTTGGTGCCAGAGATTCAAATGGGTAGGAGCTTTTCACAAGGCTGAAATTCAGCAAGAAGCTTGGTCTAAACCAGAAATATACATTTATTTATATAAAACATCAATCACCATGGGTTTGGATCCCCATTCAAGGTCCTCATGGCTGAGGATGATAAAGGTGAGGGAACAGTCCACAACTGCACCCAGAGGAGATCTAAAGGCAGTTTGGACCACAGATACTAAGACCATCATTGGTATCACACTCCACTGTCATGGATTGAAAGCTTGCAAAGCCCTCAAGGTCCCTCTACTCAAGAATGCCCATCTTCACTTTGCCAGTGAACACTGTGGTCTCAACAGTCTTCAGATCATTAGCAAGTTCCTCCGGTGCGCAGCGTAGGTTGTGCCTTCACCATTTCATCATCATCCTCATCCCCTGAAGTAAGGCCTTGCATGCAGTGTTTCAAAATCAGTTCTTATTTACAAACTAGACATGGAAATCATTTTACTCAACGAATTGCCAAATCAGTGTTTACCGTCTTCAGGTTTTTCAGAACTCGGATGCAAGCGTGCCAACTCAAATAAACCAACAAACTCACATCACACCCGATTTACTGTAACTTCCCTTCGCTGGCACTGGTTAATAACATTATTTATCTGAGGAGCTTCAAACACCAAGTCAAATCCCGGCTGGGGGCCTTTCTGGGTGGAGTTTGCATGTTCTCTCTGTGCATGCATGGGTTTTCTCCAGTTTCCTCCCACAGACCAAAAACATGCATGTTAGACTGATTGCAACTCTAAATTGTCTCTAAGTGAGAGAGACAGTGAATGGTTGTTTGTCTCCTTTGTCTCTGTGTGTCCCTGTGATGGACTGGAGACATGTCCAGGTGTCCCCTGCCTCTCACACAGTGATGACCCGAAAATGAAGAAGCAGGTAAAGATAATGGATGGATTTGAAACTTTTGACTATTAAAATAAAACTACAGGAACTGGAGACCATTCACTTCTTTTGAAGTGATCAAACAAATGTAAAAAAAAAATGTCAGATCAAACACTTCTTTCCCACAACATCTGCAAGCACAGTCTGAAATTTATAGCGGTGAAGCCCCAAAACCTCGAGACGACACATCTGTCCGTTGATGGCTCATTATTTAAGCACATTCTTAAACAATAACTGTGTTAGGATCACTTTAACATCTCAGGATCTTTCTTTTTTTTTTTTTTTTTTATTAAACGATTCAGTAACAAGAAATATCGTGTTCACAACGCAGTCATGGTTTTAACCTAAAACTATCATAAGACAAACGACGGCATCTAAAAATCTCAAATCTTAGAAAAAAGCCTTAAAGAGATGATTAAAAATAATTTTTCAGTCGTTTTAGTTAAGATATGAAGACTGGAGCAAATACAAGAAAACATCTGGTTGTACAAAGCAACCACTGAAATTATTTGCGATCATTAATGCCATTTTTTTTCTACATAAAAGAAGTTAAAATAATTAACTAGAGAAAAGTGGACATGAAAATCAGGCCACCCCGATGGGGAAACTTTTTTTTTTTTTTTTTTAAACAATGATTCCTGTCCTTTAATGACACATCCCAGTAAGCTCTATGGAGCAAAACAAAAATGGACAGATTCATTTTTGTAAAAGACCAAACTGACAACGAGTCACCTGATTCAGAGTTGGCAGAAACCCACAGGTACAGACCGAGCGCACCCTGCTGCGGTGGCAGGTCCTAACCAAACTTCCACCGCCTTCTATCACATCATCACCAGCACAGAAAGAAAAACATAGTTTCCCTTTGATTTATTGGGCACTAAACCACTGACCTTTACTTCTGACATGAGCTGTAGTTGTTGGTCAATGTGCAGTAATTCACCCCACACACGACGTCACAGCAGGTGAAAAATGAAAAAGATGACAAACAAAACGTCATTACTTTCACAAAACTGTTTTTTTAACGCGCTCCACCCACAGGTAATTGAATTATTACTTTTACTATCACCGACTATCACTTTAATACATTTGAACTAATTGACAGTTGTTCGTCAAACTAATATCTACGTTTTTTCAGTTCAAGAACGTTTCCCACGAAACTCAAGCTCAGAAAAATACAAGAATCAAAAATAAGTCCTTACGTCCATGTTTTAGATAATAAAACAAAGTCACTGAAGAAGAGCAGAAGTAAGTTTTCATACTTGTGCACCGTACGTGACTTTCTGGTTAACTAGCTACAGTAAAAAGTAAAATAAAATAAATTCCATGAGGGTGCTCATCATCTGCTGCTTTTCTTGCATAGTTTTAAATTAAAGATCTCATATGATCTGTTAGCGTTTGGGGTATGTGTGGGGATTACTAACAATTACTACCACTCCAAAAGTTCCCAAATATCTATAAAGTAATCCACCTTATTACTGGGGGCTCCACTGTATTAATGATTCTGGGTACAACTTCCTGTCAGACAGGAAGTAGCAGTAACATTGGTTAACCATAGCGGAGCACGGACCGCGATTTATTTGAAAGTAATTTACATTCAGTTCAGCAGATAAAACTCTGTTTTTGTTTTGTTTACATTTAATTAACAACAATAAAGTTTACTAAAGTAGCCGTGCTGAGTTCAGGTACCTGTTGTGTTCAGGGCTGCAGAACAACCAGACCAAACTAAATCAGTGACTATAATAGAGTTTGGAACATGGACACAAAACAAAGAGAGTTCCTGTGAAAACAGGTATAGTTTACATCTCCTTCCTACAGATGAAGAATTAAGAAGCAAGTGTCTGAAAAATGTGAACTTGAAGAGACCACCCAAAACTCTGCATGTGAGCTTATTTCACTTTGGTGACAAACGACTGACGGAGGAAAACCTGCATCCTACTTTGTGTCTGGACTACAATAAACCACCGGAGAAGAGACGCCGGATCCTCAGGAGGATTGAAAACAGTGACGAGAACATCAGGTTTGATTTCTGGACGTCACAGCTTCATTTGTTCATCTTCAGTTTTATGATTTTCTCTGTAATGAACCCAAACTCAGTGATGGAGACTTTAAGACTTTGGCTGAGCTCTGTGTCTGATTTAAGGTCAATAAGATTGTGTCCCACCTCTTTTAACAAAACACAACCGACATTATTACTGTGGAGATACTGATGCACCTCAGAGCTTCTCAGGTTGCTCATCACTTCACCGTCAGAAGAAGTAGCTAAAAATGTGAGAATATTTAATCTGCAGCTGCTTATTCAGGTCGTCCTCCATCCCTCGTCCTTATGGGGTGCCGTTTGTAGTTACGCAGTCAAAAATTAACTGCAATATTTTGGTTTATTTAGCCTTTAATAAGGGGAAAAAAAGTTTTTTTTTGTCATATTTGCACCATGTTATTTATTTTTCATTCAATCTTTATTTAGACAGGTTATTCCCATTGAGACTCTAAATAAATAAAGTTTGAATGAAAAAAATAAATAACATGGTGAAAATATGACTGAAAACAATTATTTTTTTCTTATTAAAAGCTAAAAAACCCCAAAATGTTGTTAACCACAATATTCATACATTGTAAATGTTCCCAACTAAATATTTAATTTATAATCTAAATACTGTATTTAGTTTACAAACTAAATACTTAACTTGCAAGTTAAATATTTAGTTAATGAACTAAATATTTAGGTGTAAATTAAATATTTAATTTTCCAGCTAAATATTTATTTTCAAAACTAAACATTTTAATTTCCAAACTAAATATTTATTGTCCAAGCTAAATATTTAATTTCTAAACTAAACAATTTGTTAACTAAATATTTAGCTCTGATCTAAATATTTAGCTTGCAAGTTAAATATTTAAATCAGTTAAATATTTACGGTAGTCAGCAAATTAAATATTTATTTTGGAAATTAAATGTTTAGCTTAGAAATTAAATGTTTAGATTGGAAATGAAATGTTTAGCTAGGTACAATAAAAATTTAGTTTTGCAATTAAATGTTTAGTTTTGAAAATAAATATTTAGCTTGGAATTTAAATATTTAATATACACCTAAATTTTTAGTTTCTAACTAAATATTTATTTTGCAAGCAAAATATTTAGTTGGGAACTATGACATTTATAAATGTATTAATAACTTGGTGAAAATATGACTTAGAATTTTTTATTTATTTGTTTATGAAAGGCTAAACTAAAATATTACTGTTAATTTTTGACTGTGCAACTTTACAAACAGCTCCCCATACGTCCTCAGCAGGTACGATTACATTGTTCTGTTGAAGCTCTGACAGGTGTTGTTCCTACATGTTTAAATTGAATCCACAATGCTTGGAGAAACTGCATTAACTCGTTCTGTTCACACAGAAACAAACGCCGGTTCTGGTCTGCGCTGGATGTCGTGCCCATAATTCATGCAAGGCAACATGGAGGCGAGGAATAAGATGGAACCTCCTCCAGCTCCTCGTGATCAGACGTAACCTCGCCTCAGATCGGAGATGTAATCGTTTTCTTTTTTTTGACGTTTTAATTTGTCAAATGCTTCATTTCACTCCCTGTTTGGTCCCATTGACTGAATGTGAATGTGAACCTGTCCAGAGATCCAGAAGACCCTTTCATGGATCATTAGTTTTGGTAATTTACTCCTTTATAGCAATTTAAGTCTGATTTATTTTCCACTAGACTCAAAGAAATTTTTCTCATTCGCGTGGCTGTGAGACGTTCTTTTTATACTCGTAGAAAAAACTGCAGAGCAGAACTGCTGGTCAGATGATGATGGAGCAGTTGAACAAAGATGGTCTCACAATTTCAAGTAGTGAGGTGATGTTCATGAACAACTCGAATCCTTTGGACGGCTCTTTATTTTTACCTCTTCAGTTGGACAGACAAAGACTTCTTTGATTTTTCACTGAGACAAAGAAGAACAGGCAACGGGGAGGAGTCCAGCAGCTCAGGAGGGGAGAGGGTTTCCTGCTTGACAAGACACATGGTATGAAGATGACGTACGTGATGACGCCACTACCGTTCACAATTGAACGGATCTTCAAGATCTGGTTCCCTTCAAGAAGCCATCTCCATTTACAAGACAGTGGTGAGACCAGCTGTGTTGTGTGGTCTGGAGACAGAGACATGGACACAAAGACAGGAGACAGAACTGGAAGTAGAAATGAAGATTTTGAGGTTCTCCTTAGGAGTGACAAGGATGGAGAAGATCAGGAATGAGATCATCAGAGGTACAGCACATGTTGATCAACTGGGAGATAAAGTTAGAGAGGACACACTGAGATGGTTTGGACATGTCCAGAGGAGGGACAGTGGGTTTATTGGTAGAAGGATGTTAGAAATGCAGCTGCAGAAAGACGAACGGGAAATATATGAATACAGTTAAGAAAGAACATGGAGGTATTTGGACTGAGGACAGAGGAGACAGAGGACATAGTGAGACGGAGGAGGACTTGCTGTGGAGACCCTGAAGAGGAAAATGCTGAAAGAAGAAGAAGATGCAAAGCATTACATGGTAAATGTGTACTTGTGTCCAGGAAGCTGAAGGAGCGTGTTCCCTGGTCATACGACTCCTCTGCACATGTCCAGCTCATCTGAGGAACCAGAGCTTCAGATCTACTCATACACTGATGGGACACACCTCAGAGGCAGTGAGGGGTTCAGTGTCTTACCTTCCTGTTTGAAATGCAGAAGATCGTGTTTGTAGAAACTAGAATCTAAGGTGCAGACAAAAACTGTAAAAAGCTCAGAGGTAAAGAGAAAAAATAATTTTCAGACCAGAACTCAACGCGTGGACACGTCATCCAAAATATGTACAGAGCAACGCAGAAAACAGAGGCCTCAACCAGGACTGGCAGAACTCACCATGAGGAAACTGTCTGAGCCGGCGGGATCAGGTGAGAGTGGGCGGGGCCTGAGCAGGAAACGGGATCAGATGACAGGTAAAACACAAGTAACAGAAAAAAACACAAGCACCCAAAACACTCTGACAGAAATGGATTTAAAATGTTTGTGTTGATGCACAATAAAGAATGAATCTCATTTAAAACTTTGTCCACTGAACATCAAAGTTCATGCTCAGTGATGCAACAACCTTAAGGCAGGTCCACCTAAGATGAACTTTTCTGACACTTTGTACAACAATAAGCTTTAAAATAAATATTTAGAAGAAATGTTAATTCATATTCCAAAAAACATCTGATCTAAAGTACAGGAAGTATTTACTGAAGTACTTCACAGCACTGTACTGTGTACTTGCGTTTTTTTTTTCTTTCAGAGCATTGTCATATAAAATAGTTGAAATACTTTTTAACAGTCAAAGATCAAATAAAGAACAAAATGTTTCCTCTGGAGTTCTCGTTTTAATTTAGCCACTAAAGGTGGTTCTGTTTCATGGTTTTTAACTGGTGAGTGTTCCTTAAGTAGATGCGTCCTCTCAGAGACACGCGCGGGCGATAAAGCAATTTTTATGACAAGCTCCACTTCTGGCCTCCAAGTGTCTCTTCTGTCCGCTAGATGGCGCAGCAGCACATTGTATGAAGGTGGAGCCCACAGACTGCTGCGTGGGGGCGCGGGGGTCCACGAGGGGTCGTGCTCCACTGCAGGAAAGACCCCTCTGCAGAGATCTGGCTCGCTGCGGTGACGTAATCAGGACGGTGGGCTATGACGTCATGCACGAGACTAAAGAACGAGACGTTGTTTCTGACACTTCAGACTTTCACAGTAAAATCCAGGGGGGCCCGAAGAACCTGAACGAGAGAAACTGTCTCAAGAAGCTTTCTTTGTCTGGAACCTGATTGTTTTTTTTTTTCTAACACATTTTCACAGAAAAATAAAACATGCAGAAAAAAGAGAATTAGTGTAAAAGTCATTCAACCGTTTTTCTAAAATCACTTCATTTAAACCACAGGCTCCAAACTGCTGCGACCAATCAGAGGCGGAGCTAAGATTTGTTACTGAGGGAGGGGGGCACGAGGTGTCAGCAGGGGTCAGAGGTTACTGTTGAGGAAATGATGACATTTGGACTTCAGCTGTAAATAACACAACAAGTGTTTGTCAACAACTTCATAAAGACAACCAGTTGTCTTCATCATCTTCACACACAATTTCATCTTCATCTAAATTATTTTAATTTCTGAACAAACGGAATTAATGCAAAGCAAGTGTTAAACTATTTTTTTTTCCTCTCTCTCAAGGAGCCCATATTTACTCTGGTCCTGTTCGAGAGACAACCTCATCAATACTTTGGAAAAAGGAACAAATAATTTGATGAGTTTTTCCAGATTTATTTATTTTCAGACTTTTTGGTTTATTCAACCTTCAGGACGGAGTATTGTTGTATTTAGAAATAAAAAAATAATTAAAAAATAAAAGGCAGCACTAGTTAGTTGAGCCTTTTCTTTGATCCTGTCTGGACACACACACACACACACACACACACACACATATA
>JARVGQ010001175.1:3820774-3845098 GCA_031762355.1 Hypsolebias martinsi | reverse complement strand
AGTACAGTTTGGCAAGTCGTGCACGCAAAAATAGATCGACTTTAAAAACTGGCTGCACCGCACAGCTCGCTGGTCGCACACGCTGCCACACAACGTTGGTCCATTTATCAAGATACTGTAGTACTTTAAAGATGGCCGTCCCAACGTGGCCGTGCCTTAAACGGCCTTTTGTTTTTTTTATATTGGTTCATGAAAATTTTATCTTAAAAATCTTTACATGGCTGCCATGTTTGCATTGCATGGTCCTTACAGCAGGAATGTTGTGATTTGTCCAAGGCTGCACTGGAAATGCTACAGCTAGCTGCCACTGCCACAACTTTCCCTTCAAAACCCCCATAAAAATCTAAATAAACAAGTTGTTTCGTGGCAACAATCCACTTCGCTCTTGGTCCCTGTAAGAACCGAAGCGGACGTTTGTTGCGTTGTTTATTTGTTTTTGTTTTGTTTTGTTGTGCTCGCTCCTCGTGTGATTGACGGGCACTGACCTGACAGAAGGTGAGCGGTTTAAAGTTTTTCTGTTTGTTGTCACATTTGTTCACCTTTTGTTAACTGAGTCAGAAGTGTTAAAAAGTTTATGTTTTTAATAAATAATACAAGTTGATTTAAGTTTGGATTAGTGGAAACACGTCACAGTGAACAAACAGCTGATGAACATGTTAGTTTCTTCTTGATGGACATTACAGACTTCTCAGACTGGCCATCAGCTTGTTGGTCCGTCACAATTAAACTTTATTTCTTCAAAGAGCAGAAGCCCACGTCAAAATATCTGAATTACTGCTTTAAGACGCATGATCTCACAGTTTTAGCTTCAAAGAGGAAGACAAATTGAATGCTTTTAAACTGGACAATGAATGTTTTTCATATTCCAGTTTTTAGCTTTGTGGGAAAATATTCACGTTAAAAGCATTAAATCAGTTTTTTTGTGTTTCTTCCTCGACTGCTGCATAAAATGTGCAGAGAACCACAAATGAGCAAAAAGCAAACGCCCCCAGCGTAAATCAAACGACAGAACTCCACATTATGAATGATTTCGTAAATTGTTCAGCAGCTAAATAATTCATCACATTTCCCATCATCGCCGAAGACGAGCGCGTGGTCCGCTGCCACATCGCTCGTTAACCAGCCTGCTAATGGCGCTCGGCCAGCGACGAAGGAGTGGACGAGTCAGAGACTCGCTGTCGTGCGTCAGCAGCAGTGTTGTGATCAGCAGCCGTGACCTCTGTGTTTCACAATCATCGCATCACAACCGGTCAGGTCAAAGGTCACTGCTAATGGAGGGAGAAGTACCGGGCGGCAGCCTCTTGTCAGGGTGTGTGTGTGTGTGTTTGTTGTGGTGTGGAGGTGGGAGCGGCCCGTTCTGTGGTAACTCATGTGATGGAGAACATGATAAATGACAGTATGGGCTTTTACATTCCTCAAAAAGTTGCTGTTTTGTAGCAGGACGTTAGTCTGGTTTCACGTTTGGATCTGATTTTTGTTGGTTCATGGGTTCATTCCAGGGTTGTTCAGCTAAAAACACTGAGGGGGCCACAGTTACTGAAAGCCGAGATGTCAGGGCCCAGACATCCACTAGTTATTGTCATTAAGTTTGTTTTACAGTTTTAAATCCAGTGTATTTTAAAAATGAACTCACTGGTGGGCTGAACTGAGCTCACCTGTGGGCCTGATTTGGCCCCTGGGCCACCAGCTGAACAACCCTGATTTATTCCTTTTGGAACATGCTTCATCTTCTGTGGTTATGCTTGTGTTTAGTTCTGTTCCTTGTGTTTTCACGTGTTTTTGTGTGTTTCTTTGTTCCACCACTCATGTCTCCGCGTTCAGCTGGCCACGCCCACTCACACCTGTACCCTGTCTCATAAAGACCAGTAGCCCCCCATCTCCTCGTTAGCCTCAGTCCATGAAGTTCCATTAAACACGTTGCATCTGGTCCTCCTTGTGCCTCCCAGGACTTCCTCACATCCTCGTTTATTTATTTATTTATTAGTTATTTTTGCCTTATTAAAAAAAAAGTTTTGTTTTTGAACTCCTCATGTGAAATTTGCACCACTGGGTCCCAAATCTGCATTCACAGTGACATTCTTATATTCAGATTTAAAGGATGGAGCATGCAGATAAAACTGCTTTGTTTACGTTGAGTGCATACCTGCATTTCAGACTTGCGCATCAATATATCTGTAAAATGACTCACATAATCACAGCCATTTTGAAATATAGTCCAGGATGACAGATTTTATGTTTGCACTGAGTGCCTTTTAAGCGCAACCGGTTAGAATAATTATTTGATTCAAAATTAAGGAAGTGTTTAAAAAATTATAAATGTTGATGCAGTTGAAGCATTTTGGTTTTTGCACGGTCTATTCTTCTCCACCAGGTGGTTACGCTGCTGGGGTCACGAGTTCACGTTTGCATCATGCGTTTCCCACGAAGCATCTCAGTTAACAAACCGCACGACACAACTTTCAGTATAAAATAAACTTTTACAAACATCACTACTGTAAGAGCAATGTAAAGGTTTATGAAATAGTGTTTGTGTACATTTCTCTGAAACGTGTTGAAGTTAGGATTGTTTTAAGGTCGCAGAGACTGATAATATTCTGATTGCTGATCACTGCAGGTAAGACAATGCCTGCTGATGACTAATCCACTGAACCTCACCCCCATTTAACAGTTTGACACTGGTTGTTTAATTTAAAGCATTTAACCAGCAGTTGTTTATTTGTTCATCTTTGACTTTAGTACAGTGCAAAGAACTATAAAATAATCAGTTTAATATAATTGTTTTGACACTGATTGTTGAATTAAAGCATGTAACCAGCAGTTGTTTTAATTCAAGACACGATGCTGGAAAAAACCCAACATTAAACTTGTTCAAAATAAATATGAACATAAAACTGTTTATTTTTTCATTGATTATTTGTTACATTTATGAACTTTCATCTTTGACTTTAATACACTGCAAAGAACTATAAAATAATCAGTTTAATATAAATGTTTTGGTACCTCTTTACAATAAGGCTCCACTTATCAGATTAAGTTACTACCTCACAAGGTAGTAACTTAATCTGATATGTTTAATATAATAACTACATGAAATAGGTGAACAGATCTGGTTCACTATTTGGTAAGAAACTGGTCAGTTTTGTCTCTTTCTCACCCTTAATTAATGCATAATAATCAGTTATTAATGATGTATAAAGCATTTATACAGGAATTAATAACATATCTATAAACTACTTATTAGCCATCTGTGAGGGGATCCTTATTGTTAAGTGATACCAATTTTAGAAATAAAAAGCAGCTGGAAGTAGATTTATTGTGGTACCTTTCAGGAAGACTATCAAAATAAAAGTCAGCATGTTTTGGGTTCTGGTCCAAGGCCCGTGTGTCTCTGCAGGAAACTATTTTTAAAGCTTGATCTAAATTAGAGAACCTCCAAATAAACTCCCTCAACTTTCTCCCTCCTGTTTGTCTCCCTCCCCTGTATTGTATCTCACCCTGTCCTCCCCACTCATCTGTCTTTCCCTCCCCACTCCTTTCACTCTTTCACTTTTTCTCCCCCCTGAGTCCCACCTCTGCTTCCCTCCAGCTCTGCTCTGCATTCTTTCTCCATCCTTCCCCTCCTTCCGTCTCCCACTCCTCCTCTGGATCCCTCAGCATCCAGCCGACAGAGAGTCATCCATCTTCATTGGGGAGACACATGCGCTGTTTTGACAGCGGAGCGAAAAGGAAGGAAAGCAGCAACCCCATGACAGCGAAGACACATTATCGGTGGGAAAACACATCCAAGCATCAATTACAGAAGCCGTGTAACTCCACTCACACTGTAGGTACCGTCTGAGTCCAACTCACCGTGAACGTGTCCGATCCAGTCGTAAATAAAAACGTAAAGTTGTTCATTATATTCAATCACTCTGTCTGACATTAAAACTGTCTAAACATTTGAATTAGCTCGTATCAGTGGCTGCAAGTTTAAATTTGTTTCAACCAGTTTTCACCTTGATTTGATTTTTGTGTGAACGCCTGAACTCTGTTGTGATCCATTTTACTTCCATACGTCTTTTTGGCATCTTTCTCGTTCCACAAGTTTTGTGCTGTTTCAACAAATCGTAAATCAAAATGTTCAGCTTGTTCAGGAGAAGGATGATATGACTTTTGATATTGGTGCACCTTTAGCTGTTTGAAATATTTAGCTTTTTCTGCCGCTTTTCTTCTCATAGAAACTGAATTGAGCTCATTTTACATCCTTCAAATATTTAGATGTGTTTACAACCTTTTACTGCTCCTTTCACATTTTGCTCTGCTTCAGCTTCTTTCAGCTTCCTTGTGCAAATGTAAACTTTTTTCAGCTGCTTTCAGCTAATTTCAGCTGTTTGTGCTCCTTTCAGTTTCCTTATGCTAACCGCAACATTTTTGATCTTTTTCCAACCTCTTTCGACTAATTTCAGCTTGTTATGCTCCTTTCAGTTTCTTTGTGCAAGTTTCAGCTTTTTATTTCAGCTACTTTTTATCTATTTTTATGGTGATTTTAGATTTCGCAGCCAATTTCACATTTTAAAACTCATTTCAACTTTTTTCAGCCTAATTCAGCAGCAACACACTCTCTCCACTTCCTTCTGGTAACTTAAGTTTCTTTTGGCCTTTTTAGCTGCCTTTCAGCTGTTCTGTTGCTTATTTCAGCTAATGTCCACCTTTTTGCGCTCGTTTCAGTTCTACCTTTTCAGCTACTTTTTTTTTTTTTAGCAATCTTGGCTAATTTCAGCTGTTTTCACATACATTTTAGTTTTTTGTGATAATTTCAGCTACTTTCAGCCTATCTGATAACTCTCAATCAGGTCATCTGGACAGATTTGACACCTGGATTACTGAGCATGAACTTTCTTTACTTTCAGCCTAATTAACTTATTTATGCTAATTTCAGTTTTTTATGCTCCTTTCATCTTTTTTCTACTAATTTAAGCTTTTTTCTGCTATTTCAGCTATATTTAGCTGTCTTGAAGTAAATTGAACTTTTTCAGCTAATTCCACTTTTTTAATAGCTCATTCCAGCTCCTTTCACTTCCTTCTGGTAGTGTAAGCTTCGTTCAGCCTGTTCCAGCTTTTTTGTTGTTGTTATTGCTCATTTCAGCTTTTTTTTTAGGTAATTTCCTAATTTTTGTGATCATTTCTGCTTATTTCAACCCAGTTCAGTAAATAAGTGTTGTTTCTGCTTTCTTCTGCTAATTTAGGATTGTTCTTCCATTTCAGCTAATTTCAGCTGTTTTTCATCAAGTTCTTCAGCAGTTAGCGTTCACGCTGCAGTTTCACAGGAAATGCAATTTCTGTTTCTGCATCCATAAAAAAAGACGACTGGCTGAAGGTCGTTTGACTGCACAGTTGTATTTTCCCACTGATTGACCGTTCTTCATTCTAACGTTTTCTACAAAAGTTGGCGTGATGAGAGACAAAGTGACGCAGCGGACGTCAGCGACATGACTTGTGGATCTGGGTTTGTATTTAATTGCTGTCAGAGGTGATCCTTGTCGATGTCCTTTCCTCCAGAACCGCGTCTCCTGGACCATAAAGATGACACTTCAATTAAGTGGCGTGTCTCCGGGCTGAGGGGATGTGACAGGGATGTTGGTGAAAGCTGCCACGAGGGCCTCGCCGGTGTCAGCACCGCTGCTTTATTGTGCTGTCAGGAAATTAAGAAGGAGGGAATGAATCTCTGACCGTCGCTCAATAAATCTCCAAACTCACAGAGAAAATTCAGTTTTTCATTCAGAAAATTAAGCCTTGCCACGTCTACGTTGTGTGCGTTGTACAGTTGTACGATGGAAAAGTTTGCTGGGAAGGCCACAGTTTAAACAGGAAGAAAGAAAGAAAAAAAGCAGGATTTTATTTTTCATATTTTATGGAATTTTTTATATCCAATTTTTAATTTCCTTTCTCCCTTTTGCTTTAATCTCTGACAAAAAGTGACAGTTTATTTTACCTGAGAGGTTTAAAGTGAAAAAAAAATCAGAATTCTAATTGTTTAAATCAGCTGAACTCACATCACAATTCACACACCCTACCTTCCCTTCCGAGGTTAATCAGGATCTTTGGAGAAGGCCCTTTAGCCTTGTTCAGTCAGCACTGAGGGGACACTGCAGGTAATAAAGTCCTGAGAGCGCACACTGTAGCTGCACTCACGCAGTGACATGTAGGAGGAGATGTATGAAGGCAGCAGACCAAGAAGTGATTTAAAGATGAAAATGTACCAGTGGAAGAGTCTGTGTGAAGTTAATGATGTCCAGTTAACCAGTGAATACTGGGTGCAGTGGTGGGTACGGTAATCACAGCCAGTTATGAATCTTAGTGCACCGTGATAGACAGCATCCAACATCTGCAGGTGCTTGTGGGAGCGTTCATGTAAATGTCACTGAGGTCAATGAAGGGAAGGAAAGTTGCAGTTACAAGGTGTTTCCTAGAGTTGAGAGTTAGACAGGATCTGTTTCTGAAAAAGAAACCCAGTTTAACTTTCAGTTTCTTTACTAGGTTTTCCACATTGAGCTTAAAAGATGTGAATCGACCAAAACACCCAAATATTTGTTGGAATCAACAAAAGCAACAGGAACACCATTCAAAGATAAAATAGAAGGAAGGACTTCTGGTTTGGAAATCACCAACCCTTTGGTTTTGTCAGCATTTAGCACCAGTTTGAGACGGAGCAAATCTTACTGATGTCAAAAGCAGATTGTAAAAGCTGGAAAACCTTAGCAACTGTTATAGCTTGACAATAAACAACTGCGTCGTCAGTAGAAATCTAAGGATGCATCAGGGATGAATTGACCTAAATTACGTATGTAGACTGTGAAGAGTGGTGCGTCCTAAGACTGAACCTTGCGGTACACCATTGTAGACCGTTAGATTCTTCTGACCAAAAGATCTTGCATATATTCAGGAACATACCAAGAAAACCCAATATGACCATCTGGAGGGAGGGTAGGGAGCATGATTAGATGCAAGTTCAACCTGTAAACACAAAGCACCAAATTAAAGGCGTGGACATTTGCTTTTTGTTTTAGTTTGAAACAAGAAACCTCCTCAGAAGAGAAGCAGAACATTTAGTTTAAAGAAACCAATCAACTTTGTCTTCATTTAAAGACTTTTATGAGAATTTATAACAGTCTGTTCAGTCATGGTTAAACAGACGTTTATTTTTAAATTTTCATTACAGTGCTTTCTTAACCAATCAGGTCTCTCTTGTAAATGAGTCCCCGAGGCTCAATGGGATCAACCTGTATAAATAAAGGTTGAATGAAAAAAACATGCGCTGCTAGTCTCTGTTTACTCTGTGTTTGCATTTTATATATTCATGGTTTATTGTTTGATATTTTAGAGATTTTCATCTATTTGCTTCAGAGTACTTTAACTGTATTATGCAAACATGGATCCTTTAAGTCTAGCTGAAAACTGCAAAGTGTTGCTGGTTTTCTTTTTCTTTTTAGCCAATTTGCAGCAAACCCAGTTTTTTTTTTATATTTTTTTTTTTATAAGACTTGAGTTTTTAAGATGTGTTTTTGAAATCTTGACTCATCTTTCTGAAATATGTCATCGTCTGAGACGAGACTCGTCCCATTGATCACAGTTAGCTCCAGGTCTGCTTTGATATTCTATTATCAGCATGAATTAATGCAGCGCAGACGTCTGGAATCAGATCCGTCTTGCATGACTTTAATGCAATGATGATGCAACGTTGACGAAAGGAAAAGAAAGTTGACTTTGACGGAGAGAGATCGTCTCCAATTCAGGCGAGACGGCGGGCTTGAGTGGCTCCTTAAAGAAATAGATTGCATGACTGCTGGAAGCAGACAAGATGATGCTGCTTTAACAAAACTGACACAATGTACTTTTTACAACCAGTGTGTGTAATCAGTGAGGAACTAGTTGAAGTACATTTAACCACAGTACTCACAATCAAAGAGCAAATACACAAAGATTGACACCAATTTCATTAAGACTGATGGAAAACATTAAATGAAGTAAAACAAAGAATCTGAACTTTTTTTCTGACAATTTAAAATCTGTAAACAAAATTTATAATTGGTTGCCAGATGCTTTGTTGACCTGCAGAAACAGCCGAAGTGACTGAAAATAGGTCAGCAATGGCAACATGTGTGGAAGAATGGTTTGGGATGGAAAAGTTGGAGAATTTTTCTGTTTTGATGCATATTTACATTCAGATTTTATTGAGTAAAATATGCAGATTTATGTGTTTTGTTTACACTGAGTGCATAACCGCATCATATCTGGAAAACTGCCGGAGTAAACGTTTTCAGTCTGCGCCTTTTCATAAAGTTCATGATGGGCTTTTTGTGTTGATGTATGGTTTACAAAGAGTGCATTTAAAAAGACCCAGTCTGCAGCAGGTTGGAGCCCAGATTGCTCCAGACGTGAAACTAAAGTGAAATCTTTCATGCTTTCATCTTTCTCTGTGACAAACTCTGAAAAAGGGAAGAGCTGAAACAGACAAACTTTTAAATGACCCATTTTGCATCTCATGTTACGTGTTGACATGCATCTGCACTGGTTTCCTGTCTGTCAGGGGACTTTGGTCAAGGTTTATGAATGTTTTTTAACTGCCATATTTTCCTGACTATAAGTCACACTTTTTTTTTTTTTTCATAGTTTGGCCAGTCCTGTGATTTATAGTCTCAAGCAACTTATTTACGGTTTTTCCCTATTCATAATGCAATTTTTGACTGACACTTTAAATGTTCATTCATACTGACATGAACCAAAAAGTAAACATGACCATTTGCAGCAGCGAGAGGGCACTCTAGGCTTTTGACAACCATATGTTGTTCCTCTACCGCTAACTCACCCCCCTCAAAAATAAAACATTCACTCAGAGACAACTGAGAAAAACTTTACACAAGTAAAATGTTCCCAAAAAGAAAATCCTATTCTGCAGATTGCAAACTGCAGATAATAAAATATGCAGCCCAAAACGCTAATCGAGCAGCAGCTTGTTAGCTTGTTAGCTCGTTGGCTTGTTATGTTAATTACGTCTGTTCAGGATCCCAAGTATGTTCTGTGTTGTTGTTATTTCAGATTAAATGTCTGTTCTTGCACATTGTGAAATACACTCCTAAATAAATGCAACTTATACTCCGAAGCAACTTATAGTTTGGAAAATATGGTATTATGGCTGAGAATAACTGCCCATGAACCATGTGTTTGTGTTACACAAGTTATTTTCTCTCTGAGAGAGAGCAGAAAGCGAGCTGATTTGATCCTGCATGTGCAGCTGGGTGGCCGAGGTCATCAGTGTCTGCCTGTGAGCTGTGAGAGATGATAAGATTATAAAAACAATTCCCGCACGCTGCTCATGGCAGATTCTCGTGACTGGGCTCCATGCCTGTAGAACTTGTGTACGTCTGTGCAGTGAAAGTCTGTCCTTGAAAGTAAAACCATCGAGCGTGGCTTCTTTGAGTCATTTAGATGAATGGAGGATATTTTTACACTGTCCTTAACAGAAAATGATGGTGCAGCAAATGTGAATGTGAATTCAGTCATCTATAAATCAGTCTGTGGTTTGTTTAATATGTATATATGTAAATAAGTCCCTTCAAACTTAAAGCATCGTGTCTTTTATGTGATTTAGCATAAACTGCATTTAGCTAAACTCCAGTATTATTGCTTGTTTTCATGCTTATCCGTGTTTATTTGTCATACAGGTATAAATACAGGTAAACACGCTTTAGTTTTAATACACAATAAAAAAAAATCAAGATGTGTATTAGAATGATGGAGGAAAACCTGGAACACACCAACGTCTCGTCCCTCCACATGTTAATGATTTAAAGAGGCAGGAAGTAATGCACCTACGTGTTCCGATAATGAATTTAGTCAACCTCCATCTCCATAAAGCCTTACATCATTACTTGTAAATGTGTTCAACGAAATGTTTCCCAGCCATCCCGACATGATGCGGATCACAGTAATAAGTCCTTGATTTACTACTAAAATGATCCTTTGTGATTTTATTTGTGCCTAATGTTGTTTTTAAAGTTGTCACATAAATCAAGTCGAATCAAGAGGAGGAAGAGGTGATTCTCTCTTCCTCCCTGGTGCATTAGCTCATCCTCGTCTTGCAGACATTCTCCCCGCCTGGCGCTCACTTCCCGTCTGTAGGCGCTCATGCTGAGCACGCTCACTGCTTCCTCTTGACGACCCTCTGAGGTACATTTGATGTCAGCGTGAACAGCTTGTTTTCCTTTGCTCTTTCACGTTTCATCCTTTGCTTGCTCCCCGTCTCAAGCTTCTCTTTCTCCTGGAGTCTGAGGCGACGTCACGTTATTGGACTCAGGTCTGAGTGGCTGCGGTGCCCGATTGATGGCCACCAGGGAGAGTGTGTCAGCGACATGAAATGAAGCACAGAAAGAGTGTGTTTCTGCCTCCATCCATCATCCCACAGCCGTAATCAGGCCTTGATGGAGGACCAGCAGGATGGAGGAAGAGGGTGACAGACGTGTGCTGCTGCACTCGCAAAGCTGCTGACTTTATTGTGACACACTTTCTCTTTAACCCCCAACTAACAGTGACGCTTGGTGCTGAGTAAGAGCTTCATCAAAACCAGCATTAAGTCCTTGTTTTATGAAAATCTTCTGTGTGAAAATAATTTTCCACGTATCCAATGAAATGTTTCACTCTTCAGCTGTGGGGATGCAGTCCCCTCATTTTTATTATCATCATGCAAGTGCTTGTGCCTGTGTGTGTGTGTCTATTCATTCAACCTTTATTTTAACAGGTTAGTCCCACTGAGCCATGAGGACTCATTTACAAGATGCACAAGGATGCACGCACATCCCTTCTCAGTATGGAGTTCCTCAGGGTTCAATGCTTGGACCAATACTCTTTACTACTACTGGAGGACAAATTGACTTCATTTCTTAAAACAAATAGTTACAAATTAATAGTTTACATTTGAAATTAATTCTATCTTAACATGTGATTCTTGACCTGCCATTGTGTATCTGTTCCTCCTTCCTTTTCCTCTCAAACCCAGCTGGTCGAAGCAGATGACCGCTTGCCCTGAGCCTGGTTCTGCTGGAAGTTTCTTCCTCATGAGGGAGTTTTTCCTTTCCACTGTCGTCTTCGTGCTTGCTCAAGATGGGAGTTCTGTGATGGAGTTAAACTCAAATCAGTCTGTTCCTTAGATAAATAATAACAACTGACTTCTTATGTATATGAGTATTTCTGGTCAGTGCCCTGTGACGACTTCTGTTGTGACTTGACGCTATATAAATAAACTGAATCGAACTGAATTGAACTGAACTGACTTGAACTGAGTAGTGCCTGGGTTGAACTGCAGCTCCTGGAAATACTGAGAACAGAAGCCAAACCACCAACGCATGGTTAAAACCTGCACATGAGGACTTCACTCTCCAGCACATAAGGGGTTAACCAAATAAGGAAAACAGGGAATTTGAAGATAAAGATTGTAAACAAATCAATGATTTCATAAAAGCTTTCGATTTTTGATAACTCAGTATCCATCACTGGTACAAGAAAACTTTTACCAAGAATTCAGGCACCTTTATTTATTTTTTTAATGTAACCTGTATTTATACAGGTTAAACTCATTGAGTCATGAGGACTCATTTTAAAGAGACCAGTTTTAGACAGACAACAAATGGACAACTATATACAACAATAAAAAGCAATTAAAAATATATGTTGTTATAAAAACAATAAAATCAAAATGCCATATAAAACAAGGTAAAATACTAACTAGTACTACCCTATGTAGGTACCAGGAATGGAGTACCTACATGATGTATATTTCTTGCAAGTACAAGGTACCCCCATGTTCATACACTGTAGTGCAGGGGCCAATAAGGATTACATACCCTGTAAGTAATGAGTACTTACATGGGCTGTAACCTGTATATTCCATGTACTGTTAGGGGACAAACTTGATGCTTACACATAGTATATACCGCATTAAATACTTATATGTGACATACTGGATACCAGTACTATGGAGGGGTGTACCACCAGTATTTATATGGAGTATAAACCCCAAAAGTAATGGGTATTTACAAATGATGTACCCTCAAGGTTCCAGGTACTTACATGGGACATGAGTAGTGCATACCTTGTAAGTATCGAGTACTTGTATTTCTGACGTAACGGGAACTATCTTATGTATCCTGAAATACTGGGCACCTATGGGATGTACCAATGTAAGTACCGGTTATTCCCATGGGGTACATACCTTGTAAGTAGCAGGTACTTATATGGGACATACTTGATACTTACATGTGGTATGTACCTTGTAAGTATTGTATTGGGTACTAACAACGATTATGGTATTTGTAAATATTGAGTACTGGGTATTTACATGGGCTACAAGCCTTGTACCACTAAATTTCATTTTGTTTATTTGACAGGGATATTGCACACAAACATAGAAGAGAACAAGTCTGTGGCTGAGGCGTTGCACGAAGAGCACAGAGCTACAGCTGATTCACAACTCCAGTCCCTGGTTGCACATTTCTACAGGTATGCATTAAAATACATACAATTTAGCAATGAATTTATTTATTTATTAACCTTTATTTAAACAGGCAAATCCCATTTGCCTGTTTAAATAAAAATACAGTAAGATTACACATGACTCCCTGCCTACATATTCATGTAATCAACCTTGCAACCTCCAAATTCATATAATAAAATCTACACGTTATAATACAAACAATTTATACATTAAAATACAATAAAAATACAAACTTAATCCTCCCTACAAGTTCACAAACAACCCTGCAAATAGGATATTAAATAGGATGTACCCACTACATACCCAGTTAGTAAAGGGTAACAAATCATTTCAAAGATTTGGCAATTAAACACCGGATGCACATCCTGGGCTTGAACCTGGAGCCCACGGTTTGGACCAGGTATGTTCTGAGCTGTGGTATCTCAGGGTAAGTTTATCAGGGACACATAACTAAAATCTTTACAACTCAATTAATTCATCATGCTGAACAGCCTCTTGGAGTGATGTATTTTCTTTGTCTGATGAACACAACCTGCAAAAAGAAAAACAATATTTCACAAGATCTCACCAGACGAGAACCTTTTCTGTTCATCAGCCACGAGTGTGTCTCTTATGCTGCACTTCTACTTTGTTATTTGTCACAAAGGTGATTAATAATCACTTAGTGTGTTATTGCACAGCATGTTGAAGCAACCCCTGCTCCTGCACCTCGCTGAGCCTCTCGGCTGTCGGTCCGAGGGAGGAGGACCCCGCAGGAGAAGAAGAGTCACTTTCTGCTCGTCTGTTCGTCCGAGCGTCCGCCAGAGTTACTCCTGCATCGTCTCCAGCACTAAACACAAAAACTGCTGACACACACACGACGCAGGGCACGTGCACAGACAAATAACAAATAAAAGAGGAAATTTAATCATTATTGACTGATGTGAAACAAAGAAAATGTCAGCTGTGATGCAATAAATGACAGAACCTCCCCCAACGTCAATCAAGAGCACTTCTCTCTAATTTTGCTTGAACATTTTTTTTTTTTAACAGGATATGATGAAACTGATGATTTCAGATTTACACAAATTAATCAAGAAAATGTTGCATGGGAGAGTGATGATGCTCTGTATAAGAAAACAAACAAACAAACAAAGGACCTCTGACCTCATCCAGTCCTGCCATTAATGCTGAACTAATGCACGAGATGTTATTCCAGGTAGGACTGCAGCTCATTCATCAGTGTCAGATGAAAGCTTCTGCAAGACAAATATCCATTAAGTGCCCGGCCTAAGTGTTTCTTTTTTCCAGAATAATATATGATACCCATTCATTCCAAGGTAAATAAAAGACTCAGTTTCATCTAAAGATTTATTTCAGTCTGAACTAATCCAAAAACATTTGCTGTAAAAATGTGCAAAGGACTTTTTCTGCAAACATTTTACACCTTTTCTCATAAATCTCCATTAAATGAACTTTATCGTGACTGTAGTTTTATCTGACTCGCTGTGAGAAATCTCCTGCGTTGACATGATGATGAATGATCTCGGTCTTCACCTGGTGATAAGTACACGCAATGACAGAAACACATTTATCTCTGGGCAGACTCTACTCCCTGGTGGATGCACACACAGACTGCTGCAGACTCACGTGCACAGCGCTGCGTGCACATGTCACAGATCGCTCCGTCAACAGTCCTCATCTGTTAACGTGCAGGCGTTTCCTTCCACCAATTATTCCACGATTAGCATTTAATTGTTTTTGTTTAAGGAAGAATAAATCCAGACTTTAAGCTCTGTCTTGGCTCACCTGTGCACGGCACTTTGTGAACTTTGACAGGACTGCGATGTCACAAACAAAGAAAAAATAAACATCTGATTCATGCTGCCGTACAGACAAACTGTTTGACTTTATTAATTATGTTTCCAATGCAACAAACTGCTGCACTGAATATTGCCACAGAGTGCTGACAGTTTGTTTTCCCCGCACGATAAAGACAAGTGAGACTTTCATTTAACTGTGTGGTTATATCTAGGCGTAAGAAAGGCTCCTTTTGAAAATTGGGATGTTAAGTCAAAATCCAAGATGGCTGCCACCATTAATGTCCCATCCGTTTTGTGAGCATGATAACTTAAAAAACAAGCGAGGCACCGACTTCCATTTTGGTGCATGGCTGCAGGCGTAAGAAAAACTGTCAAAATCCAAGATGGCCACCAACACATCTACACATGTAAAGTGGCCATCCTGATCATTTTATGAAACTATGCTTTCAAGTTTTTATATTGCTCAAATGACTGTGGTGGCCATAGATTGATCTATGGGGGGCCAGTGTCACCACTGGCCACCCCCTGGCTCCACGACTGCACCTGTTGGATAAAATGCTCCTCCACTCGTCAGGATCCGTCACTCTGCACCACCTGAGTAAAAAACAAAAGAAAGAACCTCTTCTATTCCTCTCTACAGTGTCACTCCCCCCCACTTGAACATCTTAAACCAAAAACATTTAGGTTTACTTGCATTTCCTATTCAGTTTTATTTAAGAATATTTATTTTTTTGTCTTAGATGTGTCGACTTGTGTGACAGAATGACTCGAGACTTGTTTTATTTTGGGGAAAAGGTCCTTCAGCTTCTCAGGTTTAGTAGGTCAAACGTTCAAGAGGACCCAGTTGCAGTCCTTTAGGAAGAAGAGCCTGATTTTCCAAAACCCCACATTAGTTTCATAATAAAAACAGTAATTATGGGGTAAATATGCAACCTTGTCATCATCTCTGAGATTAATCGTTATATCCTGTAAGCTCCCTCCCGTCTGACACTGATGTGTTTCCAGAGAACATGCGTCGTCACATGGATGACCTCCTTCATGTCGGTCACATCAGACAAACAGCACGAGTGTCCAGACAAAATTATATCTCAGGTTTACAGCACAAGGTTTAACCATTAAAATCCAAACCTCAAATTAAATTCATCTTGTATTTTATCACTCACTTTGAAATATAATTAGAAACACAATAAAATTGACTCGTATGTGAGGCTGTTATGACAGAAACTTCTTCTCACTAAGTCCAAGAACAGGCCTTAGATGAATAAAATTAACGTTTTTATTCGAGCTTATCATGGTTGCCGTCCATCTGTCAATGTTTTCTTGTCTCCTCCCCACAAATTCTGATCCGCTCAAGATAAAAAAAAAAAAAAACAAACTTCTTACAGACATTAGAGTTGCACAATCTTTTCTTGCTCCCAGCTTCCAGGTCAAGGCCACAAATCAAGATCAAAGTTCAAAGTCTGCTTGTCTGTGCCATAACTTTTGATCTGCTCCAAAAAAAAGGTTAAAGACAAAAACAAGACGTTTCACTTCTCATCCGAGGAGCTTTCTCAGTTCAAAGAACAGGAAGTGTGGGGTTCGACTTACAAAGCTGAGGTGTTGTGGAAGCTAGATTCACATGCAGATTTCCCTCTCGCTCCTCAGAACAGAGGTTCGTTAGGGTCTTTGTTAGTCTGACTCACAGATGACCCACTCTGGACACATGAATTAAATTCTTGATTGATGTGAAACTGACTGGGTATCAGGCATAAGTATAGTTTTTTTTAAAGCTGAAATCTGAGACCTTCTCCTCTGTTTTTTTTTTTTTTTTTTTTACATGGATGGCTTCCTTCACCTCAAACCATCTGTCTTTTCAGTCCAAAATGTGAACATTCTGGTCCTCAGTTGAGTGATCTTTATCCTTGAGAAGTAGGTGAACTGCTGAATCTTGTCCTGAGGAGCTGCCTCTCCTGTGTTGAGCCATGCATCTGTGAAGAAGCTGTTTGGGTTCTCCAGTGTAGAGGTCTGGACATTCCTCACCACACTGACCTGCAGACACCACACCACTGTTTGTGTTCGGGTGTTTTGTCCTCAGGGTGGACCAGCCTCTGTCTGACGGTCCTGTTGGGTTTCTAAATTTACCGGGATGTTGTCTTTTCTGATCCGCTCAAAAAAATTTAACAAAACGTGACACACGCTTGTCCCACATGCTGTGCAACCGTTTCATCACTCCGGCTCCAAGCTCAAGGTCACAAATCAAGGTTAAAGGCTATACGACGTCTTTGTTTGCTATAGATTGCTGTATTGTGGTATTATAGTTTGCAGATGAGCACATAATGTGCCTGTTAGAACTCCAGGAACCCAGATAGCATGAAAACCGTTGAAACGTTAACAGTGTTTTATTTTCACAGATTGACATTAAATGCCCAGTGGTGATCGGCTGGAGTCCTGAGGGGCAAGGATATAAATCAGGTGCGTACCACGTTAGAGGCTGAGGATTTAAACAAGGTCTTTCTTATCTTACAGGCTGGGGGGGGGAGGTGTCCAGGTTTTGGATACAATCCCACAAGGCTCCAGGAGAAAACACAGGTTTGGCAGGCCAGTGGATAGAGGGCAGTGAACACAAGGAGGTGCTGGGATCCAAGAAAGCCAGCACTCAGAGGCACGTGAAGACACAGGTGGACACAAGAAGTGAGCGATATTAGCATTAGTATATTAGTAATCACTTTCACCAGGACACTAAAAAGCCAGAAGCAATAACTACCATGAATCACTGGTTGAAGCTCCAGCGGAGAGTCGAGCTCGTCTGCAGCTTTGTGTAGTGGAGGATCCTCATCAATGGGAGGGCGTACAGGTGCGGGTGATTGACGGCCATATTGGGTCCGGGGCTGCAGCAGTACTGCACTCCCACGTATGTGGTAGTCCTCGTCAGTTACTCCCTGACAGCACGAACTGATCAGATCAACTTCAGATGAGATGATTCACCTTCTGAAACATTTGACACAAACGTTTCGTTTGGAGATAGATGGTTTGTTTCATTGATGAGTTGTGTTTGGTTTCCGACCCGTTTTTCAATGCAGACAAAGAATAACAACCATTTTTTAAACCCTGAGAGGAGTAAATTCTCCTGGATGTTTGTGCTGGCCTCCAGAAATGGAAGAACATGGAAATCCCCCCTTTTAAAATGTTTATGCTCAACCCTCCGCCCCGTTGCCTCTGCGTGCTCGGCCCATTAAAGCGCTCGCACTCTTCACTTTATCATTCTTATGACTTCAGCATCGGTGCTGAGGCTCTCCTCCACCTCTGTCTCTAATTCATCATCCTTTATAGAGACTAATAGGTGGGAGGTGACACCAGGGAGAGCTGCAGATGACTCCTGGCTGCTCAAATCCACTCAGAGTGAAGGGTTTTCATTTGCCTCCAAGACACGGTGGTATTCATTTGTTGCAATGGCACACAATTTTCTTCTGGCTTGGAGCGCCTGAATGGTTACGAGGACTCCTAAACAGCCCGGGCTCAGAAATGCTGCTCTCATTCTGCCACAACCTGTTTTATATTAAACCGTTTGTGTTTTAGTTCGTAGCGGGAGGATAATGTAATTTATGACGGTAAGGAATCATTGCAGATTTGTAAATAAAATGATGTACTGGGCATTTATTGAGCAGCTTAAAACAACGTGTTGAGCTGTAAAAGTGTCTGCATATTTTATTTCACTCAGGAGAAATCTGTTACGTTAGACTTTATTATACATTTCTGTGTCAGTGCACGTTAATGTTTTTAAGTAACACAAACCAGAGCCATATTCAGCAACTGATTTTCACACATTTGTGTAATTTAAAACATAAGCGGCTAACCTGAAAACCTACAGCCAATTCTGAATGTGCTTCAGTCACATAAATCAACTTTAAACCATCAGCGCGTCATAAAACCGCAACTGTTCTGCTTGAGATTCAGATAAGTGGCTAATTCTCATGTTCAGGCTTTAAAATCTACAAATCTGACCTTTACTTTTTAATCAAATAGAAATTTACAAAATATTTAGGGAATCCTAAGGAGCCTATATAAAGTTTAACCTATCATTTAGATGCCATGTCAGCTGTTTTATCTTAGTTTGGTGAGTGAGAGCTTTTAGGACCTGAGAGTGGGGATATTGTCACACTATATGTGAGATTTGCTGATTTCAGCAAGATTACAGCTGCAGCCCAAATGATAAATATTCATCCTGCCCTCAGGAAGTTGCTTTTCTGACTCGCCAAGTAGAAGAAACTGGAGACGTTCATAAAAGAGCCGAACCTTCTGATCGACTCTTTAAAACGAGCTATGAGAACTGAACCGTTCTTCCCCCCTCATGTTTCGAGCAGATGCAGAGACAGTTCAGTTCAGTTTATTTATATAGTGCCAAGTCACAACAGAAGTCACCTCAGGGCACTGAACAGACATTGTGCTTTGACGGAACACTCTTAAGAACAGGCTAAAGGGAGGAGAGCAGCAGTGTTTGTGATCGGCAAACGTGGTGGTAGTACATCTGTTCCAGGGGTGTCCAATCCTGTCCTGGAGGACCACCACTCTGCATGTTTTACTTGTTGGCCTGCTCCAACACACCTGGTTCAACTATTTACCTGATTCTTCATGTGCAGAATTCTGGTCATTGATTTAAATCAGGCGTGCTGGAGCAGAAAAACATCTAAAACAAGCTGGATGGTGGCCCACAAGGACCAGGATTGGACACACGTACGTTTTACATAGTGATGTGCGGATCGTTACTTAAACATTGATACCCCCAATACCAGAACTTCATGCTCTGGAATCGATTCTCAAATCACAGTATCAATACTTTTGATACTTCAGATACCCAAGTATTTGTAAGAATCGGCAAACTCAATAGGGCAGAACTGCTGGGACCAACTTCCTGTTTGAAATCAACATCCCTTTGGTTTTGTCTGCGTTTAGGACAAGTTTAAGACCGAACAACTCTGACTGGATGATATCAAAAGCAGATTGCACAAGCTGGAAAACCTTAGCAACTGTTTTAGCTCGACAATAAACAACTGTATCATCAGCATAGAAATGTAATGATGCATCAGGAATGAACTGACCTGCATCAACTACAAAGTATGTAGATTGTGAAAAGGGTGGGTTCTAAGACAGAGCCTTGTGGTACACCATTGTTATCAGCTATGTGTCCTCGTGATGGACTCGCGACCTGTCCATATGTCCCCCACTTCGGCACAATGACTGCTGGACATGGGCACCAGTGACCCCCCCCAACCTAAAAAGGAAGAAGTGGGTAAAGATAATGGATGGATGTTTCATGGTGTGTGTCCTTTCTGCTGTGATGATGTCCTCAGAGAGCTGGTGCCTACTTCCAGTTGTCTTTAGGTGAGAGGACACCAAGGACAGATCCTAAGACTAGCACAGAACCATTTAAACTTCCACTGAGACAATTTAGAGTAATCAGTTAACCTAATGGGCATGTTTTTGGTCAGTGGGAGGAAGCTGGAGTGCCTTGAGAAGATTCACTTGTGTTTGCGGAGAAAGGCACCAACTAGATAACCGATTAGATAACTGGAAGAAGTACCATTATGTTGAACACATTGCCTCCGATCTGAGAGACAGTTTGAGAAGCAACCAATGGTGTTAATGACACACGGTTGGTGGGAACTACTGTTTCTTCCGCCTGAGTAAGTGTGTATATGTGTGTAAGTGCAGTGGCCTGCTGCTCAGTCTCAGTCTGTAGATACAATGGTGGAGCATGAACAGAGTCATGTGTGGAGCTCTTTCAGTTCCACAAACACAAGAAGTGGTTTGCGAGGTTTGTGGAAAACTGGTTAAGAGCTGTAGCAACACAAGAAACCTTGTAAAACACCTCTGGATAAAACAGTTGTAAACATATCTGTTATTATTTTATAGGTATTTAATAGTTTATTTTAATAGTTTTACGATTTTTATTATTTCTGTTTTTTGCTACATATTTTGTATGATTGTGTCTGTTATATTCTGTTGTATGAGCTCAGCTGTAAATGAGACCACTACCTCCATATGCTCCAGGTTTTAAAATAAATACATTACTTTGATGTCTTGTGGTCTTTATGAGTCTTTGATTTGAAATACTTTACTTATTTAGATTTACCAGACACATTAAGCGTATTAGCACAAAGTATTGGTATCGGATAGGCATCACTAAGACTAGCCTGAATTTTACTCAGTATTGGAATCGGAAAGGAAATCGCAGTACCGAACACCACTAGCTTCATATCCACATGTGAATGCTGTTATCCAGTCGTTGTTTAGAAGAGACAACAAAAAAAAATATTGAATTTGATGTAGTTCCCATGCCAGGTCCCTATCTGGCGCTGTGCTTTTTCCATGCACGCCGACATTTCAGTCTGGAGAATGAACATAGTTAAAGGCCGTTCAGTGTTTAGAAGCTCGGAAGCTCTGATGGAGTCAAAAGTGTGATTGGTGCTAATGGCCCTCTGCAATGTCTTTCCTCGAGGCTAATGGACTATATGCCACGGGTAGTAGTGACGTACTTCCGTCGGAATTCAAGTGGGGTACATCACTGAAGCCCTGTTAAGACGCCCTTTTTAAGTGAAATCAGAACATTTCTGTTGTTATTCTAACATGCGTGCACACCACAGCAGCAACTGCTTTCTGATGTGAAAACGTTTTGAATCCAGGTCTTACAGGAAATTTTAGGAAACTGTGATGTACCCCACTTGAATTCCGACGGAAGTACGTCACCACTACCCGTGGCATATAGTCCATTAGCCTCGAGGAGAGACATTGCAGAGGGCCATTAGCACCAATCACACTTTTGACTTTTGACTCCTATCTACTGCAAGTCATTTTAGCGTTAGCTCCCAGTAGTAGACCATGTAAACGACTCAAAATGGAAAGCATCTGCGATCGACTGGCACTGCAAGGCAGTTCTGTTGTGTGCTGTTGTGTCCACTAACCGGTAAGTACAATCGAGTGGTTAGTTTTGCACTTTACCTGCCGATGAGGGGTTGAGGCAACAATGGATCGTGGCTATCCGCAGGGAAAATGTAGCATTGAACAGTTACACCCGCGTTTGTAGTCGGCATGTCAATCCTGAGGACATCGATGCAGTGATCAGGTGAAAAAAAGCCATCACTAACTACGTGTTGCCTGCAAACCGGAAGTGCGTCGTCCCACTAAAAACGCGGAAGTGCTAGAACGTAGGTCCGTGGCATATAGTCTATTATGAGGAAAACAAGTAGATAATTGTGCTTATGGCTACTTTTCATATGCAGTGCAGGTTTTCATTATTTCAACCCACTAACAAATAAAAATAGTGTATTTTTTAGGGGCTGGCTCTTCCAGGTACAAAAATCTCAAATTCAAGGGACCTGTGTGGATCGCAGCACCGTCTAACCTGTGTTGTTTCATCATGTTCTGTAACTTCACATTATTCTTTGAGCTCTCTATAGTTGTTCATATAGTTCAAATCCACTTCATTTCATTTCATGTAGTTACTAATGTTTTCAGGTTTATTATTGGTTTTTCTATGTAACCCATTAAGATAACATCAGTGTTTGTTGTTATTCTACTGTCAACAAATTTTGTTGTTGTTTACATACTTAAAGTGTTATATGTAGTTTAAAAAGTACTTAGAATGTTTATTAAACAAACTGAACGTGCATCTATTTTGCAATAGTCACAAATGTCTTCACCTTTTGTACTTTCAGGACTAAAGAGAAAGTGGGTGAACTTCCTGCACCCTGTTTAGAAACACTTCTCCACTCGTCATCTGTCACCATGGGCAAAACGCTGCTCAAAGGTCAAATAATCTGTTATTTCAAATAGAAAAAAAATAATAACGTGCCACTAAGTGTTTGCTGCAGACAGTTGCTGTAAGAAATTTTGATTTAATTGAAGTTTAAGCTTGAAATAGTATCACTGAAATGCTGTGGTGCAGAAGTTTGTGTCAAAATAAAATGTTCAGAATCATAACTGTACTGAGATCATTGTAAAAGTGATAATTAATGTTTGTTTTATCAGCTCAAACTGGTGGCTGAATGCATTGTTTTGCACTTTCTACACAGCCTGGCCAAAAAAAGTTGACACCAAAAAAAAAAAAAGGTCACACACATTAATATTTTGTTGGACCACCTTTATCTTTGATGACATCATGCATTCACTGTGGCGTTGTTTCAATACACTTCTACAATGTCACAAGATCTATTTCCATCCAGTGTTGCATTCATTTTTCACCAAGATCATTGATGACATTGCATTGATGACTAGTCACTAGGCATGATGGGTACATCACTTTACCTGCTTCTCTTCTTACCCTGATGTGTCCATCACTCTGGAACAGGGTCAGTCTGGACTCATCAGACCACATGACCTTCTTCCATTGCTCCAGAGTCCAATCTTTATGCTCCCTATCAAATTGAAACATTTTTTCCCAGTTAGACTCACTGGTTAGTGGTTTTCTTAAGTCTACACAGCTGTTCAGTCCCAGTCCCTTGAGTTCCCTTCACATTGTGCGTGTGGAAATGTTCTTACTTTCACTATTAAACACAGCCCTGTGTGCTACTGTTGTTTTTCTTCCATTTGATGTCAGCAAACGTTTAAGTGATCACCGATCACGATCATTCAGGATTTTTCCCAGCCGCATTTCTTCCTCGAAGACGATGGGTCCCCACTAAACTTCCAATTGTTAATAATGCGTTGGATGGTTTTAGTAGTTTCTGCATCTCCTTAGATGTTTTCTCTGCTTGATGCCAATGATTTGAACCTTCTCAAACAGATTGACCTCTTTTCCACGACCACGCCATGTGTCTTTCCACATGGTTAAGAAATGAGAAGCAACTCATTGCATCATGTAGGGTTAAATAACTCGTTGCAGCTGAAACATAATCACCCATGCAGTAATTATCCAATAGGAGGCTTGTACCGATTTGCTCAGTGAAATCCAGGTGGAGACTTTGGCCACGCAGTGTATAACGTCGACTTAAAGTGCTTCAGAACAGGACTTTTGTAAAACATGTCTGTGCCGACGGGCGGCGCTCTGTCGCCCCCTGGCGGACACAACCCGCACTGCTTGCAGTTAGTTTCGCTTTTCTTCCTCAGCTCGTTACGAAGTGACTATCTTTGAACTTCAGGGAGAAAAGAGAAACCACCGCGAAGCCTTTCAAGGTCAGTAACGATCGCATCTGATAGACATGACTTTAACTTTACGCAGAATGATCAGGTCAGATCGGCTCGGTCGCTCAGACGCGTCTGATTTATTCACTTCCGGTTACTCGACTCTTGTTTTTTCGCTCTTTCTTTATCAACGCGTCCTCCCTGAAAACACTCGCTTCCTTTTAGAGGGGGTTTGAAACGGATTTAAACGGGACAAAGTCTCAAAATCAGCATAGCTTTGAGCAGATACGGATGATGAGAAAAGCAGCATTGACTTTTGAGGCAGAAGGTTTGGATTGTAGTGAAAGATCTGCGAGCATGTCGAGAAGAAGAGGAGGAAGAGGAGGAGGGTCTTCATCTTCCACTTCATCATCATCTCAGAGACACACAGGGATCAACCTTGCAAAGATTTTAATTAATTCGTTACTCTCCTGGCGTGTTTTACTTTTAAACATATATCAACATATTATCTAAACGGAAATTAGAAAAAAAGCTAAAAGTAGCCAAAGGCTAAAATTAGCAAGGCAGTAGCTAAAAGCAGCAAAAGGCAAAAAATAAAGTGTGTGTGTGCTGAAGCAGATTTCATGCAGAGTAATGTTTTTTAAGTAATTGAGCTCTTGATGTATGTGATGGACAATATTAGTAATAATTCTGAAAAGTAAAAATGACAAAAACTAAAAATCATAGCAACCTTCTTCTGAATGAGCTGAACATTTAGACATCTGAATGGCCATAACAGCACAAAGTATGTAGAAGTACTGTAGTTGGGGAGTGGTGGTGCAGCGGTTAAGAAGGTGAGCTTGTGATCGGAAGATCGCTGGTTCAAGCCCCGGTACTGACAACATCAAAAATGTGGGTGGG
>JARVGQ010001175.1:3745821-3756479 GCA_031762355.1 Hypsolebias martinsi | reverse complement strand
ATCTGATAACTCTCAATCAGGTCATCTGGACAGTTTCTTTTTAGTAGAAACGTTTCACCCCCACTCCAGAGGGCTTCGTCAGTCAGAGAAGAAATAAGAGAGAAATACAGATTTTTTTTTTCAAACAAATTAAAACAACGATGTCAAAGTAGCAAAACAGAAAAATGAAGAAAATCAAAACCAGGAACATGTCTGCATTGGTTTTTGCCAGGATTCCAACAGATTCTTAAAGCCACTTAAAATGAAAGAACTCGTGAGACGGAAAACGTTTAGTTTAAGAAAATAAATAAAAAAGACAAAGCAATATTTTAGAGTAAGGTTCAGAATCTAGTTTAAATTCTTGTAGCTGCAGGACATTAGGAGTCTCATAAATATGAACCTTTTTTATTTTAATAATTTAATTTATTAGATTTTTTTGGGATCTACTAATTTGTTTTATTTTGCTTGGAAAGTTCATTTTTGTTTATTTTCAGAATAAAAAGCCTAAAATTAATGTGTTCTTTTAAAAAAAAGGGGCGGTGGAGCTCCAATCACCCGTTTGGACCATGGACGGCCCAAAAGGGTCATTAAAGATCTAAAAGCTCGTCCAGCAGTTGCTCAAACAGATCCATGGAAGGTTTGAAGGGACACTGCTAAAGTTGATCAACTTGTATGTTGATGATACCACTTTATATTTCTTTAAAAATGCCCAGTTTCTCCCTATCGATAATTTAATTTAAGGGTTCCCAAACATTTCCATGCCATGGCCCCTTCTGGTCGAGGCCTCCCTCGCAAACCCACAAAAAATGCTGCATTACTATGTAAAGAAACATTAACTTTTAGGATGTTTTAATTTTTATTCACTATACTGTATTTGATTAATTATCACAGCTGCTGAGCATAAAATGTTATTAACCAACATGTTTTAAACACAGTTTTATATTCCCACTGAAAAAAACAACAACATACTTTCAACAAACTGTTGACCAGAAGAACAAAACAAAAATAAATCTAACATCTCTCAAATGTGTTTATCTGGAAATGACAGATACATATTGCCCTAGTGGGCAATTTTTATTATTATTATTAATTTTTTTGCTTTTGTTTATTAAAAATCTACTTCTCTCCAGCTTTCTGGGGCCCTTGTAGCGCCCCCCTGGCGGCCCCTCAGGGGGGCCGTGGCCCCCACTTTGAAAAATACTGATTGAATCCACTGAAATTATTTTCTTTGAAAACACTTTTTAAAATCAGCCGAGTTTTATGAATTATTATCCAAAATTCTACTTTTTGGCAGGTCAGTGAAGGTTTGTTGTAGGATAAAGGGATTAATTATAGCTAAATATTCGTATTGTCCTAATATCGCTCATTTTGAGAAGATTATTTTAATCTGTTTGGCTGTTAAACCTAAAAATTTTAAAAGTATCAGCAGTAAATCTAAAGAAGGTCGGCACGTGCATGAACATCTTAAGCCTGTGGGTCAAAATTATTAATTAATTAATTGCAGTCGTGGACCGCACAGAGTCACTCCAAGGGCCTCAAATGGCCCTCGGGCCACACTTTGGACACCCCGGCCCTAAAGCAAACTAATCAAGCTTTGGCTGGTTATGCTGAAGACTTCTGTTTCTCCACATTTGTTCTGGAACTGACAGCTCTGAGTGCGTCTTTGTTTAGCTCTTGGATGCAAAATGCTCGCCGATGCGTTCCCTTAAAGACGAGTAAAAGTGGCTGCAGCGTTCGAGGAGTTGTAAAACACAACACCCATTTCGCTTAGCGTAGCTGCCTGTCGAGGCCAGTTCGCTTGACCAAGCACAATTACTCGTGAGCCTCCTGAAAGGCCTTTTAGAAAGCTGCTGTCCAAAGCAATCCTGAAACACTCACAGGAGGGACTGTCGGCCCAGCAGCCCCCCCCCCCCCCACACACACACACACACATGCACACCTTCGCTCCATTCTAACTGATGTTTATGGCCATTTGGAAATAAATGAGCAGGAAATCAAATTATGACGTCCTGCCCGTTGTTAAAGGAGCAGCACGCATATTTCAAGAGCACAGCACAAACAGCTAAATGAGCTGAAGTCATTACTTTAATGCTTTTTTAAATGATTTCTGTTTACATCTGCTGCACATTGGAAACGGTTACAGTAAACGCTTTGTTTTTGTTCGCATGCTTTGATTAAATTTACTGGCGCTCTTCAGACAAAAATATGCACGAAAGTTAATAATTGAGGTCATTGATCAGGTTTATTAAAAAGAGACAAAACAACAACGATCACGCCAGACACGCTCAGCCTCCACCAGTTAGTAATAAAATGAATCTGCTCGTGATGAACCGTATCCTGACTGAACGACATGTCACGGGGCATCCAGGGAATTGGTTTAACTCGTTTTTCTGATTTCCTACTTTTCCTAAGATTTATGCCGCTCCCCTGTTGTGTGCATCTGATAGGACGAGCGTGAGGGATGTCTTTGCGTGACGACTACGCTAGTAACAAGAGGATGATCAAATCAACAGCCGTGGAATCGGATTATGATAATGCTGTTAACAATAATGTGTGGCTAATGGATGGAGGATGGTGTGCAGGAGAGAGGGGTTTCAGAGGTGTCTTCCTGCCTCTCAGTCCCACCTGCAGCTGGAGTCGAAGGACGAACGGCCGCTCGTTGTAGCTTGTTTTGTTTTCAGCGTCAGCGAAAGGTTAAAGAGGAACCCGGAACGACTTATCCAGGCCTTTCAGAGCATTTCATGAAGAACAGAGTCCTGCTTTACTTCTTCTAACAGCTCTCTGCTCATGCATTTGATCCGGTTCATCCCTCTAGAGATTATATTAAATAAAATCAGCCTTTTGGATGACTTGAAATAGAAAGTGGGGAAACCTTCAGGACTGACCAGAGACTCAAATATTTGCTTGTCAGTGTAAACTCGTCCATCGTTGGGCTGCAGGGACAGGATGTGTTACTTTCCCTGAATGGAAAAGAAAACAGATGTAGTGTTTCACCTAGAGGCAGGAAGTGCTTTACTTACCCCCCCCCCCCCCCAACACACACACACTCGTCTGCCTCAAAGGCAGTTTAAAAAAAAGTGATTTTATTTCACAAGCTTTTTTTTTGTTTTTGTTGTTGTTGTTGTTTTTGTTTATTAAATTGACTTTGGCGCTTTGATAACATAAATATTTGTAAACAAAAAAAGAAAAAAAAGAAAAACAACAACAAAGTTTTATTAATTTAAAGCTGCCATGCTTTATTTACTGTATTTATTTATTTATTTATTTATTTATTAGGAAATATCCACATGTTTCATCATTTCTGGATCTCTGCAGAGAACTATTTGGTTTTACCTTAAAAATTGTTTACATTTTTACTTTTTTATACCCTAAATATTGTTAAAAAAAAAAAAAAAAAAAAAAATAAAGAAAAAAAAAATCCATTATCCATGTCATCCTGTTTCCTCATCTTTTATTTTTCCATAAGCAATTTAAAATGTATTAATCTTTATTTAACCAGGCAAATCCCAGTCAGATCACAGATCTCTTTTGCAAAGGAGGCCTGGGCCTGCAGGCCGACTAACATTTACTTTTATTTATTTAAAAACAAAAAAAGATGCCCTTTTTTATATCATGAGACAAACTTCTTGATGATGTAATTTAATTTCGCAGTTGGTAAAAATGCAGGAAATTACTCGTCACGTTTGAATTTTAATGTGCACGTTTGGAAAGGGCTTGGGTTTTGAACATGCTTGAATTTATAATTGCCAAGCTTTTAGCAAACATTTTATAAACTGCTTTTTAGGTTTAAACAAAGAAAAAAACTTGTTTTGCCTCCCAACAAATGAAACATTTAATTAATCTTATTTTTTTCTCAACTAATTCAAGCTAAACCAGCTAAACATGTTTAATTAAATGTAGTAAAATGCAATATTTATTTATTTATTTATTTATTTTCATAACCAAATGGTTCAGAGATCACGGTGGATTTAAGATTTGTGAACTCTGAAGAGCAAACCAGTTCAAAGTCTGTTACCTTTTGAAGTACGGAAAGCAAATTGGGACAATCTTCTCTCAGTCAAAGAAAAAGTATCTTTCGAGCTAATTGGTTAAATCAGACTCAACTTGGAGTATTTAGTTGATTTGTTGTCTCTTATTGCCTTAATTAAAAAAATCTGCTCATTTTGACAGTCAAAGAGTAACTAAAAATATTAAATACAACATAAACAAAAGTAAATTTCATTTTTTTAGAGTGTTCAACTCCTCTGCTCAGAGTTTTCACATGCAGCTGTAAAGTTTATTGTGAATTTAAGACGGAGATTGTTTTTTCAAAACCTAAAAGAACTTGTACGGCTCGTGTTTTAATCAGAATATATTTGCAATAAGTAATTTCTATAAAAGGTTAAGACTCTGTCTTCTCCGACTGTCATTTTAATGTGCAAACGTCCTGCCAGTCTTTAACGTGTCGTCCATTTGTTGTCCCGCAGGCGACAGACTGCAGAGGAGCGAGAGGCCGAGAGGCAGCAGGCCAACCGGCTGATGCTGCAGCTTCAGCAGGAAGCTTTCCAGAAGACGTTGAGCCAGCCGCTGCAGCCGGACCCCCTCTGCCTGCACAACTCCTCCCTCTACGCCCTGCAGAACCTGCAGCCGTGGGCAGAAGACAATAAGGTGACCTCCGTCACCTCCGTGGCATCTGTAGTGTGACTGCGTGTGTGCGCGAGTGTGTGTCTAGAAATGACAAAATTGGGAATGAAATGCTTTTATCCAGGTGTGAATGGGCGAGATAGACGACTAACGTCTTCTCATGCATCTGACGTTTGAAAACTAAGGTAGACGCAGGAGAATGGTGCTTGGTTTGGAGAAAATAAAAGAATGGACATTAAGTTTCGTCAGTCATTGGTTGTTACCTGCAGCAGAGACGGCTGTCTGTTACTGCCGAGGTCACCAGGAGCCGCCTCCACGCTGCTGTTTGTCAAAATTAAGCAACATGTTGTGGTAGAATCTGTTGAGTCATATCCTGCCTTACACCAAGTTTTCACTTTCCCTTCAGCTGTCGGTCTAAACGAGAAGAGGGCACTTACCCCTAAGTGGAAACAAACGGACACCTCTGTACATGCCCAACCAACAAGACTGCCCCCCCACCCCATTTGCCTCTGGATCCCCCGCAAGGTGGCAGAGACTCTCTGCCAGTAAAGGAAATTAAAAGACCTCCTGTTTTTTGCTTTTGACTTTGTACAATGTAGTAAATGCATGTTTCAACCCTCTTCTGTGTGCACCTGGAGGCACCACTGCAGCCAGCCGCTGCCGAGGCGGATCCCCCGCCCCCCCGCCACCCCCAGCCGCAGAGCTCGGGTGGCGTTTGGATTAGACCTGGTCATCGTTGCCTCATTATGTTAAAAGCAAAAGTGTTTTATATTAAAAGATATTGTGACTTTTTGAAAAGCTGACGGACTTCTCTCTTATTCTTTCCTCATTCTGTTTTTTTTTTTTTTTTTGTTTGTTTTTATAAAAACAGTGCAATCATTTTAAAGATTTAAATGTTACTCAACGGTAAGATAAAACAAACTAAACCAGCACAAACAAGCCGATAGTGCAGCTTTTATACAGTGGCATTCTGAGGTTTACGCTCCCTCACCATGGACATGCATGTCAGATTAATTTAGGGCTTTCAGTGATTTATTTGCATCATTTATTTCAGGGTGCACGGACGATACAAAACACAATTTCACTAGTTTAAACACTAGAATTCGTATATAAGTTCATATTTTTTTCCTCTAATAAACACACGTTCTAAAATATCCATACACTCCTAATGTTTAGCTAATTCCACCTTGACCGCATGCTTTCTGTTGACATTAATTCTGGCCAGGTTTGCACATTCTTCTAGGCAGAATTCATAAAGTTCAGTAAAATGAACGGGTTTCGTTTTAAGAGCTGTCCCTTCAGGAACCAGTTTCGACGTGTGTTTGAAATCACTGTGCTGTTAGAACACCAGTCACGTTAAGTGAGATGAAGATGAAGAATTCAGAGGTAGTCCTTTTTCATTAAATAGCTTCATAGAAAGAGCTCCACAGCATGCTGCTACCACCGCCATGCTTGACAGCGGGTACAATGTTCTCAGGTTTGAAAACTTCCCCTTGACTCATCCTACAGAGAGGCAGATAAGTTTGTTTGGACCCCTCCAAAAGAAGTAAAATGGATGTCAGGAGCCAAAAAGCTTCAATTTTGTCTCAGAAGTTCCAGAAACTTTTCCCCATAAACTTGAGGGGTTGTCAACACGCTGTTTGACAAGTTCCTGTCTGGCTGTTTGAGTTTCTGTGTTTTTTCTGTCATTGTTGGAGCCTTTTCTTTTCTAGGTCTTCTTCCATGGAGCTCATTCTGATTCAGAACCAGCTTCAATGGTTTCAAACGATTTCTTTTCTTTGACTGATGTTCTCTCATTCACACAATCTGTCTGAACATCCTGAGGCTGCATTTCTTCTTGCGTCCACATCTTGGGAGGTTGCATACAGTCCTGTGAGCCTTGTACTTTTCAAACATCTTAGCAGCTGTGGTCAGGGGAACACGAGGCTGTTGCAGATGGTACTGTAGCCTCCGTGTTTGCTTATTTTCAGACAGAAACGTTTAATCAAAGTAGAGCAAAAATGTTCATGAATTCTCGTTTAAGGCTGATGTTTTAAGACCTTAACCTCTTGCTTATCAGGTTTCATTGTTGTGCACGTGAACCATGGATACCTAGACACCAGACAGTCGTAAACATTCACTATCGCATCAGCCAGGCCATCGTGGAAGTGTTTATCATCTGAGACATAACAAAAAAATCCCATCTACACTGAGCGCACCCTTCAGGTTCCCTGCCTGTAAATGAGCCATCATCACCACAAACATCACAGGAACCAGACCTTTCGACGCTTCGCTCTTTGAGGAAAAACACTCAACTTCACTCCACTGTAAGCACGCTGCCTTGGCTGCGCGCTGACAAACAACAGGATGTGTGCTTCGCAAACGTTGAGGTAAACAGAAGCTGTTTGTTTGGAGATACTCAAGGCTCCGTATCTGGACCCCGTGAAGTTTGATGATCTGGGTGGAAACAGCTGTCTGCAAACGCAGCCACCCCCAACCACCCCTTCTGCAGTGCCAACGTCAGTTTTGAAGGGCGTCTCGCCTGGTTGGGATCCTGTCAGTAACAGGCAGATCTTGAGGTGACGCCTCCTCAGCCCTCATTTCCTCCGCTCCGTCCTGCTTTCATCTCTCTGTCTCGGAGGCCTTGGAGACGTGACTTGGCCCATTTTAGAAAAATTCCTTCCTTCGCTGTTTTCAAAACCGTGCATTGTGCTGTGCTACAGGTGCTTAAAGATTTCCTCTCCTCCTCATGTTGTCTTGACTTGTTGTTTTTCTCCTCGCCCACTGCCACCAAAGAGCTGCGTCCTCCTTCAATAAAATGTCGCCACACAAGATGAACAAGGCTCAGGCCATATCAGGCTATCTGTCTATTGTGTTGAACACAGGCACCAAAGAAACTGTTCACTTCATGCAATGAGTTGTGTAGCTTGTGTCATGCCTCGTTATCTCTATTTTTACAAGTGCAAACCTTTATGTCCTCACAGAGCTGCCATTGTTCCGGTTTATTGTGGAAAGACTGGCCACAAACTGTTTCTCTGTCAGCTTTTCCTGTTTGCGAACGCTATAAATAAAATTCAGTCCTGCACAAACTGATTTACTCTCCTGCACAGATAGAATCGCTCTCCGACCTGAACCTTTTTATTCTGTTTTTCTACCTCAGATGTAATAATATCACTCTGCAGTTCCAATAAGAATTTTTAAGCTGTGGCAGCTGCTTGATTTCAGAGACAAGCTAGCGCCATGTGAAGCGCCAAACTGTATGAGCTCACTGGTAATGTGTTGACATGCGAGGCTTTGCTGACAAAAGGCTTCACGGTCCTTTACTCTGAAATCCTGCCACGCTCCGTTAGTCTGAGCTACTTAGAAAAAGAAGTGCACATGGAGGAGGAATCTTACTGAAGACGACTGAAAACAGGTATGTGTCCACGTGTGGGACAGACGACACACAAGTGTCTCAAACTCAATCAGTTTTAAGGATAATGAACAAACTTCTGGTGTGGTAGTAACTGAAAGTATTTCACAGCAATGCTTGACTTTGGCACTAACAGTCGACGCTGCCTGTCTGTTGGCAACACAGCTCATGAAATGTTGGCTTGGTTTTAATGAAACTCTCAGAAAGCAATCAAAAGATGTCTGTCTCTAACTTTTTTTTTGTGTTAAGGTCTTGCAATCTACAAAATAAGCTGAATAAGGTATTAAAAAGAGTGACACAATTTTATGCATGAATGAGTAAAATAATGTCAGTCTCTGATTACATATTGGGTTCACCCAATCCAAGATGGCTGCCATGTCTAATCCAATTTACCCAACACAAAACTGATATATGTCAGAGGAATTTACCGATGTTGAGCTAAAGCTTGACGTGGTGGTAGCTGGGAGTCATCCTCAACACAATGAGCACCAGCCAGGGGCGGTTCTAGAATCTGCCCTGTAGGGGGGGCTTAGCCCCAAGAGTTGACGATGGCTCTTGGCTTCAACAACAGTGGCTGTTGGCGTCAGAATCATTTGTGAAGTGAGGGTGAGCGCTGGTGAGAGGGTCTAGGAGTCCTCCCCCAGAAAAATTTTAAATAAAGTAGATGCCATTTCCCACATTCTGGTGTATTTCAACAGGTTTTTAAACATTACGTTTACCTACGTATGTAAAAACTTGATTCAACAACTATTGTACAGAGCTCGGCACAACAAGTAGCGCTAAGCTAGCGGGGCGCAACACATACGCGCTAGCTAAGATGCTACAGACGTAGTGTTCTGCTTTACATTACACAACCTAATAAATGCTTTACACAAAATCAGTTTAGTTTAAATTAACAAGCAAAAACTAACTTATGCAACCAGAAGTTGCAACATATATCTACATTTAAAACATGCAAAACAAAACACAACTAGCTTTAAGCATTAACCTTTTAATTTAACCACTAAGCATAATGTAATTGTGACAGAAAATGGAGGATTTACTTGAAGTTATCTAGATGAACTTGTACTTCCTGTTTATATCTGTTGTAATCAGCTGATCATGAGGTCAGCCGCAGGGTTTTATCATCTTTTACATTTTTCCAGACTCAGTTTATGATTTGGAAATGGAATAAACTGTATTCCAGCCTGCCTCTAAACTCTCAGGGTAACACTGCCTGAATTACATGTTCTCCACTGACGTCTAACAATTTTTTTCAAAGTGTTCATATTGCAAAACCCCGATAATGTTGTAGGGGAAAAGGGGGTGGAGCTCCTGCAGGTAAGGGGCGTTTACCTTCAGGACAAATTGCAATCGCTGATTGGTCAGTTTCTGACAAGCCTGCTGAATTGATTGGAAGGCGACGTTCTCGCACAACAACAACAAACAAACAAACAAAAAAATTAGATTTTACTGGTCTGTTTAAAAGTGTCATCATTTATTCCACTTTTATTTAAAATTTACTCAATATTTTTGGTGAATCTAAGATTTGAGAATTGAGTTTCCTGACAAAATCCTAGTGCTGGTTTCTTTATTTTTCAAGGGTGTTAGTGGGGCACAGGGCCGGCCCAAGCCTCCATGGGGCCCTAAGCGGAATTTGATTTGGCCCCTCTATTTCTGCTAATAATGTGGATTACTGCAATCAACAGTCAGATGATCCAATCATTCACCCACCTAACATAAACTCACTGCAACTCTGACAGCCCTGTTTACATTATACTAAATGTATAAATCATGAGGCACTAAAAGTAACAAAAGCAAAAAAAAAAAAAAAAAAAAAAATTACCAGTTTGCAATGTAGTTTACAGCAAAAGTGTCATCTGGTTCATTATCAGTGGTTCCAAAGAACCGCAACAGTAATGTTCAAAATAATTTGTAGTACAAGATTAACAACAAACATATGACTTAGATGCATAAAAATAAATGAATTTGTGCAAAAACAGACAAAATAAAATAACAAGGAAATAAATAATGTAATGAACAATTACTTGAAACCACGTAAATGGTTAAATAATAAATTTAAAGTTGAATAATTAGTTATTAAAACTATGTTAATGTATGCAATTTATAAAAGCTGAGATTAAAACATTAAATAACATTAATCCCACACATTTGACCTGTTTATGTTACTTCTTCCTTAATTCACAAACTTCCTAAAACCCTGCTTCCACTTAGGGGGCCCCTTGTGGCCCTGGGGCCCTAACCAGCTGCTTAGTTTGCTTATGCCCTGGGCTTGAGCACCCTCAAAATGAGGCTAAAATCCCCACTGGTACCAGCACAAAATCTTCCACTGACTGAGACTAATTATTATCTGTTTGAGCAAAATGGCTGACACTGTCGTTCATTTGTCCTGCAACTGCCATAAAATAGTTACCAAATATAGATCAGCTGCTTATAGTCACTTATTCAGGTTAGAAAGGGGAAAAAAAAAAAAAAGACTTTGCTGCACATCATATCAGGTATCCAAATGTATCGGTTTTGCATTTTCTTCAAAAAAAGTTTTTTTTAAAATCTGCAACAAAATTACTAAAAGCCAAGAAGAAGAAAAAAAAATACAGGTGGTCCTCGACTTACGAACGGGTTCCGGACCTAAGAACCGTTCGTAGGTCGATACCGCCGTACGTCG
>JARVGQ010001175.1:3664864-3676823 GCA_031762355.1 Hypsolebias martinsi | reverse complement strand
AACAATTGCCAAGTCTTCGTGCGACTAGTTCGCTGTGGTGACCCCTAACGCAGGGAGAAGCCGAAAGAAGAAGAAGTTTGAACACATCAAGTCTTTTGGTCAAACTTGTATTTTTGTTTTTGACAAGCAGGGAATATATGTTATGGTTGTTTGTACCACAAGCTTTAAATAATTTTACTTTTTTTTCTTTTTCTTTTCCAGCTCTTCTTGTTGTTGAGACAGAAACGTTCGGGAGTCACGTTCGAATAAAAGGAAAAGAAAGTGAACATTACATTTGCATGAACAAGAAGGGGAAAATTGTCGGAAGGGTGAGTGACTTTCATTTCCCTCTGTTTTTTAAGTAACGTACACAGAAACAAGGTCATAAGAGGCATGTCTGCACAGTTGAATATCAAAACGTATATTTCAGACCAAGCTCTGAATCCTGTCTGAATGTGATAGAAGCTCTGATTTGTTTTCTCTCCTTGTTTTTGTGCACCCTAACAAAACCCTTTTGATAGCTCACAGCCATTCTTCCATTACGTAATAGGCCTACTCCTTTGACACTCGATCAGTCAATTACAGACTGCAATCACCACAATGCATTGAGAGACTAATGGTCACTTAGGAGGAATGCCATTGCAATTATATCACTTAGTCACACCAGGTGGCCACGAGAGCGGGACGACTGCAACTCTGCAGGCACCCCTTATGTACGAAAAAGAAAGTTAACATTGAAATGTGCTGTTATTTCGAAAACATTCAATTTAGTTTAATAAATAACTTGCTGCCAGCGTGGCGGAGGCGCAGTAATTCGAAAAGTTTGTGCTCCTTTATTTTCAGAATTTAGAAACTTGCACTTTCTGTCACGATGTTAGCCCTGCTAGCTGGACTTTGCATGAAATTATGAAATAATTGTTCTTTATCAGCCTCACAACACTAAATTAATAGTTAAATTATTAAAGGGTTTATAACATTTGTATGGAAAAAACACATTAGCATCTAGTGTCAATTACAGCTCAGACAAACAATTGCAATAAGCTTGCTCCTCCAAAAAATCAAGTAGAAACTCTATATTTACTGCACAAAAACTTCATCTTGATTATTATTGAGCATGCATCAGGATATTCATCTTGATTCGTTGCATTATTTTCCCAGTAATGTACTGATAATGCTGTATTCAGTTAAATAACTAAATACACATTTGAAAGCACATGAAACAGGACTTCTTGTAGGCTATGCTTAAAACAACAGGAGTTTGACCAAGTTTGTGAAGGAGGTATCTAGAATGCCTTGCATCTTCTTAATATGCGTTGCCAAGGTGCACAGTCCCACTGGCTGACGTGCAACACTTTTCTCTCAAAATAGTCGCAGAAACATCGTATGTATTTCCAACCTGGGTTTTGTTGATGGAATTTCTAACTCCTCTGAAGAGCATCAGGTTTAGGTTAATTGTCATATGCAGGCCAACACAAGGTCTATGAAATGTTCAGGATGAAAAGAACCATCAAGACTCACCAAAAAACAACAAAAACAAATGTCAAAGCATGCATCAAAAATACAAAAACAAGACACCAAAAGTGGAAAAAGAAAAAAATCTACAGCAGCATGGTCCTATTAGCAGCATGGTTCTGTTAGCAGAGTGGTTCTATTAGCAGTGAGGTGGTCCTTTTAGCAGTATGGTACTGTGAGCTGTGTGGTTCTGTTAGCAACATGATCCTGTAAGCAGCATGGTTCTGTTAGCAGTGAGATGGTCCTGTTAGCAGAATGGTACTGTGAGCAGTGTGGTTCTGTTAGCACCATGGTCCTGTTAGCAGTATGGTACTGTGAGCAGTGTGGTCCTGTTAGCACCATGGTCCTGTTAAAAGTATGGTCCTGTGAGCTGTGTAGTTCTGTTAGCAACATGATCCCATTAGCAGTATGGTTCTGTTAGCAGAGTTGTTCTATTAGCAGTGAGGTGGTCCTTTTAGCAGTATGGTATTGTGAGCTGTGTGGTTCTGTTAGCAACATGATCCTGTTAGCAGCATGGTTCTGTTAGCAGTGAGATGGTCCTTTTAGCAGTATGGTACTGTGAGCAGTGTGGTCCTGTTAGCACCATGGTCCTGTTAGCAATATGGTACTATGAGCAGTGTGGTTCTGTTAGCAACATGATCCCATTAGCAGCATGGTTCTGTTGGCACTGAGGTTCTGTTAGCAGTGAGATGGTCCTGTAAGCAGTATGGTACTGTGAGCAGTGTGGTTCTGTTAGCACCATGGTACTGTTAGCAGTGTGGTCCTGTTAGCAGTATGGTACTGTGGTTCTGTGAGCACCAAGGTCCCGTTAGCAGCATGTTTCTGTTAGCAGAGTGGTTCTGTTAGCAGTGAGATGGTCCTGTTAGCAGTATGGTACTGTGAGCAGCGTGGTTCTGTTAGCATTATGGTACTGTGAGCAGTGTGGTTCTGTTAGCAGTGTGGTTCTGTTAGTAACATGATCCAGTTAGCAGCATGGTTCTGTTAGCAGAGTGGTTCTGTTAGCAGTGAGATGGACCTGTTAGCAGCATGCTACTGTGAGCAGTGTGGTTCTGTTAGCACCATGGTACTGTTAGCAGTGCGGTTCTGTTAGCAGTGAGGTTCTGTAAGCAGTGAGATGATCCTGTTAGCAGTATGGTACTGTGAGTAGTGTGGTTCTGTTAGCACCAAGGTCCTGTTAGCAGTGTGCTACTTTTAGCAGTGTGGTACTGTGAGCAGTGTGATTCTGTTAGCAGTGTTGTACTGTGAGCAACATGTTCCTGTTAGCACCATGGTTCTGTTAGCAGAGTGGTTCTGTTAACAGTGAGATGGTCCTGTTAGCAGTATGGTACTGTGAGCAGTGTGGTTCTGTTAGCAGTGTGGTTCTGTTAGCAACGTGATCCAGTTAGCAGCATGGTTCTGTTAGCATAGTGGTTCTGTTAGCAGTGAGATGGACCTGTTAGTAGTATGGTACTGTGAACAGTGTGGTTCTTTTTGCACCATGGTACTGTTAGCAGTGTGGTACTGTTAGCAGTGTGGTTCTGTTAGCAGTTAGGTTCTGTTAGCAGTGAGATGGTCCTGTTAGCAGTATGGTACTGTGCATATAGATTCTGTTAGCACCAAGGTCCTGTTAGCAGTGTGCTACTTTTAGCAGTGTTGTACTGTGAGCAGCATGGTCTTGTTAGCAGAGTGGTTCTGGTAGCAGCATGATGATAATAACGACTGTGGCAACGGACAGTGACTGCCCTCTAGAACCAGGTCCAGCAGACACAGAACATTCAAGGTTTCCCAGCAGAACCAATCTGTTCCGTAGATTTCGGTCCGTGCAGGCAGATGGACGATCATGGAGACGGCCGCCATGACAGGCTGGACCCTGAGCCTGAGGTGGGAAGGGGGCCGGGAACTGAACCACGATGGCAGGATGGCAAGGCAGCGACACACAAAACTCCAAAAGTGCATCTCGGTCATACCCGTAGCGTGGGTGTGCAGTGTAGGCGCAAAAAAAAGCTAAAACAAAAACAGCAGGAACAAAAAAGAGCACGTTGAAGCAGTGCTTCCATCAGCGCAGCCATACTGTGGTGCACGTGAGATGTTTTGACTCCTGCAGGGAGTCAACTGTCCAGGCCTAAAGACCACACTCATGATAAATAATAAATGTTAAAAAAATGAATCGACATCATTTCAGATGTGTACAGCAGCAGACAAAGCAAACCGAGACGGGTATAATGTGGGCAGCAAACAACTAAACAACGTGCACGGCCAAGGTCGAAGTTTGGAAAATACACAGATTTTCACAATTTAATCACCCAGAAGAAGACAGCATCACGGCTATTTAGTGGGTAACACCTGAAATTCAGTGAGACTGCAGCGGGGACAGAGGGAAATGGATCTATTTTCTCCAGGTTTTGAGTTTCCAACAGCTCAGGGAGTTACCAGCTTTATGATAAACTGAACAGAACAGCAAATGTTCAAGTTCAAGAATCTTTATTATCACAAGGGGCAATTTGTTTCCCAGGCTGTAGGCACACAGAACATCCATACTAGACAAGACACTGAGACATTAAAATGGCAGAACAGAAATCATCTTTGGAAGCCTCATCGCTACAGGAACGAATGAGTTTTTTGGTCTGTTCGTCCTACATCTGGGCAAATGGTTGGTTATCTTACCATAAATGTCACTTTTATGATTTTTCTTGCCATTGTTGTTTCAAGCTGTTTTCATTAATTATTTTTTTTTTTTTACCAAAAAACAAAACAAAAACAAAAACCTGCTGCGAGCTGAGCTCCAAAACTTTTCATGAATTGTTCTCTGTGTTTTCATCACTGATGCTTAAACTTAACATTAGTTTTGACCAAAGACAAAACAGTAGTATTTGCACCAGAGGGAGAAACAGATAGAGATAGACAGATACTTTATTAATCCCAGTGGGGAATTTGAGGCGTCCAGTAGCATGTTCTGGTTATACAGGGAAAAAATACATATGAAATAATCAACAAAGAAGCAGAATACACAAATTTGGAAAAAGACAATATGCACAAGGTGTTAGGGAGCGCTTCATTCATGATTAACCTTTATACAAGTATGCATACATACAAACACATCTAAATGCATGCACAAGCAGACTTAAAGAACACTTTTGTTCTAACAACAAAAGATGAAAAGATTAAAACCTATGTTTCTTATTAGTCACTAATTTCCTAGAAGCATAACCTTAAAACATCCTGTTTTAACACCAAAATAAAGTAGTTGGCTCAAGATGAGGTGATGTTAATAACTGACATCCATGTTTTCCTTCTGTAGCCCAACGGAAAGAAGCAGGAGTGTGTCTTTGTCGAGGAGTTCTTGGAAAACAACTACACAGCCCTCGTGTCGGCCAAATACAAAGGATGGTACCTCGGCTTCAACCGGAAGGGGCTGCCAAAGAAGGGTTCCCACACCACGCAGAGGCAACAGGAAGTCCACTTCATGAAGCGCCAGCCGAAAGGCAGGGTGGACCCACTGGAGGAGTTTCGTTTCACCACAGTAACAAAGCGGACACGAAGGGCTCGGCGGTTAAAACCCAAGCACAAGAGGAACTGACGGCACCAATGAGACAGAACTAGATGCCCTCACTGGGGATGGGGGAACGTCAAGCTTCTTAAAAGAACCACCTTAAAGACTTCGCCTTTGTAAAGGACACACAGATAAGAACAAAAAAAAAAAAAAATCAAAGATGTTTTATTTTTGTATTTCAGGACGACACTTCACGACTCGTGGATTCTTCTGAGTCGGTGTCGTCGTGCTCTCCGTCGTGTTATTTATACTGGATAAACTAAAGGACCTCCGAGAGAACTCCTGCGGCTGCTGTCCTCAGCTCCGTCTGGACTGCGAGCTGCGGCATACTTTCTTTTTGACAATGGGAACTGAAGCAGGAGCTGACGCAATGTTATAAAAATCAGCCAACTAGAGATTTATTGGAATACCTGTCGGTTTTTGTTTGTGTTGCCCCTGACAACACGGATCCCATACTTTCCACTGGAATTAAACACCATGGAGATGAAGCATGGAGAGAGGCGGCAGGTGACACTGCGCTGCCAGGATCACTGTGTAGCTTTGAGTGCAATATTTTACAGGTCTCTTTCTCTCCCTCTTTCTTTCCACATGCCTCTCACCCCCGAAGTTCACTCGTGGCTCCTGGAATGTGTTGAAACGTTCAAGTCCCGAGTGCGATCTCCGTGACACTTCCATGCAGCTTGTGATTCAGCTAAAACACAACATGCTTTGACTAGTCAGGCTCCCGCTCCGGCTTTAGTCTTCTTCAAACACTAAAAGAAAACGGTGCGATCAACAAAATACTACAACAGCTGATGTAATTTGTGATTCCACACTGTCTTCCAGTTTCATCGCACTTGGAGAAAGACGGTAATCCCGATCCCTTCGTCTCTTCCTCACACGTGTTAAAGCTGTTTCAAATGACAGTGCCTTGATTTTTCAAGTGAGAGCTTGTCAGTTTTTAGAGGCTGGCGATGACTTCTTCTACCTCTTTGTGCTTTTGTTTTTCTTTGCTTGGTCCGATTGTTCAGTTAATCTCAAGAACGTTTTGGTTCAATCTGTCGAACTCAGTTTTTTAATTTTAGTTTATTGTTCAGTTTTTCTAGAAGATGAGAAAACGCACATCAGTCCTCCTCAGGCAGGTATTCCACACACCAGTTGCTTCAGAATTCCATGTGTAATAATCAAACTACTTCTCAAAAACTCAAATGACGGGATTCAGGGAACATTAAAGTCACCTGGAGTTTGAATCTGAATCCGTAAAGAAAATAGTTTTTGCTGACAACAAACTCCAGTTTTTTTTTTTTTTTCACCAGTAGTTTGTATTTACCTGTCAGTCTTTTGTGTGAGTTACTACTAACAACGTGACACATTTATGTTTTTTTTAAACAAATCTAAGCAAAAAATAATTTTATGACTATTATTAAGATATTTATTGCCTCCCTTTGTAAATAAAATGTTGAGTTTTATTTGGCCTCTGTTAATAAAATGAGGATTATATTTAAAAACAGCATACACTCATGTCTTTTTTGTGCCTTTGGTGAAGGTATACCCTTCTGTGACGCGCCCTCTGAAGATGACATTGTCTGAGAGATAAATGCTGCAGGTAGAGATTGGTTGGACATAGCGTACATTCCCTTCTCTGCATACTGCCAAGGTATGCATTTTTATATACAAACTCAAAGCGTGAGGACTGCTATTAAGGTCATCGCTTTGAGAAAGACCTATTGCAAAATCTCTAAAGACTTTGGTAAGGGTAAAAGAGTTCACATGCTTGGTGGTGTTACTACACTGATACTGCTATTTTTACACAGATGAAGGAAGAAAATCTCAAATTAACAGCTTTTCCTTGTCTGTTCTATGGCAATATAAGGAAAATAAACTTTTGCTATAACTGTGGAAAACAATTGGAGACGAGTCCCCAGAGGATCGACAGCACCTAGACCTTTTCTGTTGTGAACAGCCCCTCCTTCAAATCAATAAAAGCACAATATTTTAGACAGTTTTGCTCATTTTAAAGTGCTGAAGGAATGCAGAGTAGCATGCCTTATAATGCTGTGCAGGAATGATGTTTACAGAAACTGTCCGACTGAAAGATGGACGTGTTTGAAGGGAAAAATACTCTTGTTTAAATTCCTTGCGATGTTATCAGGCCCCCCTTCACTCCACTCTGGTAGTCACCTCCAACAGATAGATGTTCCCCATTGTGCGATGGGATTTTGAACGTCTGACCTTCCTTTAAAGGTGGAAACCCGGCATTCAATGCATGCGTTGTTGAAGGTACTGGTTGCAACCTCATGAGGACTCATCAAAATAATTTATGATGTGAGATTTTATTTTCTTATTGATGGTGATGTGTCCTTAAATGTAAAAATTTAAAGCAAAATTTGTGAATGGCTGCCAACGACCACAAAAGTTTGTTTACCTACAGAAACATCTGAAGTGACTGAAAATACGTCCACGACGGTGACGTCCTCGCTGGAGTTGTTTGAAATCAAAAATGTGTTTGTATGTTTTCACTCTCGGACTTATCGAGCCAAGCTTTCGGATTAAAGTGCTTTGTTTACAGTGAGTGCACACCTGCATTTCAAACCTACGCTTCACCATTTCTGGAAAAACATTAAATCAGGGCTATTCAACTAACAGCAGCTCAGGGGCCAGACATCCAGCAGTTAAAAACATTATGTAAATAAAAGAAGTATTACAATGTTTTACCTTTTACATTTATTTATTTTGTTGCATTGAATCATAAATGCAATAACCAGAACCCAAACCCAGAACACCCACCCATCCAAAAAAGTTTTTTTTTTTTGATGAACTAACTGATGGGCTGGAAGTGGCCACCAGTTGAATAGCCCTGTACGAGAGAAAAGTCTTCAAATGGCACCATCTGTTACAGCTCAGGATAATCTTTTTTGTGATTGATTTCATAGTTTGCGACGAGTATCTTAGATGTACTGGATCTGCATTTAAGATCCTCGTTTCACGTAAAAAAAAAAAAAGTATTTTCATTGAGCTCCAAAGTTTATTGTTTCCTCTGTAGAGAATGACACAAAAAGGTGCAGTAAGAGTGTTTATGAGATGATCTGAGATTGTTTCCCCAAATTTAGTTAGTTTGCTTTGTTTTGTTTTTAACCAGGGTTTAAAATAAGACTTTAAGGAATTTATTCAATGCAACTTTCAAAATCCTTCAAATTCTATTATGGGAGATTGAGGCTTTCCTTTTTTTCAAACTGCATACTTCAGACTTGACCAAGCACAACCAAACTGCATCAGGGTATATTGACATTTAAACGAGTGCTGATGGTTAAAGACATGTCGGTCCATTTGCAATAAGGAGATGACATTTTAGCATAAGCCTCCTGCCAGGCCTTTCTTTGACTCGACCTTTGATCACTGGAGGCTGGACGGTCTTGGAAGTGGCCCAATAACTTCAAAATGAAACATAGAATTCCCTTTTGCAAAGCTTAGCCTCTTTTCAAAGGAGGTGGAATCAGTAAAAGCAGCGCAGCTTGCTTTTTATTCTATTATTAGAAAATCTTTGCACGTTCAATCTCTGAACAATGGGTACAGTATGACCAGAACTGTGTCAACGAGGAGAGAAACTTTGTGGTTCTCGATGAATTATACAAATTTCAGTGTAACAACAACAAAGTGGTCTTTGGGCCTTTTAGGTCAGCAACCACACACTTAACAATTAGCCTCGTCAAGAGAAATTGAACTTCTTTGCGACGTAAAACAAGTTTCAACTTTCTGAATTTTACTGAATTTGTCTCAGAAAGTTAGCGAAAAACAAAATTCCAAAGCCAAACAAAACAAAGTTCAAGCAATCCTATACCTTCGACCATTAAATGTAGTTTCACATCATTTACTGTCCAAACAACACGACTGCTGCCACCCATCTAAACTCTAACCACAGTCAAATGGTCGCCCTTTATGACCCAACTCCAGAGGGAAAACACTGATTCTCAAAGTATTTTTAAATAAATGGCTGAGTTATGTTTTTCCAGCATTGCAAATGTGCTTACTATACTTACCAGTGTGTGGAAAGCCAAACCTCGTCTGTGTTCTTCTCTGAACAAAATGTAGCCAGCATATAATAAAATAGTTAAAATAAATAAATAAATGGGCAGTGAATGTTGATTCTGCTCCATTTCCAGTTATTGAATATTTTTTAAAGATCTGCTTCAGTGCCTTAAATCTTCATTTAATCTATTCAGTTTATTTTTTTAATGAATTTAGTCATATATCCGTGGGCACTGGTAAAGGAGAATAAATAAAAATAATAATAAAAACAATAATGAAACTAATTAGTAAACTTCATCAGACAAAGTAGTTGCCCAGGTAACAAGACAGTTTACTTTGACAGCGATATGTCAACATGTTTCTGCTCTTCAGATGTCGCTGATGTTAGGAATAAAATGACCTGTGATGATAAATTGTGGAAAATAACTTAATATGGGTGGGTTAATATAAGGTTTAATTATGAATTATGGAAAATGGATCATATAAAGATAGCTAGAATATCTGTCAGATGTGTAAACTAGGCCATAAGCCGATAAATAATATATTTTTATTGACTGCTAACTTTAAAATCAGCCATGATACTTTCTGATGTCTGTAAAAAAAATAGTTCATGTAATGAGAAACAAAACATCAACTTCAAAGATTCTTGATCAATTAACTAAAATCAGCTATAAAGTTAAATTATAGTTCACATCATTTGAGTATATGTGTGGATTATGAAATAATTAATAATGAGTCAAAGAGTAGCTTCATGGGTCAGAACAACCCTGGAGCAATCTAAAGACATGATAATGTACTAAGTTACCAAGGAAATAATCCAGACTTTCACAGTCTTTGTGAGATTATGTAGGTTGGTGCTTATTATATGTCACATACTCAGTCGAAAGAGATGCCAGCAAATGTGTGCCTGATTGAGTGGACAGGGACGAGAAACAGGAAGTGTGTCAGGGACTGACTGGACAAGAATGGGGAATAGGAGGGTCTTCAGAGAGTCTGTAAGGTGTTTGATTGGATAGAAATTGAAAACAGGAAGTGTCGCAAGGTGGAGAAAAAGTCTATAAGTGTGGAAACAGACCTGATACAGGTTAGAATTGAACAGGGGGCCCCTTGATGTCAAGTAATATATACAATTCTCTCTTGTTCACACATTTTGAAGTCTGAAAATAAAGATGGTGTTTAATTCTGACATAAGCGTGTGTTCCTTTCTAGCAAACAACCTGGGCGGGGGAGAGGAGAAAGTTCTTTGTTTCCCCTTACGTGGACTCAATGTGTTAAAAAAAACAAAAACAAACAAACAAACAAAAAAACAACTTGTTTATAGCTATGCCAGTTGTTTTTAAAGAATTGCACGTTCTCCAATTTTCAATTGTCAAAAAGTTGAACAAATAATGTCTGGATAAATTTAGCACATACTAACCATCTATGTTAATAAACAGCATAAACATCAGTAAAATGTTCAGTAAATCAGTAAAATCAGTCCCTGTACAAGTGGTGCGAGAGTTTGGTTCTCATTGCTACTAGTAAGTCGGACCCCTTCCGGGTGGCAGTTGGACTCCACCAGGGCTGCCCACTGTCACTGATTCTGTTCATAACATTTATGGACAGAACTTCTCAGTGCAGCCAGTGGGCAGAGGGAATCTGGTTTGGTGGCCTCAGGATTCCATCTCTGCTCTATGCAGATGATGTGGTCCTGTTGGCGTCATCGCCGTGATCTTCAGCTCTCAGTGGAGTGGTCATATATGAGAGTGAAGCGACTGGGATGAGAACCAGTACCTCCAAATCTGAGGCCATGGTCCTCAGTCAGAAAAGGGTGGATTGTTCTCTTCAAGTCGAGGGTGAGCTTCTGCCTCAAGTGAAGGAGTTCAAGTGTCTCGGGGTTTTGTTCACGAGTGAGGGAAGAATGGAGCGTGAGACTGACAGATGGGTTGGTGTAGCATGCAGTATTGCAGAGTCTGTGCCGGTCCATTGTGGTAAAGAGGGAGCTGAGCTGTTAAGGCAAAGGTGTTTGCTGGTCGGTCTAAGTTCCTACCCTTACCAATGGTCACAAACTCTGGGTAGTGACGGAAACGAGATCGTGGATGTGGCAGCTGAAATGAGTTTACTCTGCAGAGTAACTGGACTCTCCCTTAGAGATAGGGTGAGAAGTTCAGTTATCAGGAGAGACTCGGAGTAGAACCACTGCTGCTCCACATTGAGATGAGCTAGTTGAGGTTAGGGCAGCAGGTAAGGATGCTCTCTGGACATGTCCCACTGGGAAGAGACCCGAGGGAAGACCCAGGACACGTTGGACAGACTACATCTCTCAGGTGTCCTGGGAACACCTTGGAGTCCTCCCAGAAGAGCTGGAAGAGGTGGCTGTGGAAGGAGATGTCTGGACCTCCCTGTTCAAGCTGCTGCCACGAGACCCAAATTCGAAATAAGCAGAAGATGATGGATGGATAAACATCAGTGATGAAAAGTAACATTCCTTGAAGGAATGAGTATCCCTCACTTCCTTACTCGTCAAAATTTTAACAAAGAGCTTCTGTGACGTGTTAGTGCTTGGACAGCATGTTGGGGATGATTCTTAGCTACTACCACCCCAAACTTTAGCTCAGTGTTTGTAAAGTTGACTGAGACATTTTTGTGTTTGCTGAGGTTGATTAGCTCTGTGTCCTTCTTGACCTGGGCTTATCAGTAACACAAGTACATCCAATCATAACCTTAGATCAAAATGAAGTCAGTGGCTCAAGAGATATTTTGCTAACACACTCACATCGATGTGATGCCCACCTTTCATGGCAACAAAAATTTTTTAGATCACCAAAAATTGGATTGTAAATATAAGGCAAAGTAGCTTTTAATAGAGAAATGAAAGAACCACAGTGGAGAAATATAAATAAAATCCACACGTACACTCGTGTTTTTTCACATGTACACACACACACACACACA
>JARVGQ010001175.1:3509905-3559174 GCA_031762355.1 Hypsolebias martinsi | reverse complement strand
GTGTCTAACTCGACTGTCGATCGAGGATGTCGATATTGCATATAGTTGGATGTATGATAACATGTTTTCTGCTTTTGGAATAGTCTGGATCCTGGTTTATCAACATACAAAGAAGAGGGTTGCAGCTATGTTGGCCTGGTCAGGCTGCTGCCTATGTGAAGGTTTGGTTTGTGCTTTGAGGACTCAAAATCAGCTGATTTATGAGCCAAACTATAAGATGGAAGTGATTTGAATTGCAGGCCACCTGCGGCTTTCGGACTCATCAGCATGAACACGACCTTGAAGAGGCTCATAAGCATGGACCAGTAGAATGCACCCAAATCTGGCCATTTTGGACCTTGGAAGTATCACTACAGACTCAAGGCTGGCGGAAAAATAGTCTGCCTGAACAAGTCAACTATTGTCGATTATCTGAATCTGACTCCCCGGTTGGCCTCAAAACAGGCCGACATCAGTTTCTCCTGGGAAATGTGTAAACTAACGAAAAGCTTTGTTTGTCGCAACCCCCATTCCCCACCCACACCCCATCTTCTAAGGAGGTTTATCAGAACTATGCCGGTTGACCGTCATCTTATCAGGACAATGGAATATCTGTTAGAGCTTCATGGACCGCATCGTCATAACGTGTTCATAAATGTGTTGCTGGCAGAGTTTTTGAATGTTTTAAATTGTGTCCTTTTAGGACAAGATGTGATGAGACCTTTTTTTTATAATGCCACTATCCTCTCCTCATGGCTATTCTGAGAAGGATAAAAAGGCCGCATTTACAGCAGCAGCTACGTGCACTTCGCCTGTCTTTCGGACGACTGTATGGACATAGTCTCATTGTATCTCGGTGCAATGATAATAAAGTTGATTCTGATTATTGCAGTGTTTACCTGGATTGTTGAGCATGAACTTCGATGAGCTTGAATCGACTGAATCTGTTTTTGCATACTGTACTTTGAATTTAAATCCATTAGTATGAAAATGAATTTCACTAAATTGAAACTGAATTTAACGGTTTGAAACTGCATTTTGTTGTGTTGAAAATTAAATTAGACATCTTTCATTTTCCATTCTAGAATTCAATTTCAATTCCAAGATTCAGGGTTTTCCGTCACACACCCTGGTCCTTGAGAAAGCCATGGAGTAATTGAACGCAGATCGACAGATTTACGTTTCACGTCGGTGAAACTTCCTTCACGGAAATGTGGGCGTGAGGTTCAGTCTCAAGGAGGCGGTAAAGCAACAGAGCAGAGGCACCAAAGAAGAAAAAGAGCTTTGTTTACAGCATATTTTGAGCTGGAGCACTGGTGCGCATGACATCATGACAAGTTCATCTTCAGTTTTCACACAACAAACTGGATTTTGGAATTGAAACTGAAACTGAAGTTCTACAACTACAGTTATAAACAGTTCCAAACAATGGGTTTAATTTCAAATTACGCGAATTTCTGATAGCACAAGTTTCTGCCCATACAAAACCAACGTATCACTTAGCGACACAAATAAAATAAACTATCAATTTTAAAAAATCTGACTGTTGTGTCTCAGGTTTGTCTGAGCAGGCGTTACGAGAGTCTGTTTTACTGAAACCCTGCAGGATTCTGGATTTAACCAAGCAGAAAACCAAAGCAACATTTAAATCTTATCCGTATGTTTCAGTCATGATCTGTAAATGGTTTTTGTTTCTGTGTTGTTCAGTTAATTTTCTCATGTTTCCTGTGCCACCAGTACTTTCCCCTCAGCTCTTCATCTCACGCCTGTTCCTCGTTCTCATCAGTCTCAGCTGCAGCTGCTTACCTCATCACCCCGAGAACTAAAAACTACAAACTTTTATTCTGTTGTCATTCTGTGCTTTTCCAGGAGGTCCTCATAATTGTTTTAATTTACTGCCAACTCATCCTTTTGCTTTTATTTACTATCTTGATCAAGTTGTCTGTGGTCTTGTTTCTACAAACCGTGTGACCAGTCCTAACCATTTTGTATTCTGCTCACTTTTACTACACGTGCTGTGAGTCTGTTTTCATTTTATTGGACACTGTTTACTCATTTACACATTTAGTGAAGAGGTCATTGACTTTATGTCAGACTGAACGTTTATTTTTAAATGATATTGATCCAGAGGTAATATTGAACACTTTGGGGGAAACAAGCCAATGAAAAAGTCACATTGATGAAGAGTTGTGTTACATTGACTTGAATGTTTTACTCCAAAAAAAAAAAAAAAAAAAAAAAAAAGTTCACAGAAAACTGTTTTTTGTACTTCATGACAATATATTAAAATACTAGTGGAGTTGAGCGAGTCTAGAAACGGCATTCCTCTTGGTTTTGAACAGCTCAGAATGAACCTGAAGCTCCGTGTTCCCCGTTTGGACACAAACAGCCATGAAACGCAGTGAAACGTTGCGTGATAGAGCCATTAAAACTCCAGCGCTAACTTGGCCTGCTGACAGGGGCAAAGGAGCTCCCTGCTGCGCTCCTCTCAGCAGGCCTCCGTGACTATCTGTGAAACATTTACTCTTCGACTCACAGAAAGCCCTTCCATCCCTCCTCTTCGTCCTTTCATCCTGACTTGATATGTAGCAGAACTCAGGGGGAAGATGGAGTGGACGCACATAATCAGAGCCGGGCCTTTTCCCCCTATTGTGTCTCCATCAAGCCAAGAGCAGGACCATCAGCACCGATCTCTGTTCGTGAACGTCTTTGCAACATCAAAACTGACTGACCGTGGGGAGCCGGGACATGAAAACCAGCACATTCTCCGTGCTGCACGCATGCAGCAGTTTGAACCAACCACTTGCTGGTTTCTGCTCACTGGATGTCTCTATCTGTGGAAAATTTACCCCTTCCCCACCTTCACAGCCCAGTCCTGCTCCCCTGCCTGCAGCTAACGCAGAGATGGCAGCCAGAGTGCATCAATCACTGCACGCCAGGGGGATGACATCATGGTGAATTGGCGGGGCTATCTAAGCGGGGACAGGGAGTTTTTCAGAGGGCTAACAGAGATAAATCGAAGTCTTCCAGGTTCCATCCTTCTCTGTAAAAAAAAAAAAAGGATCTAAGGCTACATGTCTGACTCTTAGACTTGAGCTTTCTGTCATTCATCACCACAACTTTGTTGTTCTACTTGCTCTGCAGCTTATTTTAGTCTCATCAGTCTTAAAGTCTAATGCAGCCAATTTCTGCTGAATGCAACATGCACTCAGAAGACCACCATTCCTCAAAAACATTCGCTAATTCACTTAAAGGAACTAAAACTTAAATGTTAAAACAGTTTCTTGGCCATAGATGAATTTAGCAAGCTAAAATGTGCATGTCTGCGAGGAAAGTTATTTGCATTGTTTAATATTTAGATCCTAAAAATACAAGGAACATTTGAGAGAACACATTTTAACATGTTTAAACTAATGTAGCATTGTAACCTTTTAAACAAAACACTGATGAGTGACAGAAGAGAAACCGATATGGGAGAGGAAATCTGGTTTTGCTTTCGCCTCTTGTCCCTCTTTTGGCCTGTGAAGCCAATAAATCCCACATCTAGAGCTATTAGATTGACAGAGCCGAGCACCGTTTGATGTTAAGTTGTCTGAGATAGGCCTCCGTGCATTCCAGGGGCCAAATGCAGCTCGGCTGTCATCAGCAGGCCTCCCTTTTGGACATCACGGCATGCACGTCAGCGAGCTGCGCCTTCGACAATCACGTGTGTGAGATAATTCTTATCTTTTCACCTTTTCACCTGCGCCGAGACACTGCGAGCGTGCACAATCAGCGTGGTTAAGATACCGCCAAGACACTTCAGTTCGAGCTGTTGAAGTGAAATTCATTGAAAGAATTTAAACGGAAAAGAAAACGGACTTTAAGGCGTTTCAAGCCAAAGCTGAATCACATTCTGCAAGTCTGTGTGGCTGATGTATGAGCTAAAAATGCTAAAAAGTAAAAAAATTAAAAAAAAAAAGTAGAGAAAAGATAAATCTGTGGTAACTGAACACTTGAGTGTAATCGTTATCTTAGTGGATACGTTTTAAAGTTTCTGCAGAAAAGCCTCATAAGTGGGAAGCCTAATTCGGTGCTTCCAACTTCTTGTCCAACCTGGACAGCATTCAGGATAATAAATTACCCTCTCAAGTACGCCGCCGAGGTTTTTAAGCGCAGGGATGAGGCCAAGGGAAAAGGGAAAATTGTGTGACCCGCTGACCTGCAAACTCTTAACCCCTGGCCTGAGTCCTGGGCACCTCCCAGAGAGCTCTCAAAAAGGCTGGAGTCAAACTTTACATTTGGACTCTGTCTCTGCGACCCTTGTGTGTGCCGTCACCCCAGGTGCGCGCTGTTTCTCTTCATTTTAATACACCTACGAGGGGAGCGGGGGAGAGCTACTGAGGATGAATAGGCTTGATGATTAAAATTAAACACACCCCCTAGGAATTTCTTGCTGATTCTCATTATTTCTGCATTATTTTTGTTCCTCTTTCCCTCCTCCCTTCCTTTCCTCTGCATGAGCCGAGCACCGTGGAGGCAGCGAATGAGTAAAAGACACGTTGACAAGAGAGTGCTAAGTGGATTTGAGTTATGGGCAGTTGGGTGATGTGTTTGTTTAACCATCTGGTAGCAACTCCCTCATTTTTTGTGATGAAGTGCCAGCGGAGGGACAGAGTCCAGTCCCAGTATTGATGCATACAGACGCAGATGGTGTTGATTTGACAGGACCAAGTTAGATTTAAAGTAGACGACATGTACATTGCCCAGGATGAGCTCAATTCTAACACTGTACCGTGATTTGTCAAACACAAAAGTATGTTGTATCTTTTTGAGGCTGTCTATTCTACATTTTTATTCAAGTTCAAGGTGTGCAAATATAGAAGGAGCTGATTGTATTCATTGGGTTTCATAGACAAATATAAATGAGTATCATCAGCATAACAATGAAAATGTATCCCATGCTGTTTAAAACTTTACCTCATGGGAGCATATTTAAAGTAAAATGTGTTCAAGTTCAAGGTGTGTAAATGTAGAAGGAGCTGAAAAAGCTCTTCACATGTTTGACTGGTGGATCTTCCTTAGTTTTCTACATCTGCCTTGGCAGGTGGTGAGTTTGGCTGCCTTCAGATGAAGAGAGCATGAATGGGAAAGGTTTTATTTTGGCATGTCTTCATGAAATCTTTTTGTTTTTTTTTTTTTCAACTTTTATTTAAACATGTTAATCCCATTGAGCCACAAGGACTCACTCACAAGAGCGATGTGGATTTTAACAAAGAGTGATGACAACAGTGGACACCAAAGACAACAATAGACAATGATATACACATTTTTTTAACAATTGAAAACAAAAAGATAATTAAAAGAAAAAGAAACATAGCAAAAAAACAACTAGATTACAAGGAGGTGTAGAAAACTAAAAACAGGAACATGTCTAAATTGGTTCTTGCCATGAACTTAGATGTTTAAAGCCACTTGGAGAGGTCAAGGTCGAGAGCTTCAGATCTTGTTGCAAACTATTCCAGGAAACAGGAGCAAAGTAGGAGAAGGCCCTTTTGGCTAGTTCAGTCCTCACTGAGGGAACACTGCAGGTAATAATGTCCTGAGAGCGCACGCTGTAGCTGCACTCATGCAGAAACATGTAGGAGGAGATCAACAAAGTCCATGCTCAATAATCCAGGTATACAATCCAACAATTTTCAATCAGGTCATCTGGACAGTTTCTTTCTTTCTTTTTTTTTTTTTTGTGCTGAAACATTTCACCTTCCATCCAGAAGACTTCATCAGTCAAGGAAACACACAACACAAAACTGATTCTTCCCCAACAGCTTCCTCCCAAGTGGAACAAGCCAGTTTTGTTGGTGCTAAGATGGTCTCTTTGGCACACCCCCTCCTCCAGTGCTGGTCCTCTTTATCATCAACAGTCATGTCAAACTGGTTCAAAACCAACAAAGTCCATGCTCAATAATCCAGGTATACAATCCAATAGTTTTCAGTCAGCTCATCTGGACAGTTGGAGGAGGTATGGAGGCAGCAGAAAACAAACAAAACTAACAAAGATTGAATTGAATTAGTTGATTTATTGTGCCTGAAGCAACATAACGTGTAAATAACTGCGTCTGACTATGAACATATTTTTTAATAACAGACAGAAAAAAACATGGCGAATCCCAGTTGTTTTGAAGTTTCCTCCTATTAAACCTGGTGCATCATGGGAGTTTTGTGCAGACTGTGTTGTAGATTTTCTTCATTGTCAGCAATTACACACGAGGTGGCGGTAACCGAATTAGGCGCCTCTCATTGACGCGGTGACATGGAGTCCTGAAGTAATTACTCTGCCTTTTAATAACAACGCCCAGCAAAGTCACTTTTTAATCTCAACCTCCTGAATTATTAAGCAGCTGTTTCTCCTTTGTTGCTGCTCAATCATTTCCTCTGTTCAGGGGCAAACAGCCCTGCAGACGTGCATGAAACTCTCTGACAGAAACTTCCCCTTAATTAATGCTGGAAAATTAAACAACAAAAATATAATCAGTGTTCTCAAAACTGGTGTCAAACATGTGCTCAATAGTTGCATTTAAAGGAAAAAATGTATGTCTGGAAAATAATACAGTAAACTCTTTCAAACTGTACCATTTGATTCAGGTTAATATTTTATTGTTTAAATGTATTTATTACTTTAGTGTTTTTGTTTTGGTCTGTCCCCTCCTTGTACACTGTTTATCTGTATTTTTTTTTAAATATACTTTATACTATTACTATTTTTGCAAAATATTTCATTTTTTATTATTGCTATTTGTATATAATTTTAAATATTGCTATTTTTGGGTGTAACTGGGACCTTGAGTACACAAATTTGTTCCTCCTCATGTACCACATGTGATGTGAATGACAATAAATAACTTTTACCCTTAGTTTGCATTTATTAATTCTGTTTTCTGCTTTCCCTGCACACCTGATCCAGCTCTGCTGATCATCGCACCTGCCCAGTTTTTCAATCACTCTCTCAGTTTTTATCGCTCCAGCAGAACCATTTGCAACTGATCCCATCGCTCATTTTTAAAATGATTTTCATAAGTTCAGTGAGAGCATCACTTTATGATTGTTGCACCTGGTTTTTAGGAATCTCATTTTCATATCCTGTATTTTTCATTCTTGCTCATGCATCTGTTCAAGCTAATCAATTATCTTTACTTTCGTTCATTTGATGTTTGCTTTCTGTCGTGTATATATTTTCCTTCTGCTGCCTTAAACCTTCTGTTTTTGCCGTCTCTTGGCCAGGACATCATTGAAAATGTGAAATAGTTCTCATCTGACTAACCTGATTTTATAAAGATTAAATAAATAAATCAAAAATTATATATTATATATCCGACTGTTATTATTCATGTCAAGAGTGGCTGTCATTGAATGTTACATTAAATTACAGATGTACAAACATCTGCATGCAGAAAAGACCCCCGGTTATTCCTCTCATCTTGTTTGCATGGACCTCCATCTTCAAGCAGTTCGTCAAAAACCGAACAAAAACTAAGAACAAACATTTTAAATGTGCACAGTGCAACATAGGTGGGCAGCTAATTACACAAGATCACAATAAACTGCTATTTAAAGTACAAACAACAAAGATACAAAGTTCTTTACTTGTCAATTTGTGCACATTCCAACAATCCAGGCACATAGAAATTCTTGTGCAGAGCTCTGTCAGCCAAAACACTAAATAAGATAAAAACAAGAACAAAGTGGTTTCTACCTCCACTGTACAGAAAGTTAACCATGTCACATGACCAGTGGAGTTCGGTAGTGTAGGTTATTACTGCACCTGATCAGTAGTTGAGTTTTGCCATCAGTCTGACTGTGACAGGGAATAAACTATTAAAAACCTTGTACTATGGGTGATGATGATGCTGTCTGCTCTACTGTGTCTCAGGTTAGATGAACATTTGTTGTGTCTGATAAGAGAGTGAGCCCTTGATGATTCCAGCTGCTGTTTTTCTGCAGCGCTGTTCATAAATCGAGTCCATGGAAAGTTTTGTCCCTGTGATCCTCTCTGCAGTCTTTACGACACTTTGCAGTGCCTTCCTTTATGCTTGCGTGGCGTTCCCATAGCAGACGGTGATGTCTGTGTGGAGGATACTCTATCAGTCCTCTATAGACCTGTGACAGGGCGTTGGTTCAGACCTGCTATCCTGAGCGATAAAGCCCTCGCTGGGCTTTTTTCACTGTGGCTGTGGTGTTGAGAGACCAGCTCAGGTCCAATGTAACCTGTCATCCCTACCTCAGCCCCTTTAATGACGAGAGGCTGTAATGGGGAAGGGTTCTTCCTGAAGTCCAATGTGATTTCTTTGGTCTGGTCTATGTTAAGGATGAGGCAGTTCTTCTCCATGTGTTATAACATTGTCTACCAGAGTCCTGCATGAGCCCCAATATAGTGGTGTCGTCAACATATTTAACATCGATGGTGTTGTTCTGGGTGGAGACATTCATAAGTGTACAGGGTAAAGAGTGTAGGGCCGAGGTAACAGCTCTGCGGGACTCCTGTGCTGATGTGAGTTCAGCATTCTCACCACCTGTGGTCTATCTGTCAGAAAGTCCAGGATCCAGTTACAGGTGTGAGTCGGGAAGCCAAGGTCTGTCTATCAGTTTGTCCAGGTGGATGGTACTGAAAGCTGAACTGTAGTCCAGGAAGAGCATTCTGGAAAATGTTCTGCTGCTTTCCAGGAGTTGCAAAGTGTGTACTGATACCACATCATCCACCGACGTGCACTCTGCACGCATGCATTCTTCAAAGTACTCTGCATTTTTACCACCAGGAGTGATAATCAGTCTCGTTATAAACACTACAAATTACAAACTAATAAACTATGTTTTATAATAACTACACACTGAATTCCCACTGTGGTGTTCAGAAATAATTTTTCTGCAGGAAGTCAAGAACTCATATAAATTGGGCAGACTGCAAGTTTTGTTTCATGAGTGTGTTTCCCTCTTACTCAGAGCTGGAGTCAGGGTCAGGACATGTGACATCCAGATAACCACCAGCCCGACTGAACTTCAGGATTTTGTTCTTGAGGAAAAGAAAACAGCTCAGTGGGAAAATCCTTTCTGCTCCGTTTTCACTTCCCACTAACACCGAAAGTGACACAAAAGCTAATAAAAGTATACCGTGTCTCCAAAGAGAGCAGCCACAAGTTAGTTAGTGTTGGCAATCACAGCGCATCGACCCTCTGTGAAGTCCAAGACTTTGGATCGATACGTTCTCTAACAGCGCTGAGAGGGGAAGGAAGTGGAAAATCCTGATTTCAGCTTTAGCACCTCATTCTGTTTTCACCTCCTTCATCTTGGAAAAATGTCAGGAGAACAATAAATGTATAAAAGGTCAGCGGCGTACTAACAGACCCTTCCAAGCTTTCATTACATTTGCTGCTGGCTATAGCAGAGGCGCTCGGGCAGGAGTGTTGACATTTGGTTTGTTTTTACACCATGTTGAGTCTCACACAGTTGTAGCTCCTAATAATGTCAGAGAGAAAGATCCCGGGGCAGCTTGGTCGTGTTTACTGCTACTGTGCAGGAAAAGGGAATCACATTATGATTCATATTTCAACCCTTCCATTGGCAGCACAATCAATACTGAGAGAAATGCTTTAAAAGTCAGGTGAAATACCTTTGAGGGTTTACATTCCAGCTTTTCTGACTCATGAATGTTGATTGGTGCAGCTTTGTTCAAATATATTTTGGCCCTCTCTGGTCTTCAAGTCTGTTTTTTATGATTTCTTTCTTGCTTCTCAAAACTTTTCTTGGAAAAACTTAAACCATGTTTTTTTTTTTCTTTTTTCTGGAAATGATTCAATACCTTGTGATAGCTCCGTTTGAATCAGGTAGCGTCTTAAAAATTAAGAACATGCATGCTTATAAAAATGTTCATGTGAGCACAGAAAGAAATGCAATTTATCACCTTTGCTGGCTGTATAAAGACATCAGACCAAGGCTGAAAGAAGAAGGTCTGCAACTTTTTGATGCTTCAACGTGAAGACAGCTTGGAACCAAAAAGACAAATGAGATGATCCACATGTCCATTCCTTTGAGAAGGTCACACTCCATAACTTATGCTCAAGTTGTCTTGACTTTTGTGATATTTTCTACACCTACAGTCAAAAAGAAAAACGGGCACAGACAATTTTCCTCTTGAAGATATGCATTTGAGACCTCGGGTGATCTTTGCACTTTGTTTCATCAGCTGATCAAGTGGCTGCATCAAACCACAACGCAGGTTCATAAAACCTGATCTGCAGTGTGTAAATCATCAATTTGCTTTTAGCTGCAAGTCAGTCAGCGTGGAGGAAAAACAGTGGAGCGATTCAGTTGACTCTCCTCTCAGGTCAGAGGTTAATGAACGATTTTTTTCTTTCTCCCACCAGGCGTTGCCCGTCTCCTGCAAACTGAACGGTGATAGAAACTCAATTTAGCTGAGATAAATCCCAGTGAGATAACGCGCTGTGATTTAATCCGCAATGAGCTGATTGATGCGGACAAGCTAAAATGTAACCAACAGGAATTGGTTTATTGATCCTCTGAAAAATCACAATGACTTACCAAGGATTTAGAGGGTGTTAATGCACTGAAAGCAGTTTAACGGCTTGTGATTAACGTCCATTACTGGTGAGGTCTTTTAAACTGTAAACACTTTTAAACAAAAGCTCTGAGCAAATTGTGGCTTAACAAGCCTGCAGACGTCTTTGTTGAAGGTGGTGACGTTTATGAAGAAGAAGAATTCCACTTGAACCGAAGTGATGCAACAGCTTTGAAACCCATTACTGTGTGAAGCTGTCCATGTGTTTGACCTGAACCCAAATCACTCCTTCTAACTCCTGACCCAGAACCCCACTCACAGTAAACCGCTCAGGCAAAATGAGAGGAGAGACAGAGTTCAGGATAGATTTGATTTCACTCCAGGGCCAGGTGTGGACTTTGTACTTGCCACGAACCGTACCGGCGCTCCAACTTTCCCATCCCGGGCTGCGTTATTTATACCCACCCTTGGAGACTGCATGACAATGGAACTGTTAATGTCTAAATCAGAAGCATGAGAGATGTCCAGAAAACACTTTCTGCAGCACCTGTTGCCTGAAGAATGAACCGTTAAAGACTTTTATTGGAGATGTTGTAACACTGCAGAATGGTGAGCATTTTGTGGTCAAGTTCTGAAGTAAAACTAAGTGAGGTACTAATAAACCAAATAAAGTTACAAATGCAGAAAGCATGCAGAAACATACTTATTATGTGTTATCTTCAGTGCTTCCCATATTTGAAGCATGCTTTATTGTTTTTTGCAGAGTCTGATAGAAGTATTTGAAACATTTAAAACAAGTGAAACCTGAAGTATTTCATAATAATCATCTGCATATAGTGAAATAAAGCTACATCACGTTGGAAGATAGCAACAAGTTCAACTGGACAATAATTCATGAACCCTGTTTTTTTTTTAAAACTCAGGATTACAAACTGCCAAATGCACAGTTTGCATAGTGAAGGTGAAACACTTACAAAGTTCTCCTGGTCATTAGAAAACTAGAAACACCGTTTAAACTCAGTACCTCACTGCGCTGTGACTGTTGGAGATGAGTTCGTGACTCAAACTTGACTTGTGAGAAAACACATGTTCAGTTTCCTGAATCCTGAGGACGTGACCAAGTGACCATCATCAAGTTGTGTGTTTCTGAGAAGCCATGATTTAAATAAATCGGATAATTTTTTTACATTTATGGCTTGCAAAACTAAGTTGTGCAAATTGCAACATATCATTACCCCTCTCCACCCATCTCAGTTTGTTTAGAATCTGTTACGTTTCAAAAATGAAAGAGGAAATTTACATTTATGTTTTAATCTAATTTAATATTCTTTCTTTCAATATGCTGGTGAAGATTCTCAGTCATCCAGGACATGATAAAATCAAAAAACATTCAATACAAAAACAACTGGACTTTATTTGTAACAGAAGACGTTTCGCTCTTCATCCGAGGAGCTTCCTCAATTCAAAGAGCGGAGTTTGGGGTTCAGGTTTTAAAGGCTGACATAAGACACACACAAACCTATGTAGATTGACTTCCTGGTAGACTACTGTAAAAAAAAAAAAAATCCAGCCCTGTTACAGGCACTATTCAGAAAAAAAACTGTCACTGTACGCATCTGTGCATGTTACTGGTACGTATTTAATTAAAAGTTAAAAACATATATATTTCTGTGTAAATACCTCATGTTACAATGTGGACACCTGCAGCTTATAGACAAGAGCGGCCTAGATATGTAAAAAAAAAAAAAAAAATGTTTTAATTTAGTGGACGCAGCTTATATTTGGGTGCACTCAATAGTCCAGAAATTACGTAATTTAATTTTCAATTCCTAAAAGATGAGTTTCAGATAATGTCCATCAGCTGAAGCTTTATTAAGCCCAACATGTCTTTGTCCTCCACACGTCACCGTTCCTCAACTGATTAAGCCATCACGTTAAAGGATTTGAGGTTGAGGTTAATATTAAACATTTTAGAATGAGTCAGATTTAATCTACATGCTATAGATTTATGCTAAATGTCACTTTGCACCTTTATTATGAAAAAAGAAGAACAAGATGGAAGAAGCATGAGGATGGATAAAAGCTTCGGCCACGTCGGTGTGACAGTTCACAGTAAAACATCAGAGGACTTGCCTGTAGTGAGAAGGTGAGCTCCAGGTCTGTCTCCATCAGTCCACTGGGAGGGAGGACGTACTCATTAGATCTGAGGAGACGCTTTGAACCCTTCAGGACAAAAATAAAGAAAATGTGTGTTTTTGAAGTGCACGAGTATCAACACTAATGCTTTTATTGAGAAAGGTTAACAAGGCAGGAGTAGAAGGCGTGGATCCAAAGTTAAGGAACATCAGAACAAAATAATCACTGAAAAATGCACAACTGATATCTACTGCCCCACATCGTTGTGTAACGATGTAAAACCGATGTGACATGGATAAAAGTGATCAGCTTAAACCTGCTCCACTCACAGGTCCATGTTGATTCACAGCTAAAGGTTTCCTAGAACAAAAGGCCTCTCTCCTCTAACAGCTGAACAGACGACAGTTTTTTCATAGAAATATACAACGAGGGTGACAGCAGCTGTTATAGACAACGAGGCTGCCAATAATTCAGAAACACAGTAGAGAAAATGACATTTCTGCATAAACCCTGGATGAATGTGAAGTGCTGAATGGCTCAGCTGTAGTAGCAAAACCACTGCTGAAAGCTAAAGGTGACAAAAATGTTGCTAAAAACTACAATGAGTAAAACTAGATGAAGCTACAATGAGCAAAAACACAGCAAATCTTGAATGTAGCTAAACCACTGTCAAAAGCTGAATGTAGCACAACCATAGCTGAAAGCTAAATGTGGTAAATTTGTAGCTAAGAGCTAAAAAAGATAAACCAAAGCTTAAGCTAGAATAAGCTAAATCAGAACTAAAATATTGATGCAGCAAAACCTGAGAAAAGATAAATGTAGCAAAAAGGAATTTAAAAGACACACTGAGTTTAACTGTTACTCAAAGCTAAATGTAGAAAAACTTGCTAAATGCTAAATTTAACAAATTAAATGCAAAACAGGCAAAACAGTTACTAAAAGCTTAACGTAGCAAGATTTTAGCCAAAAGATAGAATTGCCAAACTAGAGGAAAAAACTAAGTAATAAAACCATAGCTAAAGATAAAATAAACAAAATTATTGCTAAGTTAACAAAACTGTGGCTAAAAAGTAAAATTAGCAAAACCATAGCCAAGAGCTAAACATAACCAAATCAAAGCTAAAAGATAAAATTAGCTAAACTGTAGCCAAAAGATAAAATTTAAAGAAGGTTACTAAAAGATAAAAGTAGCATATGAAGACAAAAATAAAGCCAGTAGGCTGAAGTAAGTTTGAGAACTCGTTTTTGATGGAGATGAAAAGATCTTCGTGTTTTTCTACAGGGAATTTTATTCACAACTAACTCAAACATTTACTATCAATGGTTAGAAAAGCACAAGATGCAGTAGAGGCATAACATAGAGAAGAAATTTTAAAGAAGAAAACAACGGCATGAATTCTGAATGAGCGCTCCCACCATTAAAGTCCACTGCTGCACACAGTGCTCCTTCGGCTTGGGATCGGCTCATGACCTGAGCTGATTTACTGACCTGGTAGTCTAGGGATTAAAGGCGGTCTCTTGAAGTAGAAGGCGAACAGAACAGAGCATCCCCAGATGACCTCTCTTCTCAGCCTTTAACACATTTCTACAACATGTCATGGGAAGAAGTCTACACCTCGACTAAGCTGTCCTATCAACCTGGTGTGATCATCACCGATCATTTTACAGGAAGCTGTGGGTGTTGATGACAGACATCTGTTGTCAACACTTCTCAAAAACCATTACAAGCTACAGTAACATTTCACCAATCCTCTAATTTAGTTCAGGTGCCAACTGAGATTTGAAAAGAAATGAAAGGCCAAACATTTCTTGAAGGAATGCATATCACCCGCTGGTTTGAACTAAGATCGTCATGTGTTGAAAAAAAAATAAAATAAAAACACAGTTTTAGCTGTTATGGTCAAATGAAATGTTTCAGTCTTATATAAGGTTGTGAGACCTAGCATGGTGCCTAAAGTATATGTTGGGATGACTATCAGCTACTACCACACCATATTTTGGGTCAAAATCTGCTAAATGGATGAGTTGTATGCATGTTTGCGTTTGCTAAGGTCGCTGAGATGTGGCGGCCATCATTAATTAGTCTTCAAAGTTTAACCAGTGGTAGATGTACACCCAATGATTAGTTTCTAAGTTTCATGAAAAGTCATTGACTGGTTTATGGGATTTTTAGCTAACACGACAAACAACACACGCACAAACAGGAAAAATCGTCATTGTTTTTGGCAGCGGTCGATACGAGAAAACCTGATAAGTTTGACATTTTATTTTCTTTCTTTGTCTCTAGAAGAAACGCATAATTAAAATCTCATTTGCATGTGTCCTGACATCAGAACTAAAACTATCATAAAATGCAGTTTTGTGCCTAAAAATCAAAACAAGATAGCAACTGGACCCATTATTTACATTAAAAAATAACATTTGAATCAGCAGACCTCTAAACTCCAGATCCATATCTGCACGTAAACTCAAGTACAATGTTGACCTCAAGTTTTCAGAATTTGTTTTGAAGTCCCATATTTTGTTTTAAAATAGTGTTTTATTCTGAAAAGGCCCTGTACATAGTGAGCACAAACAGTACGCACCACAACGGCTCAACTGGAGTAGGATCAGAAGAATGTGGAGGTCAAATAAACACCATCAGTGGCTTTCATTCCTTAGTCGGTCTGAGAAATACAAAACGTGTGTCATGCTTCAAAGTGGTGGCAAACTGAGCAACAAAACAGACAATTTCAAATGAAAACTGTGCAGCATCGCAGCCTTCCTTTCAGCTCACCTAATTCCTGATGCTTGTTGTAGAACCGAGTCTCTAACAAGTAAGAAAAAATGTAAACAGCCACTGGGAACGATGGCAACTCTGACTCTGACCAGTAACCAAAGCCGAACAAAGACACCTTTGTATGTAGTCTTTTCTTATGCGCAGAGACCAGTACAAAACCCAAGGTAGAAAACCCAAGCACGTCTCCAGCACATTAACAATACAGAATCTTGGCAAGAAAAGCTCGAGTTCAATGTTCTTTAGTCCCCTTTCGCTCATCAACTTCACAAACTGTCTGTCTGGGGCCAAACGGGGAGAGGAGGAGTGGAGATGGAGACTCCTTTGCCAAGCTCTATAAGCCTGTGGGAAAATGAGGTCAGCATCACACTTCCTCCATGGGTTACCTTTTAAAACGCAGTAAGTTGTTTAACTACCGTAAGCATCCTGTTTGTAGCAAAAACAGGAAGTGACTTGGGGTAAGAACAAGATCTCCACGTGCATTTATTCCAAGAGTTATTACCGGCACTTAAAATGCCCTAAAATTACAAGCAGTACTGTTAACCTATTTTTTGTAAACAGTGACCACTACCCAGATAAAGTATTATGCTTTAACAAACTGCAATGCAAACACATAGTATTAGTTTATATTAAACTGAGATGTGCAAAAACACATTTAAACAGGCCTAACTTAAATGAAATGACTATGATACAGCACATCCTAGGTGACAGACTTTCTCCAAGGAAACTATACAGCTATTATCCTGCTGTTGTGGTTTGGGAGACCATCATTATAAAGGACATGTGTGTGTCCATGCAGGCCACTTAACCTGATCAAACCCAGTGAGAGAACAGATCCGGCCACAGACAGAGCTGAAAAGACAACCAATGCGACAAATAAGTTTTCCTATTAGCTGTACAAAAACAAACCCCTGCCATTTGTGTTATTTTTCTGACTTGTTTCTTCATCCCCATCCCATGTGTCTCTGCTTTTCTTCACAAAACCTGCTGGAAATGACATTTATTGCTCCAATTTCTGAGCTGTGGTGCGAGCAGCGCTTTACTCAGCTGTCCTCGGGGCAGCTCAGCAGAAATGGGGGGATTTCACGCTCCAGAGGCAGCACAGCTCATGGACACAGCCACACTTGGTTGGCTCTTTATGCCGAGAGAGGACGGATTGTTTCCATTTCAGTAAGATTGTCTAGTTTTGCATAAACCTTTAATTAATTATCATAATAACAAACAGATGGCCAAATACTAGCGTTTTTGAATAAAAGCAGCATTTCATTCTGCCCGGTTCAAGATGGCTGCCACAACCAGATGACCTGAAAAACAGCTATAACTGTTTTACAAACGTTGACCCCAGGTTTGGTCTGTTAGTAGCTGCGGGTCATCCTTAACACCCAGTCTGAGGGCTTATGAACCACGTATGATTTTACTAAACAACCACAATAAAGAGCATTCCATTTTATTCTGTAGAACATTGAAAACAATCGGTTTTTGCCCATCTTTTACATCAAATTGTAGTCAACAGTAATGTACTTCTACCAGAGACATCAGTGGTAAAATTCACCAAATATGAATGTGTGACAACGGTTACCACAGGCTGGTTAAATAATACACAAACAATGATGGACACACACAGCATGCTGGTTTTCCTAGGTGAATGTCAGAGATACTGGTCGAACATCTCAACTTAGACTTTTTTTTTATAAACTACAACTTCTAGAGACTTTATTCTCAACAAAATGGAACAAATTTGTATCAAACAAACAGCACGGGAAAATAAAAAATATATATTTGTGTTAAATCTAAATGAATCAAACTTTACTCCACAACTTTTCTCTACCTTCAATTTTCCAGCCTTGTACTTGTTTACATCTTTGTGGATTTAAGATTAAATTCAGTTTATTCAATCACCAGTTCACAACAAGTCATCTCATTATCTACATGAACGCTCCTACAAGCACCTGCAGATGTTGGATGCTGTCTATCACGGTGCACAAAGATTCATAACTGGCTGTGATTATCGTACCCACCACTGCACCCAGTATTCACTGGTTAACTGGTCATCATTAACTTCACGCAGACTCTTCCACTGGTACATTTTCATCTTTAAATCACTTCTTGGTCTGCTGCCTTCATACATCTCATACGAGTCTGTGTGAGTGCAGCTACAGCATGTGCTCGCAGGACATTCTTACCTGCAGTGTTCCCTCAGTGAGGACCAAAATAGGCAAAAGGACCTTCTCCTACTCTGCTCTTGTTTCCTGGAATATTCTGCAAAAAGATCTGAAGCTCTCGACCTTGACCTCTTCAAGTGGCTTCAAACTTCTGCTAAATTCATGGCAAAAAACAATGCAGACATGTTCCTGTTTTTAGTATTCCACATCAGAGTTGCACTCGGGTCCAAATAATCTGAACTGACCTCGTCCTAGCCACAGTCATCTCCGAACACCACTCGATCCGACTAATAAACTGTAATTACAGGTCTGTACCCAACCCTCCACCACGACATTTTTAATTAAGCTTTGACTGCTTATTCTGCCGACTATTATCAATGGTCGGCCAACATGCGTGGCTAAGCGGGTAGAAGATAAGAGCTGAGGAGCCATCAAAGCACACTGAATGCTTCCCCTGCTTCTGAATACATTGGACCCTGCTCTGACATGTTGGATATTTTGTGATCCCGCCTGTTTGGGTCGTCTGCTAAGTACAGTGGCTGAATGAACGTCCATTTGGGCTGATGGATTGCTGGCAGTAGTCCATCTGAAGCTTAATTGAACTTTTTACCTCGGCCTGGTCCGAATCCAGGTTGAGTGGGGCCGGGCTCCGGGTCAGAGATGACAGCTCTATTCTACATCACTTTACATTGTAGCTGTTTTTGTTTAGCTTTTTAATATCATTTTCTTTCATTTATTTTTCCCAATTTATACTGTATGCTTTCTTTTATGATTGTCAAACATTGTTAAAATAAGGTCCTTTGTAAATGAGTCCTCGAGGCTCAATGAGACTAACCTGTATTAATAAAGGTTGATATAATGAAATTATAATAATTATAATAATACAAATAGAATACAATAGAATAATAATTTTGTATCTATCAGAATCCTCAGAGTCCAACAGCATTTTTTTACACTAGTGATTGTGTCTCTTATGACTCAACAAGGATTTTAAAACTTGCAAGAGCAATTTTTTGTAAATGCAAAACAGCTCACAGAGCAGAAATATCCTGTTTAAGAAAGTAGTGCACACATAATTGAAATGTCAAGGAAATGGTAGTTGAGTTTTGCAAGAAAAACAAAACATAGGCATCGACCCATGGCAATCAGAGACCAGTTGGTAGAGAGAGTTTACGGTTTCAAGTTTTTTGGTACCAGGATGTCTTCTAACCTTAAATGGGAGATATAGTCGACTTGTAAACAGCACATATTTAGGGCAGTGAGATCCCTAAACTCTCGCCATCCTTCATTATCTGTTCTGTTCATTAAGCCAGACTTCTCTTAGTGTCCTTCTTAAAAGTATTTCACTTTATGTTTCATCCATCCATCCATCATCTTTATCCGCTTCTTCCTTTTTGGGTCACGTCACTTTGCTTTTAAACCTATGAATTTATGTATTTGCCTAGATGGGTATTGTAGTGTTTTCGTCCATGTGTTGTTGTTTTTTTTTATATATAATCACGTGTTTTAGCTATCGGGTTGTATATTGCAGGAGTTCTCAAACTTTTTGGGTTCAGGGACCCCTCATAACCCTCATGTTTATTAAATAATTTTCTTCAATTTGTCTCTTTAAAATGGAAATATTTGTGTAACATTAAGACCTGTTCTTTAATAGTGGTAAGACAATTTTCATTCTTGTAAACATGGGGTATTTTTCATTCAAGCACCGGCTCACGGACCCGTGGGGATCCGGGAACCCCAGTTTGGTAACTACTGGTATATTGTCAAGAGCTATATTCCAAACGATGCTTCTCATACAGACGTGCTAACGCTTTAATGTTCATAACCTTTGCAAAGAATCCAACTTTAAAATATCCAACATATATCTTTAGGTGTTATGTCAAAAAGTAAATCGCCTGAGCTTAACAGAATTAAAATAAAACACGAGTTTAGCTCCTAAATTCAAAAATTTAGCTCTATTGTACTACCATTTTTGCGTAAAAGAAGTTTTTTCTCAAAGTACTATAACAAATTAATTTAATCTAGGGGAAAAATTATAATAATATGTGTTTTCTTTTCATCACTGAAGTGCCAGACAAAAATCTAAATATGGTTTAATTCCTCATTAAATGTTCTAACACTAATTTAGCAGAAACAAAAACACAAAATCTAAATTATTTAGAACGCCATGTATTTGTTTATTTATTTATTTTTTCCCCACAGAATTATCTTTGGTTAATTGGGGTGCTGTAATTAGCTTGTTGCAATTTACCATTTGTGCCTTTAGATGCCACTTTTGTGACATTTCCTTGCAAGTGTACATTGCTTAAATGCTTTTAAAGTTATACAGACCAGGCCTGTCACAATAAACAATAAATCAGTCACATGATGAATGAAAATTATCACCTAATTTTTATTTATCAGCTTTATCGTTTCTTCATCACGCTCTTTCTACTAAAGACACTATATGACAAAAGACTCAACTCCAGTGCTCCTCACTGACCTCTCCCTTTCTCTTTTCTCTTTAAAATCTGTTTTAACAGTCCAAAATTGCGTTTTAGATCATTAAAAGCAGCTAAGCTGAGAAGCCAAGCTACGAGCTAAGCTAACAGGCCGACCTCGGGGGAAAAAAACCTCCATCTTGTCGAAGCTCTAAAGTGCCTCCCTTCCATTTTTCTTAAGGAGACACTGCTCGCTCCCTCACTATCCATCCTTTGGTTCAAATAGTCTTATACTGTATACTATATACCATCTGGTGGTCAAAAAAGGTACTACATGCAAAACAAAATAAGATGATAGAAAACATTTCTTCTTAAATTTCATAATAATTATTCATTATTGCCCAATTTCAAACAATATTATCGTTTATCGCAGTAATTTTTGAGACAATTAATCGCCCAGCAAAAATTGTTATCGTGACAGGCCTACTACAGACACATACATTTCAGGGTAAGTTAAGATATTTATGTTGTTGTAATATATCAAACACAAATGATCATACTGCGAAACTGGAAAAAAAAACTTCTCTATTAATAAAATACAGTATTTACTCACAACTGAAATGTCAAAATCGTAAAACTTGCCGGCACAATCAGGACATTTTCACTATACCCTCAGGTCAATTTCTATAACTTAAAGAACAATAGTCAAACATATTAAAATGTTACTGTAAAAACCAATAATGAACACTTTCTTTCGGCTGCTTTCTTCTTCAGGGGTCGCCACAGCGAATTAACTCGCATGACGTCTTGGCAATTGATTTTATGTTGGATGCCCTTCCTGAGGTAATCACAGTTCACCGAGCTACCACAGCCCTCTGCGTGGAGCAGAGAGCTGCTATTTGGGGGCGCCCAGAGGAGCAGATGGTGAGGATTAAGGGCCTTGCTCAAGGGCTCAAAGTGGAGCAAATGAGGGTGGAGACAGGTGTGAATGTTTCACCTTTCCCACCTACACGTTTGATGCCGTCAGTCCAGGGATTTGAACTGGCGACCTTCCCATCATGGGCCTGCATTCTCTAACCTCTGCGCCACTACTCCCACAGGAGACATTGCTTAAAAAAAAGGTCTATAAAAAAGACGCACTGCACTACAAAGCAATTTATTGTTTTAAAAGATAAAAATGTGCACAAATAAGTACCCGTTGTTTTAACAAATCGCTTAATTGCAGCGGTTAAATAAAAAAATGTGTTTGTGAGAACGACCCGTTTTATCCACGAACTGCATCGGTCGCCAGCGCTGTGGCCCCACCTCACCGCCCTCTGCACTTCTTCTCCTGAAGGTGATTCAGTTAGACAGCAGTAAATTAACTCCTGAAGACACTATCTCATGTTTGGACAGCACGGAGGAGACAAATGGCCGTCGATGTGCGTATGACAGAGCGCAGGCTTCATCCGAACTGCGGTTCTACCTCCATTGGCGCCTTCAGAGGCGGTGAGTGAAGGCCTGACAAATCAGCGCCGACACATCCACCTCTACCTGGCCTCTTCCCGCTCCCGTCAACGCTGTCAGTGTGTCGGAGCTGACGGGGAACGGCCCGCGGCGCAGCAGGCATGCATGACGCTCTGCAGCGAAAATGCCAAACATTACTAGACGCAAACGTGAAGCCACGGTTCTGTCATGAGGAAGATGTAAAGGTTGCAAGGAGTCGGTCACATCTCACCTGGTTAAGAGACGCTTAAGACAGCTGGCCGGCTCGGAAAGAAGACCGCAGAGCGAGGAGGCGATACGACCGTCAGCATGTCACTCACTGAAGACAAGAAAGTGTCTTTTTTAAATCATTTGTGTCGTTCATGAAGCATTCACACTGTTGTGATCCATTTTTCTTCCATATGTTTTTCAGCATCTTTCTCGTTCTACAATTTTTGTGCTATTTCAACAAATCATACATCAAAACCTGCAGCTTTTTCAGGACAATCCTGCCATGACGTTTGGTATTGGCACAACTTTAGCTTTTTTTTTTTTATATTTAGCCTTTTCTGCCAGTTTTTTCTCATAGAAAATGAACTGAGCTCATTTTACATCCTTCAACTCTTTAGATGTGTTTACAACCTTTTACTGCTCCTTTCTCATTTTTGTTCTGCTTCAGCTTCTTTCTGTTTTCTTGTGAAAATTTAAACGCTTTTCAGCTACTTTTAGCAAATTTCAGCTGTTTTTCAGCGGTTTTGTACACCTTTCAGATTCTTTCTAACTACAACATTTTTATTTTTATTCTAACTTTTTTCTGCTAATTTCAGCTTGTTGTGCTCCTTTCACCTGATTCCTGTGTCAGCTTTTTTTTTTTTGCTATTTCAGCTAATATTTTAGCTGTTTTTATTCTAATTTTAGTTTTTCAGCCAATTCCAGTTTTTGCACTGCTTTCAACATTTTTTAGCCAAATTCAGCAAAAATATTATCTTCTTTCTGCCTTTTAGCTACATTTCAGCAGTTTTTTTTTATGTTGTTGTTGCTAATTTCAGCTTTTTTTCAGATAATGTCCACTACTTTGTGCTCATTTCTGCTTCTTTAAACATACTTGGTCAAATGTGTTCTTTCTGCTTTCTTCTGCTAATTTAAATTTGTTCTAACTTTTCAGCTACATTTTTAGCTAGTTTTAGTTGTTTTCAGATTAATTCATTTTTCATGGTAATTTCTGCTACTTTGAACTTTAACTTATTTCTGCTCATTTCAGCTTGTTGTGCTCCTTTTGGCTTTTTCTGCCCTTTCATCTTCTAGTTAGCTGTTTTGATGCTGTTTTTGGCTTTTTCAGGTAATCCCACATTTTTTAGCTCATTTCAGCTCCTACCACCTCATTCTTTCTGCCTTTTTAGCTATTTTTGGTAATAGCAGCTTTTTTAAGCTAATTTCATAATTTTCGTTCTCATTTAAACCTAGATTAGCAAATATGTCCTTTCTGCTTTTTTCTGCTAATTTAAGCTTGTTCTAAATTTTCAGCTACCCTTTCAGCTAATTTTAGCTGTCTTCAGATAAATTTATTTTTCATGGTAAACTCTGTTGCTTTCAACTTTATAACTTATTTCTGTTAATTTCAGCTTGTTGTGCTCTTTTCAGCTTTTTCTGCCCTATCATCTGCTATTTAGCTGTTTTGATGCCATTTTTGGCTTTTTCAGCTAATCCCACATTGTCTAGGTCTTTTCAGCTCCTTCCACCTCCTTCTTTCTGCCTTTTCAGCTATTTTGGCTAATTTCAGCCTTTTTTTAAGCTACTTTCTTAATTTTCATGCTCATTTAACCCTAGATTAGTAAATATAGGTTCTTTCTGCATTGTTCTACTAAATTAGGCTTGTTCTTCCATTTCAGCTACATTTAAGAATGTATTTTAGCTAATTTCAGTTGTTTTACAGCAAGCTCTTCTGCAATAAGCATTCACACTGCATTTTCACAGGAAATGCAATTTCTCTAGTTAAGATTTTAAGGTTGGGTTTTTTCCCCCAAGATTTTAAATGTTAATTTTGATCAAACTTCTGGCTAAAATATGTCAGAATAACTTTTTAAAACTGTTGATTTAGCTTCTGTTCAAAAATCCAAAGTAATTTTTGCAATAATTAAAAAAAAAATAAAAAAAATGTCTACACTTTGATAAATGAACTGTAGAAGAGAAAAGCAGCATCAAAAGAAATGTTAAAGCTACTCGTTATGGTCACCATACTAACTACATACTTGTCTGTCACTCCCTGACTACCAGAAATGAGACGCAGACAAAAATTGTATCGCTTGTTCACACAACAATTGAAAGTTTTAAATGAAAAAGTTAATGACATCAACGGACAATTAAAAAAAGTCTATGGAAAAATCTTTAAAAGTCCTCATACCTAATTTGTAATGCTGTAAAACCCACAAAGGTGCCTCTTCAGATGTGTAAAGACCAAGTTTTATTGACCTGTTTAAAATTTGAACAAAATTTCTGCTGTGAAGTCTGAGCTCCACAGAGAACTGGGTTTTTCAGTGCGTTATGGTAAAATCACATTTTATTTTCTCACGCTTGATTTTTCTTTTCATTCAGTCAACCTTTATTTATACAGGTTAGCCTCATTGAGTCACGACGACTCATTTATAAGAGAGACCTGTTTAAGACAAAACCACAGATAAGACACAGCAATAAACAAAAATAGAATGCAACTAAAGTAAAAATAAATAGTGTTATAAAACAAAGTCAAATCAAGGTGCCTTATGAAACAAGGTAAAAGACTAAACTCAAAACAAGAACATGTTTGCTTTGATTTTTTTCTATTAAACTTATCAGATGTTTAAAATCCCATAAAGATGTCAAGGTCAAGAGCTTCAGATCTTTTGGCAAGGTGTTCCAGGAAACAGGAGCAGAGTAGGAGAAGGCCCTTTTTGCCTGGTTCAATCTGTACTGAGGGGACGCTGCGGGTAATGATGGCCTGAGAGCGCACGCTGTAACTGCACTGACGACGTGATATGTATGAAGAGATGTATGAAGGCAGCAGACCAAGAAGTGATTTAAAGATGAAAATGTACCAGTGGAAGAGTCTGTGTGAGGTTAATGATGTCCAGTTAACCAGTGAGTACAGGGTGCAGTGGTGGGTACGGTAATTACAGCCAGTTATGAATCTTAGTGCACCGTGATAGACAGCATCCAACACCTGCAGGGTGCTTGAAGGTGCATTCATGTCAATAATGTCACCGTAATCAATGGAAGGAAGGAAAGTCACAGTTACAAGGAGTTTCCTAACATTCAGAGTTAGACAGGATCTATTTCTGAAAATAAACCCAATTTAATTTACAGTTTCTTTACCAAATGTTCAAAGTGGGGCTTAAAAGAGAGATGCGATTCGACCAAGATACCCAAGTATTTGTAGGAATCAACAAACTCAATAGGAACACCATTAAAGATAAAATCAAAGGAAGGACTGCTGGGACCAACTACCTGTTTGTTTATTAAACCAGTTAAAGAGAGTAAGAGTTAAACCAGGTCTGTTTCTGAAAAAGAAACCCAGTTTTATTTTCAGTTTATCAAATTTTTTGACATGCGGCTTAAAAGAGAGATGCGCATCGACCAAGATTCTCCAGTATTTGTAACAGTCCACAAACTCAATGGGAACACGATACGTGGATAAGATAGGAGGAAGGACTGCTGGCACCTATTTCATTTTTATCTACATTGTTTGACACCCCACTACCAAAAGTCACAGGATGCTTTTCCAGATCAACATGCACAACTTGGTATATAATTTGCTTGCTTTATGTCAAAGTAGAGATACAGGACGAACGTAATAGGTACTTTGATTCTTATGCATTGATACCCTTAATTTTCTCCCCAAGAGATCATGAGAATAGTTCGGTTGGTATGCATTTAAAAGTAAAAATAAAGATAAATGGCTGCAGTTTACAAAAGCTCCTGTGCGTTGACGAGCATTTTTCCAGTTGAGTATACATCATGTGACAGCGAGACTATTTGTGTCACAGCAGGTTGGAGAACATGTCAGAAACGAGCAGCTTCCCCTCGCATCTGCCGAACAAAAGGCAGGAAGCTCTCCTCTCCACGGCCGCTGTTGAGGAGCTTCGCGCAAAAAAGGTCAGACCAAAGAAGTTGCATTTTCTGTACTTGACACTATGTCGCGTCAAATCTGTCCATCGGTGGAAAAGATTCCACGAAACATACGTGCATCCCAGAGGGTATATCATCCTGAGCAACATTATGTGTCTCTGTATCAGCTAACTATGAGAAATATGAGGAACTACATCAAGATAATAGACGCGCTTACTTCTGTGTCTGCTCTGGAAGTATGCATGTTCGAACAACTCAAAGTGCACTCAAACGCTACATACCCCCCCACTCGTTTTCCAGCCGCAGCAGAAGGAAGCAAGGTGCGCGGGCTAATATGAAGATGCAAAGCAATCATGGAGCAGCATATGGAAGGAGACGTAAAAACTAAAAGCCTTTCATAAAGCCCTAACAGATTCAACTCATTGTTCTCCAGATGCCAGTTAACGCAGCCAATTGAGATTTTAAGCGTTTCCGAACAACAAGAGGTATTTAACACCAGCTTTCCACGCACACGCAGAGACACACACCGCTTCTCTTATTGTTTTTCCTCCTTTGATGGAATTCTCTTCAAAGCGCGCCTCTTAACGTGAGCAGATCATCCGGCTCGGCCCCCTCATTCTCACATCCCTAATTTATGCTTTTATTTTATTGCGGCTCTTCATCTAAGGTGCGTCACCTTTAGAAAAAGAAACATCAGGATTTTTTTTAGCTAAATAAACATAAATAATAAAAACAGAAGGATCACTTTGACACAGAGTGAAGGAAAGAAAAAGAAAAAGAGCACAGGCGGTATGTTATGATGCATTCCCATTGATGTCTGGTTCACAGGGCCCTGTAGTAACAATTCAATTGCAACATCGCATTTGGACAAATCAAACCTTAGAATTAAGGTTTTGAGAGAAGGTGTACATTTCTTTTGGGGGAGATGGGAAGTAGAAAAGGCCCAATTAGAAATGTATCTGAACCAGAACAGGAAAGTGTGTGTTCAGGCTGCAAAATCTCACATCTTACAGAGACTTAGCGCCCTCTACTGTACAAAGGAGGCACTGATGCATTGTGCAGAAAATACACAAAAATGTGCATTTTAATGTAAAGGTCCTCTATAGTTCATGTTTTATTGTGTTCATGAATGTTTTTTTTCATAGAAGACTTGTTTTCTTTTAATTTATAGTTTGCCCAATAAATACTGGATTACATCATTACTTGTAAAAAAAAAAAAAAAGGATTAAAAAAACAAGTTACATAATAAACTAGAGAAATTGCATTTCCTGCGAAAATACAGTGTGAATGTTCATTGCAAAAGTTGGTGAAGAACAGCTAAAATTAGCTTAAAAACCATGCTGACACATAGCTGAAAATGTAAAACAAGCGTAAATAAGCAGGAAAAAGCAGACAGAACACAAAAGTTGAAATGAGTGGGGGAAAAAGTGGAATATTAGCTGAAAAAGCTAATATTTGCATAAAACAGCTAAATAGTTGCTGAAATAATTTAAAAGAGCATAGATAGGATGACAGGAGCATAACAAGTTGAAATTAGCAGAAATAAGTTAATTAGGCTGTAAGTAGCAGAAATGACCAAGAACGATTTGAATTTACCGGTATCTGAAAACAACTTAAATTAGCTAAAATGTGCTAAAATCATTTGAAAAGGCAGAAGAAGCTTAAATTAGCAGAAGAAATCAGAAAAAACATGTTTGCTGAAAGAAGCAAAAATCAGCTCAAAAATGTGACAATTATCTGGGGAGAAAAAAACTGAAATTAGCACAAAAACAGCTGAAAAGTAGCTAAAAAGACAGAAAAAAGCTTAAATTACCACAAGAAAGTAGAGAGCACATTTTAGCTCAAATAGGCTGATAAAAGATTAAAATCAATGCAACAAAAGTGGCATTAGCTGAAAAAGTTAAAATTAGCATAAAAACATCTAGTAGCTGAAATAGCAGAAAAAGCTGAAACTTGCATAAATGAGCTGAAAGGAGCATAACAAGCTGAAATTAGCAGAAGAAGTTAGTAGAAATAATCTGAAAGGAGCACAAAACAGCTGGAAAAAACAGCTGAAAGCAACTAAAAGTAGCTGAATAATGGTTAAAACTCGCACAAGGAAGTTGAAAGAAGCTGAAACACATCTAAAGATGTGAAGGATGGAAAATGAGCTCAATTCATTTTCTATGAGGAAAAAAATGGCAGAAAATGCTGAATATTTCAAAAATTAAAATAAACTGTCAAGAAATTATGTGGTGACATATTCAGATTGTTATCATTGCCAATACAAAATAAATTCAAAATAAAATAGATTCCACAGGTGCATCAGTAGCATCACAACTTTGTCTCTTCTTTTAAAAGCACAAACATTTTAAATGAAAACAGACAAATTAAAAGTTTTGCATGTTTACAAAGTTTAAAATAAAAATAATAAAAAATAATTAATAGGCTAGTGCAGCAGCTGTGCAGGAATGGATGCACACAAGACTGTTCCCACAATGCTTTGCAAATGAAGCTTTATCCTGTAATAGCTATGAAATCTTATGGCCAATTTTGTGGAGAAATGATGTCAACTTACCGTTTCTGTTTATAAATGTTGGCTGAGCTAACGGTAAGAAAACTGGAATATAGAAGTGCTGGCCGACATCTAACTCCTCCCTCACCCTGGCAATAGTTCCCACCTCTCTCAAGACTGCCACCATTATCCCAGTTTCAAAGAGCTCTACAGTGACTGGTCTGAAGGACGATCAGCCAGTAGCCGATAGTATCCCTGATAGTCACTAAATGCTTTGAAAAACTGGTCATGACCCACATCAGAAACACAATCAACATCAACAAGGACCCTCACCAGTATGCATACCGTGAGATCCGATCAACAGAAGATGCCATCTCCTCTGTGGTCCACACTGCTCTCACCCACTTGGAACAAAAGCACTCCTATGTCCGTCTGCTCTTTGTAGACTTCAAGTCTGCCTTCAACACCATGATCCCACAGACCCTGATGGACAAACTACTCACACTAGGACTAAGTCCCTCTTTATGCAACTGGGTACTAGACTTCTTAAACAGACCACAGTGAGGATCCACACCTTCTCCTCCACCACCAAAACCCTCAGCACTGGCTCCCCACAGGGCTGTGTGTTGAGCCCCCTCCTGTTCACTCTACTAATGTATGACTGCACACCTATCCATCCAGGCTGTCATATCATAAAGTTTGCAGATGATACAGTGGTAGTGGGATGCATCAAAAACAACAATGAGTCCAGCTACAGGCAGGAGGTGGAACACCTGGAGAGCTGGTGCAGGCGCTCACACAGACTCATGTTCGTGCTGCTGTTGTTTGACACACTGTTTTGTACTTTTAGTGCTTAGTGTATTCTTAGTTTAGTGTGTTTCTTAGTTCGTATTTTAGATCTTATTACTGTTTTTCTTTACAATTTGTACTTATGTTGGATGTGACTGGGACCCTGTGTGCATAGATTCATTCCACCACATGTACCACATGTGATGTGAATGACAGTAAAGAACCTTGAATCCTTGAATGTATTTTCTTCTGTGTTCCATCATGGCTGACGTGATTTTATGGTGAGAAATACTTTTTCACAGTCTGCAGCGGTACTTTTATGTAGCTCATATTGTTTTAGCACTTTCCTTCTGCAGGATCGCCACAGTGAGCAAACTTGCACAAAAGACTTCCGTGTTGTTTTACACCAGATCTCTATCCTGGAGCAGCCTGGGCTCAAACTTGTGGCTTCAACTACGAGACCACGGCACTGACCACTGTAGCACTTGGTGAATTTATTTTTATACTTCCTCTGTAAAGAAAAGTAAGGTTTTAAATGATACAGGCATTAAGTTTTCATGAAATTAAATCAATTCCTGATCTGTGACCTGTAGTTATAACTGCAGAGGACCTTGCTGGCACATGACAGTGTATAAGGAAATACAATATGTGAACTTATATACGTATTTATATATAGAGAGAGATTTAGATTTAGCCTATATATTAAACATACTAACTGACCCAAGCAGACCAAAACAGCTGACTGATGATTGCAAAAGAAAAATGAGGAAAGGTAAAATGATAAATGTGTTTTACGTTTACAACAAGGCTGCGGTTCTTTGGTTCCTCATTTGTAGCATTGACCAAAAATACCATGAAAATGAGCATCTTCAAAACCACAACAAGAAGAACTAATTGGAGCAGCTCTTTCTCAGCCTTACATAGGCTGTTAGATCACTTCATTAAATGGACTTTCAGCCATAGTGGGTTTTTTCTGAAATCTACCAGAAAAATAAATGTTACACATTTGCTGCCACTTAGAAAAAAGTGCAGTTTTACAAACACATTTTTTGTGTTTTGTGTTATCCATTCGTCCATTCATCATCTTCCTCTTGTTCCAAAGTCGGGTCGTGAGGGCAGCAGCTTGGGCAGGGAGGCCCAGACATCTCTTTCCACAGCCACCTCTTCCAGCTCTTCTGGGAGGATTCCAAGGTGTTCCCAGACTAACCGAGAGACAATGCTTATGTCCTGGGTCTTCCTCAAGGTCTCCTCCCTGTCAGACAGGCCTGTAGTATCTCCCTAGAGAGGTGCCCAGGAAACATCCTTATTGGATGCCCACACTACCTCCACTGGTCCTCTCGGAGCAGCTGTTCTACTGAGTAGCTCCAAGGAAACTAAACTTGGCACCCTGTCTTTCAGGAAGAGTTCAGCTCCCCTGTGGAGGAAACTCATTTCAACTTCCTGTATCTGCAGTCTCGTTCTTTCGGTCACTACCCAGAGCTCGTGACCATAAGTGAGGGTAGGAACGCAGACTGACCAGTAAACATTGAAAGCTTTGCCTTACAGCTCAGTTCCCTCTTCACCAGAAAAAAAATGGACACAGGCTCTGTAATACTGCAGATGCTGCATCAGTCCGTCTGTCAATCTCACACTCCATTCCTCCCTCACTTGTGAACAAGACCCAGAGATACTTGAACTCCTCCACTTGAGGCAGAACCTCACCCTCAACCCAAAGACAGCAATCCACCCTTTTTCAACTGAGGACCATGGCCTCACATTTGGAGGTGCCGATTCTCATCCCAGCTACATCTCACTCGGCTGTGAACCGCTCCAGTGAGAGCGGGAGATCACGACACAATGACACCAACAGGACCAGAGAGCAGAGATGGAATCCTGAGAACACCAAACCGGACTCCCTCTGCCCCATGGATACCATTGAGAAACTTTGTCCATACAAGTTATGAACAGAATCGGTGACAACAGGCAGCCCTGGCAGAATCCAACTCCCACCCTGAAGGATTCTATCTTCCTGCCAGCAATGCAAACCAAATGCTCACACCGCTTGTACAGAGACCGAACAGCCCATAGCAATGGGCCCCCGATCCCATGTTCGCGGTGCACCCACCCCACAGTGTACCCACCCCACAGTGTACCCCAAGGAACACAGTCAAATGCCTTCTATACATGAAGACAGGATGGGCAAACTCCACTGACCCCTCAAGGACTCTAGTGAGGGTAAAGAGCTGGTCCAGTGTTCCACGGCCAGTACGGAACCCACATTGTTCCTCCTGGATCTGAGGTTCCGCCAACAATTAGACTTGCCTTTCCAGTACCCCTGAATAGATCTTAACAGGGAGGCTAAGAAGAGTGATGCCCCTATAATTGCAGCGCACCCACTGGTCCCTCTTTTTGAAGAGGACAACCACCACACCAGTCTGCCAATCAGTAAGTATAGAATAGTAAAGTATTCCTTCCACCTCCCGACAACATCACTGGTCGAGGTCAACAGCAACCCACCTTCACTGAACACAGTGTTAATAAAGCACTGCTTTCCCCTCCTCAGCTGCCTGAATGGTCACCACAATCTCCTCAGCTGCCTTCAGAGTCCCACCAGCCAAGGCTTGATAAAACTCCTTCAGCTCGACAGCCTCCCTAACCTATGGTGTCCACCACCAAGTTCGAGGATGGCCACCGCGAGAAGCGCCAACAACCTTGTGACCACAGCTCAAGGCCGCCACCTAAACAACTGAGGCACGAAACATGGTCTATTTGAACTCAACGTCCCCCACCTCAGACGGGATGTGGTTTAAAGCTCTCCCGGAGAGTGAGTTGAAGGTCTTTTTAACGGGTTCTTCTACCAGGCGTTCCCAGCAAACCCTCATTACTTGTTTGGGTCTACCGGGTCTGTGCGGCATCTTCCCCCGCCATTTGATCCAACTCACTTTTGTGTTAATGAAATTTAAAATCCTCTGTTATTTTGTGAACAGTGAGAATTATAAAGGGTAGTCTTTTACAAAATCTTAAACATTTAAGTAAATGAATGTATTAGAGCAAACCCAGTGGGTCTGTATTATTATTATAACTTTGTGGGGGGCGCGGAGACAGTGAATGGCATTTTTGACAAGAAGTTGTAAACTCCTGGTTTAACACAGTGTGTAAATTGTTGTCAGTGTTTTGTTTTTAATTTTTTTATCAGATTATTTGATCAAAATGAGTTTGATACCACAACCAAATTGTTTTTATAAATTAGCATATTTGTAAATTAGTGTGTGTGTGTGTGTGGGGGGGGGGGTTCGCGCACAAAAAAATCGTTTGATTCTTTTGAAAAAAATTACTTCCCATTTCAAAACTGTTTAAGAAATTGTTAAAAAAAAAAAAAAAAAAAGTATACTAAAAGATTTTTTTTTAAATGCCAGTAAACATCACACAAAAACTGCATAAACATCAACAAAAGCCCAAACAAAAAAGGTAACGATTAACCAATCACACTCCGAGGCGAAGTAGCACTTGAACGGAAACGCAGAGCTGTGCTCAGTGAGTAATATCTGGCAATTAATCACTTGATTAATATGGCCTTAAACACACAAAGTGACAGTGACAAATTCTGCTCGCACGTTTGCGATGCCGAAAACGATAATTGTCCAATGAAAGTCTCATTTATCAAGGAGAGAGGAGCAGCGCTTCCAGTTCAGTTCACGTTGCAGCTAGTTTGGATTTTAAAAGTAGCACCTACAACATGCTGGACAGTTACGTTTTATTTTGTGAACGTTCATCAAGCATTCACTCTATCGTGATCCATTTTCCTTACGTAGGTTTTTCAGCATGATTCTCGTTCCGTAGTTTCAAGCTATTTCAACAAATCATAAATCAAAACGTTCAGCTCTTTCAGGACAATCCTGTTATAGGACTTTTGGTATTGGTGTAGCTTTAGCTTTTTTTAATATTTAGCCTTTTCTGGCTTTTTTTTTTTCTCATAGAAAATTAATTTAGCTCATTTTACATCCTACTGCTTTCACATTTTAGTCTAGTTCAAGCTTCTTTCAGCTTCCTTCTGCTAATTTAATTTTTTCAGCTACTTTCAGCTAATTTCAGCTGTTTTTTTCTGCTGTTGTGTGCTCCTTTCAGATTATTTCTGCCAACTAGAAGATTATTGTGCTTCTTCTATAACTTCTTTCTTCTAACTTAAGCTTATTGTGCCACTTTCAGATTATTTATGCAAGTTTCAGTTTTTCTAGAAATTCAGCTACTATTTAGCTGTTTTTATGCTAATCTAATCTTTTTTTGGTTAATTCCACATTTTTTGCACTCATATCAACTTTTTTCTTAACTAATTCAGGGAAAAAAAACATTCTCTCGACTTCTGGTAATTTCAACTTCTTTCTGCCTTTTTAGCTACTTTGAGCTGTTTATTTATTTATTTAATTTCAGCTTTTCCAGATGATTTCCACTTCTGTGTTAATTTTTGCTTCTTTCCGCCTAATTGGTCAAACATTTGTTCTTTCTCATTTATTCTGCTAATTTAAGCTTGTTCTTCCATTTCACATCTCTTTTTAGCATTTTTAGCTCATTTAAGCTGTTTTCAGATACATTCAAGTTTTTCATAGTAATTTCTGCGACTTTTAGTTTAATTTCTTTATGATAATTTCAGCCTTGTTATGCTCCTTTACACTTTTTTCTGCCAGTTTAAGCTTTTTCTGCTATTTCAGCTGCTTTTTAGCTATTTTTGTGCTAAATTTAGCTTTTTCAGCAAATCCCACATTTTTTTAGCTCATTTCAGCTCCTTCCACTTTCTTCTGGTTGTTTAAGCTTCTTTCTACCTTTTCAGCTACTACTCAGGAGAGATGCATTCGGGCCCCAAAAATCCGACCCAGCCTGTAGCTATCATGTCTGAACCTGACCTGAACAGTCGAATTAACAATAATTACAGGTTTGAAACCAACAAAAAAAATATATAAATAAAATAAAAACATTTTTAATTAAACTTTGACTGCTTATATAGTTAACAGTTGGCGGACGCATGCGGCTGAGTAAAAGCAGCAGAAGATCGGAGCTACGGGGATGTTTGTTTGTCTTTTCATGGTCGTCAAAGCGCATTAAATCCCTGCATTCTGCATTATTCAGACACGGACCCTGCTTTGACATGTCTGCTTTGGGATCTCACCCGTTTGGGTCATCGGCCACACGCGTCCGCTGAATGCAGCGGATGAACGTCCATTCGGGCGATGGGTCGCTTCCTGGCAGTACCTGCAGTCCCATCTGAAGCTTAACTGAACTTTATTTTACCTCTTTCAAGGCCGGTCAGCTCGCGGTCGAATGGTCGCGTACGGCTGGTGAATGTAAGGCAAGCCAGGTTTGCCATATAATTGGATCGTCAGTCGCGTGCATGTGCTGACATAATTAAAAGCCTGACATCCATCCAGCCCGCCCATCCAACACATTATTATGGCCCGGCCCAAATTCAGGTAGGGCCAGGCCGGCCTTCAAGCCTGGGTTAGAAATGGCAGCTCTACTGCTCAGCTAAATTTTTGTTGTTGCTAATTTCTCCTTTTTTTTTTAACTAATTTCCTAATTTATGTTCTCATTCCTGCTTGTTTAAACCAAATTCATCAAAGATGTGTTCTTTCTGATTTCTTCTGCAAACTTAGGCTTGTTCTTCCATTTCAGCTTAATTTCAGCATGTTTTTAGCTAATTTCAGCTGTTTTTCGCAAGTTCTTCAGCAATAAACATTCACACTGCATTTTTGCAGGAAAGTCAGTTCCTCTAGTTAAATTAGGATTTATGTTTTCCTGTCTTATATCAAGGAGACCAGTGTCTTTACCGTGGCACAGACCAGACAAACAGTCATTAAAGCGAGCCGATCCTGAGCTGCAAACGTTGCATCAGACGTTGCAAAGATGAGGAGAAAATTGGCTCTGGAGTGGGTTTTTGTTGTTTTCTGGTTTCCCTTTTCAACATTTTTGATGATGAATAATTAAAATGGCTAAAATAAAAATAAAAAAAAAAACTGTTTTTTTGCAAATTGTTGCCTAAAGTCCAAAAATGTCCATCAAAACTGAAGCGACTCGAATGCAAAATGAAAACAAACCTTGTTAAATTTTTATTGCGTCTGCTGCAGCCGACGGTGCTCCATGACATCCTAAAAGAACAATCCAGATCAGGTTCTGGCTCATAAAATAAAGATTTACTTTTGACATCAGAGCAGGGATGCAACATTCTGTGTTGTTTCTCCGCCATGATGACCTAATTTACTTACTCCCTCCCGCCCGCCCTCACTCGTATTTTCCAAAATAATTAAATTAATCTGAGCACAAAGTTGAAAATATTGATGAAAACGAGCAACTTGTCCGTCAAGAATTATTAGCTGGATCCTAAATCAGAGGATCTCTTTAAGAAACCATGTGACGTGAGTATCAATAATTCAAAAACAAATCCATAATGAAGAATTTATGTTGCTGCGCTGGAAACTGGACACTTCATTTTGAAGCGGGCGACACTGACGCTGATAAAAGCTGAAGTCAGAATCAATTGATTAATGATTGTTAAGTGATGAAGACAACTTTTGATTTAAGCCAAGGCAGCAGTTCTACAAAAATAAAAACTTTCCAGACAGTGAAACCACTTGCTTCTTCTTTTAATTGTAAGCTGTTACACTTTCCTTTCTTATGTGGGGTTACATTAGATCACTTAATAAACTTGATGAATTGCATTTGCTGCAAAAATGCAGTGTGAATGCTTATTGCAGAAGACCTTGCTGAAAAACTGCTGAAATTAGCTAAAAACATGCTGCAATATAGCTGAAATGGAAAAACAACCCTAAGTTAGCAGAAGAAAGCAGAAAGAACGCATACTGTATTAGCTGAATTTTGTTAAAATAAGCAAAAATGAGCACAAGAAATGTAAATTAGCTTAAAAAAAGTCTGAAATTAGCATGAAATAGCTGAAAAGTAGCTGAAACAGCAGATAGAAGCTTAAATTGCAATAAGAAAGTGCACGGAGCATGATTGTGCTTAAGTAGACTGAAGCCAAAAAGAGTACAAAAAAGTGGAAATTATCTGTTAAAAACTAAAATAAGCCACAAAAAAAAAGAAAAACAGCTGAATAGTAGCTAAAAAGAAGAAAAAAGCTTAAATTACCAAAAAGAAGTGGAGAGAGTACAATTGTGCCCAATTAGGCTGAAAAAAGCTAAAATGAGCACAAAGAAGTGGAAATTAACTGAAACAAAGCAGACATTAGGAAAAATATGACTGAATATTAGCTAAAAAAAAAAAATTTAAAAAAGGCAGAAGGAAGCTAAAATTACCAGAAGCAAGTGGAGAGACCAGGATTTTGTTGAATTAGGCTGAAAAAAGATTAATTGAATGCAGAAAATTTGGAATTAGCTGAAAAAGCTAAAATTAGCATAAAAGAGCTGACTAGCAGCTGAAATAGCAGAAATAATTAAAACTTGCAGAAAGGAGCATAACAGGCTAAAATTAGCAGCAAGAAAATAGAAGAAGCACAAAAATGTTGTAGTTAGCAGAAAAACTCTGAAAGGAGCACCAAACAGCTGAAAAACAGCTGAAATTAAAAAAGAACAGCTAGCTGAAATAGGTGAAACTGCAGAAAATTGAAGAAACAAGCTGAAAGAAGCATAACACGCTGAAATTAGCTGATTTTTTTTTTTCACAATGAAGCTGAAAGAAGCTGAAGCAGAACAAAATGTGAAAGGAGCAGTAAAAGGTTGTAAAACATGTGAAGGATGTAAAATGAGATCAATTCATTTTCTATGAAAAAAAAAAACATGGCAGAAAAGGCTAAATATTTTAAAAAGCTAAAGTTGCACCAATACCAAAAATCGTAGCACCCTTCTCCTGAACGAGCTGAACGTTTTGATGTATGATTTGTTGAAATAGCATAAAAATTGTGGAACAAGAAAGATGCTGAAAAACATAAACATGCACACAATTAGTCAATTTTCAAGGAATCTGAATCCAAACAAAGGTCTAGACTCTGAAGTAAACCACATCTAGATGAAGTGTAAATAAAATAGACATCTTCAAAACAAAGGAACGTATTTTGATTATTATTATTATTCATAAAGTGCTGCAAAGAACTGCCAGAATAAGGCCATCAAGCAGGTCTGGTGCTGCTGTGAGCAGCACGTGACAGCAGCGTCTCTCGGCCGTGCAGCAGCCTGACGCCTGCAGCTGAAGGGCTGAGGCTGAGAGGCCGGACAGGCGGCTCGGCGGCCTGAAGAGAAGCTCTGGGAGCTGGGGGTTCTGCAGCAGCCGCGCTCCCCTGGTGCTCTGTTAATGAGCTTCCACCGCTGCTCCTCCACAACATCATACACACAGAACAAATGAGAGGGCAGCGCAGAATCTGCACAGCTGCAGGAAAAATAAAGGGAGAACATTTTACTTAAAAACAAAGATAACAGTTGGACTTGGCATCTCTCAAGCATCTGTCGTTTCAAAATTTATTTCACATATTTCTAGATTTAGTCAAATTTATCATGGCAGGGAACGACAAGTGTTTGTTACCAAAATATCTCATGAACCAAAAAAAAAAAAAAAAATTCTAATGAGGTTCTCAAAGTAATCACTGAATGTACATCTACAACAAACTTCTGTACGTTTTTCAGCTCAATTCTCATATGGCCATTTTTAAGCTATTTCATCAAATCATCATAAATCAAAAGGTTCAGCTCTTTCAGGACTATCCTGCTATGACGTTTGGTATTGGTGCAACTTTAGCTTTTTGAAAATATTTAGCCTTTTCTGCCAGTTTTTTCCTCATAAAAATGAATTTAGTTCATTTTACATCCTTCAAATCTTTAGATTTGTTACAACATTTACAGCTCCTTTCAGATTTTGTTCTGCTTCAGCTTCTTTCAGCTTCTTCTTCTTCTTCTTCTTCTTTCGGCTTTTCCCTTTTCAGGGGTCGCCACAGCGAGTCATCCTCCTCCACCTCACTCTGTCCTCTGCATCCTCTGTCCTCACTCCAACTACCTTCATGTCCTCTCTGACTGGATCCATATATCTCCTCTTTGGCCTCCCTCTTTGTCTTTTTCCTGGCGGCTGCATTTCTGACATCCTTCTACCAATGCACTGACTAAAGGATGGAATTTTGTTCATTTCACCTACAGTAATCTGTTTACATGTTTTGTTATTTGCAGAGCTTGTACTGGAGCACACAGAAGTGAGCTCTTTGGTGAACTCTACTTCATCAGAATCAGACTTTTTAAAGAGCAAGTCAACCTTTCGTTATGTTTTCTCTGTGTCTTTTCTGTTTAAATTTTAAGCGCACCGCTGTTTTTTTTTTTTTTGTTTGTTTAGTTATGCAGGCAAATAACTATTTTATCTGAAGATTATTATTTAAAATATAAAAAGTTTATTTGAGACATTTATTTTGTAGTTATTTGTTAGTTAATAAATGTGTCTCTGTGAAAAATGGACCAAAGCTTTCACTCAGAAATATATTTTTGTTATTACTTGATGGAAAGAAAAAATATATATCGTATAACGCCATTCTTATTAATGTAAGATGTGGGCCGGAAGCGGATCCGATCCGTAACACCCACGGCTCTTCCCGGAGCAAATGCTCAAACACACCGAGAATCAGTTATAGTACGACCGAAGCAAGCGGGAGGTACCGCCTGAAAAGAACCGAGGAACGACCGACGCTGAACTTCAAACCGAACCTCTCGAGTATATTCCTATTCTGAGCGGCGGTTAGCTTTAGCCTCCAGAGCTCTGACCCGGAGGCCGCGCTCATCCCCGGCCTACCGTAAGCGTAGATCCCGCGAAGCAGGTCCTCTCGCAGTCCCATCGTGTCGAAAGTCGGTGTGACGTCGACCTCCTCACTGGTCTCAAATTCCACCTTGGTCATGTCCTCGTCCCTCAGGATCCTCTTCCTGACCTGTGTCACGGCTGTAGCCATCTTGTAGAAGTTTACTTTCAGGCTGAATTCCAGTGATCTGGTAACAACGAGACGCTACTCTGCTAACGCTAACACGTGTCGCCTTAGTGACGTATACAAAAGGCGACACACTTCTTTCCGGAAATTGAACTTTTTCACGTTCAATTTTTTTTTCAAGGTTTTGCAAGTACAGTACAGTACGTACATGTATTAAAAAATAATTATTTTATTTATTTTGAACTGAAAGAAAAATGCAAAAACAAAAAAAAATCCTGGCATATTAATGTGCAAATTCCAAAATAAACACATATCCATGTCCAAAACAATTTTTATTGTCATTATCTTGGACGAAAGTTCCACCCCAAAATAGCAAAATACAAAGTATAAAAATAAACAGTAAATAATGATCTGAGATATGCTAAAAAAATGCCAACTGGTATGCTAAAGATCCAAGATGCACTAAACACTAATAATGTAAAACATTATGGTGTAATCAACAGCAGTCCAAACATGAGTCTGTGGTGAGCAGATAGATATGAATACAGCAGGATGAGATAATCAGCAGCATAAGATCATGCAGCATAATCAGCAGCAATCACATCAATTAAAGTGACATTACAGTGATTTTTGTGGGGGCTATGAGCTGTCTGGGTGGGGGAGGGGAGAATGTAAGGTTAGGTAAGGTCATTCATAATTTCCAACATTTCCCCCAAGTTTATAGAATGAACTCTTTTTGGAGGAAGACTGGTCTGTGCAGCCATTTCACACAATGTGGGAGAGTTGTTCATCCAGGATGAATCAAAAAACTCACTCACTCTCTCTCACACACACTTGATTGATCAAAGACCATGCAAATGTACAAGAGAGATTCAATTTATATACAAAAAGGCACAAAAGTATTGCAATTAAAAGAAAGGTTTGGGTGTAACCAAAGAAAATAAAATAAATACTGAAGAAAGAAAAAGAGAGGGGGTGGTGGGGAGGGGTGCAGATAAACCCAGTGGTGCAGGCAGGCAGTCCAGGACTCGAAAGATTATATTAAATAAAGAATTTATTTACAAAAAACAAAAGGCTGTCAAGGCAGCAAGACTTACATGAATTACAAGGCAGACATGATATCACCTGTGGACACTGGACAGCATTCAACGCCAGGACAAAGCACTAACACAGAGAGACACGGACAACGACTAATGAGACAAAACACCTGTGAGGACATGCAGCTGAAATTTCTTAGATCTTATTGGTGTTTTTCTTTTACATTTTGTTGGATGTAACTGGGACCCTGAGTACATAATCTTGTTCCACCACTTGTGCCACGTGGTGCGAATGACAAATAAACTTTGACTCTCTGAATATTTTGTTTTTATATACAGTATTGTGACTGAGATGCTGAGAAACATATCCCTCATACAGAGGGAACTCTACCCTGAGAACCCGTCTACCAAATCAACCTCGTATCTCCATCTGGAGACCGACTCGCTGACGCCCATGGATCATGTCTGTGCAGCTGGCTATGAGGGAACGCCCGATGGACTCTGCTGCTGATAAAAGTCTATAGATGACTCTGTTTGACGCTCTGTGACATGTTCCATACATTGTGTAATCTGTCTTGAATGGGTCATTGCATGTAAAATGCTGGTTAAAAATCTTCTGCTCTCGTGTGGCTCTTTTGGGTAAACATTAGTGAGAGATTTTCTCCATCACTTGTTCTATGCAGAACTGAGACGTTCCTCGTGGCAGTGAGATCGAGGAGGTTGTGTTCTCATAAAAACATTTGACGATATTCTGAAAGGGAGTTCCAAAACCAAAAGATTTCCAAGCTGTGGAAAATAAAAGCATGATGGACGGGAGGCGAAAGCCTCGTAAAAGTTCAGGAAAACAACAGAACCATCACTCTCAATGGGATGGTTCTGATCAGTGAGGTCCTACAGATAAACAGGTTTAGAGGACTGTGTATTTCACATAATTAATCGATATAAAATCATTCTACATGAATTAAGACCTGAGCTGTGACTTCATCACTGTGTGCCTCTGTTCAGCCACCGTGTGTATTTCCTGTGGTTGCCATGGCAATTCCAGCTTTTTTTTTGCCTCCATGATGTTCTGCATGTTTTTAAGCCTTATAAAAGTGAAAACTCACAGTTTGTAGATAAACTCAGTTTGTAGATAAACTCAAAGTTGAGTCCCTTCTGGACAAATTTGCTTAGAAATCAAGAAAAAAAAAAGGTTTAAAACAAATGACTTTAATCCAAAAGGTTTTATTGGTCATTGAATGTTTCAGAAACATGAAGACAAACAGGAAGCAGCTGAACCTCCTGATCCAGGTCGGGCAAGGCCCAAGACCCAGAACCCAGTCCCAAGTTTGGAGTCCAGCTATGGCATCCCATCATGAGCTTCAGTTTCCAGATGGTGTCCTTGAACGCAGCATCAGCAGTTGTAACCCGGTTGGGATCAGAATACCAGCTGAGATGGGTTCTTGGGGCTGATGGACAGGTCTGTAAAGAGTCTGAACCTAGACAGGTGTGCCGTCTGTAACACACCACTGTGTCAATAAAGTTCAAGCACCTTCAGGCTTGCTCACATGACGACATCCTGACAACACAAACTTGCGTCAACTCGACGCCGATATATAAAAACAAATCTGCTGCTGCTGGACTTGGCACTCTTACTTTGAAAAGCAGATTTCCACTTCCTGTCACTCCCTGATCTTCTTGGATTCAACCATCCTTCACCAGGCGCGTCATGTGACCCTGTGACGTCATGTGACCTTTGTAGCTTTTCTACAAAGGGAGCAATAGGTGAGCTCACCTGAACAATGTCGCCACAAAGAGAACTAAACAGGAAGCTACTTCCTTCAACAGGAAGCTGCTTCCTTCTCCGTGTCATGTGACCCTCAGTCTTCTTTTGATTGGTGGACGTCCAGATTAACGACCTGAAGCTCTGTCAGGTTGTTGCTGCTCTGCTGGCTGAGGACCATCTAAACAAACAGACAAACAAACACACACACACAACAGATAAACATGAAATAAATGACAGTTCGTGTGTAGTCGTGTGTGTATAGTTGTGGGGCGTGCAAAGATTTGTGTATTTTTGTGTGCAGTATGTAGTCATATACCTGGTGCAGCTGGACGGCAGAAACCGGGATCTGAGCAGCGACAGGAGGGAGAGAAGCAAGGAAGACCTGCGAGACGGCAGCTAAAACAAACAAACAAACAAACAAACAAACACTGAGTTTGGTTGGTTCCAGTTTAACGGGACCACTGACAAGTGGGGTCGTACCGGGGTCATGGGACGTGTTGAGGACGGCGAGGCTGCCGTCATTCAGTGAGGGTGTTGGCGCAGCATACATCACTGTGTGACCGCCGGGGTACATCATGTGACCTGCCACTGAGGAAGAGGAGGAGACAGGAAGCTGATCAAAGACGAGTCAAACTCTAATCACTGATGAAAATGTCTGACCAGCATCACAGACATGAGAAGGGTTATGACGTCATAATCAGCAGCAGCTGTCAATCATTTTTGTAGAGCAAGATAACGTACATTTTCAAGAATCTAATAAAGAATTATTTCACAATAAATTTATCTTTATTCTGTATCTTGCAGCAGTTCCAGCTCAGCGTATGCAGCTCAAAAACTTCACTTTGTTTTCTGTAACTAGACTAAAGTAACTGTCGGGCTTTAGAACGCACCCGTCTCTAAACTGCACTTTTTAATATAAATCATAATGTTGTACATAAATATAAGATATTAGTTTAGAAATATTTTTACGCAAAAGTTTTTTTACACAAAAAAACTAGTCAGTCTTTTAGAGCGGTCTCATCCTGAAATAAAAATATCTAATCTAATTTATTTTTATTTGAACTCTTATGTGTTTTTGTTTAAAAAATATGCACTACTTTTTTTTAATTTACAAAATATTTATTTAATAGTAATTTTAATACAGAAAGTGTATTTTTCTCCATTAATTCCAGTGTTTCCCCTAGATAACTTGCCATGGCAGGGTGCTCATCTTGTCTTGGAGGGTGGGGGGACACATCCTGAGCTGCACAGCGCGCTGCATATACCATCAGCTTTACAGTGGTGGGGAGACAGAGACACATCTGTACCAGCAGTTTTCGAGTGGGTGGTGGGGTTCAGCTTGAGGGAAGAGGCTGCCTTTAACTTTTTAGCTAACGCACCTGTATTGCAAGCCAATAGCTTAAAGAGGAACTTACCCCAAAATTATTTTTTTTTAGCTGATAAACTCCCTGGAATGCGTGTAAAATGTTGTATAGCACTATGTCTGCGTTAATCTTCATGTTTTTGTGGTATTTGTTCAAATCGGCAATATTTGGTCTAAAAACGTGTTTACACTCCCTCTATAGGTTGAACTGTGGTACTGCAGCCTAATTTTCCTATTGGTCAACGACTGTTCACTCTGACATGTCTGGGCACTCTGTTGTCACATCCTCTGCTGCGTGAGTATAAAAGTGAGCCCTTTCCCCGCAGAGATCGGCAGTTGGTGTCTCTTGGAACACACTTTGCATTTTTTAAATCTTGTCTTGGGGCGGAGCTATCGTTTCAGAGTGGGGTAAGTTCCTCTTTAAAGTAAGAGCTACTCCAACATGCAGCCACCCCAAGCGGCACAATAAGCGGTGCAACCTTTTTTGTAGCAAGACGTCACACCACCAAGACAGTCGAACCTCTGCCAGTGTTGGGTACAGCAGCACGAACATGGGTCTGTGTGAGCAGATGAGTACAAACTGACCAGAAGTATGTACAGGTAAATCTAACCATGCAGAGTTGGGGACGTCAATAAACCAAATCAGGAAACTGAACTGATTAGGTGACAATTTGTCTCAGAATTGTGCGTTTTAAAGGTAATGTCGTGGATTTCGTTTATTCAATCATCTCCAATCCTTTGTCAGAATTGGCACCTAATTTAAACAAGCTGTACTGTGTGGCTTAAAGAACTTTGCCTCCCCCGGTTCCTGCACCTTTTCAAACCTAAAGCTGTTTCATTATGGTGCTAAGTTCTGGACTGACATATCACCTGATGTATTTAATGGTCGCCATGGAGGAAAACATGTCAGCCGCACAGTGCTCATCTTATCCAGGTTTTTCAACACCAAACGTTTGCAGGCGACTAAAATAAACACGATACGCACCTGTTAGAACGTCTGCGTCCGACTGAGTAATGAAACCAACAGCTGCTCGTCTGGGCTCCTTAAAGCTCTGCCAAATGTTTCTGTCTTTATGGTGAGAGAACAGTGAGCTGCAGTGACGCTCTTTATTTCCAGATGTTGGTAGACGAGCAAACACATCCTCGCGTTCAAACACCAAGAACGTTGCTGCTCTCACCTGCCGACCGATGGTTCCAGCATGACTGGGCTCTCCTGTCGGCAGGAGTCTTAACCGGACCAGGCCAGTAGGTTCTGACAGGCCTGGTAGAGTTCACACAGTATGTGCAGCTCACTCTGGTTGGACCAGAACTTGGAAGAAGTTAAAGGTCAGGTTGATGAAACCAGTGATTTCTGTTGGATAAACTGCTGGACAGAACGTCAACACGATTCATCTGTGGAGGCTCAGGATCTGCAGGTAAATGTGGTTGAAGCACCGAGGTCATGGGAAAACTGCTCGCTAGAGGGACCTGATGGCATCCATCTGTTTGTTCATCCAACCATCTATTTATTCAACCATCCATCTATCCACTGAACTTTTAATCAATCCATCTATCACTCAACATCCATCCACCACTTGATTGAACAATTGATCCATTCATCCAACATCCAACCATCATCCATCAAACCAGCTTTCCATCATCCATCACTTGACTGAACAACTAATCCATGCATCCAACATCCATCCAGCCATCCATCTATTTATTCAACCTTCCATCTATCCATTGAACTTTTAATCAATTCATTCATTACTCAACATCCAACCATCCATCTTCATTCAGCCATCCATCTATCATTAAACTTTTAATCAATCCATCAACATCCAACCATCCATCCATTCTTCCATCCAACCAGCCTCCCATCCATCCACCACTTGATTGAACAATTGATTAATTCATCCATCATCCATCCTCTATTCAACCTTCCATTTATCCACTAAACCTTTAATCAATTCATTCATTACTCAACATCCAACCATCCATCTTCATTCAGCCATCCATCGCTCAACTGAACAATTGATCCATTCATCTAACATCCAACATCCATCCATCTGTCCATCATTCTCCCATCCATCCATCCATTACTAGACTGAACAATTGATCCATTCATCCAACCATCCATCCAACATCCATCAATCATCCTGACATCACTTGACTGAAGAATTGATCCATTCATCCAACATCCATCCAACCATCTATCCATCTATCCAAACATCCATCCAACATCCATCTATCACTTGATTGAACAACTGATCCATTCAACCAACATCCAGCCATCTATCTAGCCATCCATCCACTGATCATCCATCCACCCAGTCAATAAAAAAGAACCTTTAAATGTTGGAAACATCAGTGTTTGATCATATTTTCATGTGTAACACATCATCCATTCTTCCACTTGTACCACCGTGACACACGTATGATCCGTCAGCTCTGCAGAACCATTTTTCTCATGATCCAATCAGTTGGAGGAGCTGCAGCGATTAGTGTGGCAACAAACACAACTTATTTCCACATTACCAATAAAACAGAATAATCAGATGGAGGGTGAACGCATGCAGTGCAATCACAGCGAGCAAATTAACTTTGAAATCTTTGGAGTTTCGTCTTTTTCTTGTTTATTGATGACCTTAACTTGTAAAAAGGGGAGGGGCATCCGTCTCTGATCACGGCTCCTGCTCGACCTCTCTGGGAGGAGAAGCAGCAGTGCAGGAATGAACGAATGAGTTAATAAAAGGTTTGTGTCGGCCTTGCAGCTGCTTTTGATGATATAATAAACTGTTCATCTAAAACCCTGAGGGGGAAGCTAATTAGCTTACTGCTGAAATAATGATAATCCTCAGGAGTGAATCTGATCTTTCATTAACGCCGCCAATAAGGCTTAATTTATTTCTTTTAAACTACTGAGATCCAAATATTTGTCTTTAATTCTGGCAAACTGCGTTAAAAATGTGAACTACAAATATTCTGAGAGGAAATTAAAATGCATGTTGAACCTGTGAGCATTATGCATAGTCCAATATTGGCAGATATAATTAGTAACTTCAATGTTTGTTTTATAAAAAGTAAATTAAAATTGACTGCCATGTTTCATTTCTGTCGAGAGGCGATGCTTCTTGGTTTCAGCGCCTTCGGCTTGTTCAGGACATTGTAGTTTAAAATTCTGGTAGTTGTGAATCATAAACTTTTTGAATTATTTACATTTTAGATTTATTTTTGTCCTTTACATTCAATAGAAACTCATCAAATCCTTAAAAAACTCAATACCGTACTCTGAAATCTGTTTCTGAAATCTGTTTCAGCATACTTGCTATTTTTTTTTTAGCTTTCAGCCACTATAGTCATTAGCTTTTAGCTACTGTTTTGTTTGTTATAGCTTCTTTTTTTCCTGATTGGAGCTTTAACCCAATGCTATGCTAGTTTCATCTGTAGAAACTGGTTTGTTTGTTTGAGCAACATTTAGTTGTTTTAGCTTTTAACTGATGTTTTAATAGCTTAGCATTTCACTACTGTTCCGATAATTCTACTTTTTAGCTACTGTTTTGCTCATTTTAGCTTTAAGCTACTGTTTTGCTAGCCTTTACTTTTAGCCATTGTGTGCTTGTTTCAGCTACTTTTTGCTAACTGATTTAAATTTGAGCTACATTTTGACTAATTAAGCTTTCAACATTTTTCCTGTTAATTGTAACTTCAGCTACTGTTTGGATGGTAGTTCATTGGCTCAGGGTCTAGTTTATTTATTTTGGGGTGGGGCTCGTGGGTTCAGGGTTGGTTTGTGGGGGACGTCTGTTCCTCTCAGATCCAGAGTCTGCTTCAGACTCAGGGCCAAGCGCTTCAGATCACATCATCCAGATGTTTTTGGCTCATATGAGAGCTGACTTCAGCTCCTCTGTCTGCAGATAAAAGTCTTGTGACGGATGGACTCTTGGCTTCACGTATATTTACAGAAACCTGAGGGCTGCAACGCCGGGCCCGACCCATACAACCCAACGACTCTTGGCGTCTGTGGAGAAAACATGAATAAATTAATTCTGCAGCTCCGGTGAGCGAGCCAGCAAATCAATCAGGATGCACTAAAACAGCTGAAGCTCCTGGAAACACTTTTGTTATCGACAAAACTTCACCTGCTTTTGATTTCTGGCAGACAAACGTTGTAATTAGGATTAAATTAATAAATAAATCTGATCTGAAGCTACAGAAAACAAAATACAAGATTTTTAATAGTGCCAAACCTGATTCAGCGTTCACACTGAGTTTTAATCTTATAAAAACATTTTCTAAATATTCCTGCACAATTCTTCCTTTTTTATCCTTTTAATTATCAAAATGTTGAAGATGGGCATTATTCAAAGCTAGCCATTGGCTACCATTAGCTTCTAGCATGTATTTCATATTTGTAGCTAGCCTTTTGCTAGCTATGCTTAACTTTTAGCCTCTGCTACTTTGAGCATTTAGCTAGTGTTTTTATTCTTTTAGTCTGTTGCTACTTTTTATAACTTGGCTTTTGCTTTTTTTTTTTTTTTAACTTCTAACAAACATTTTTATAATTTCCGCAAGATTTTAGCTACCTTAAGTTTCTACCTTAACACTGGCTAATTTAAGCTAGTTTTGTGTTACTTGTTGTTAGCTTTTGCTGTCATTAACTTTTAGCCTTTTGGAACCATTGGCTAAACTTTATGCTATTTTTAGTTACTTTGATGGTGTATTTTGCTACTTTTAATCAGCTTTTGATGAGCTTGCCTTACTAATTTTAGCATTTCACCAGCTCTTTGCCATCTTCAGCTTCTAGCTAATGTTTTCCTACTTTTAGCTAGATTTTTGTTACTTTCACATAGCCTTTCTCTTTTGTAAGATTTTAGATAGCTTTTTGACATCATTAGCCTTCTGTTAATTCTATCAAGAATTTTGCTCCTTTTAATTTTTTTCTCCTTTTAGCCAATGTTTTGCTTTTTTAGCTAGCATTTTGCTTTTAGCTAGCATTTTGCCACTTTTACCTGGTGTTCTGCTACTTTTACCTAGCCTTTTGCTACTTTTAAGTAGCATTTTGCTACTTTTAGCTAGTCTTTTGCTAATGTTAGCTGTTTTGCTACTTTTAGCTAATGTATTTGATTATTTTAGCTAATGTTCTGCTTGTTTTAGCTAATGTTTTGCTTCTTTTAGATAACCTTTTGCTACTTATCTAGTGTTTAGCTACCTTTATCTAGCATTTTTCTACTTTTAGCTAACTTTTGGAACTTTTAGCTAACTTTTGCAACTTTTAGCAACAGCCTTTAGCTACTTTAACTAGGCTTTTGTATCTTAGCTAGCCTTTACCTAATTTTAGCTAGTCTTTTTCTCCTTTTAGCTAGTGTTTTGCTACTTTTGGCTAGCCTTTAGCTACTTTTAGCTAGTATTTTCTTCTTTTAGCTAACATTTTGCTACCTTTAACTATAGCCTTTTGCTACTTGTAGCTAACCTTTTGCTTGTTTCAGGTAACCTTTTGCTACTTAGCTAGTGTTTAGCTACATTTAGATAGCATTTTGCTATTTGTAGCTAGCATTTTGCTACTTTTGCTAGTGTTTTGCTATTTTTAACTAGCCTTTTGCTCCTTTTAGCTAGCCTTTGACCACTATTAGCTAGCCTTTTGCTACTTTTATCTAATGTTTACTTACCTTCAGTTAGTCTTTTTGTTATTTGTAACTTGTGTTTTCTACTTTGTGCTAGTATTTAACTTTTTTAGCTAAACTTTTGCTACTTTTAGTAATAGCCTTTTGCTACTTTTAGCTAACCTTTTGCTTGTTTTAGGTAGCCTTTTGCTACTTAGCTAGTGTTTAGCTACTTTTAACTAGCATTTTGCTTCTTTTTGCTAGTGTTTTGCTATTTTTAGCTAGCATTTTGCTACTTTTAGCTAGCCGTTTGATACTTTTACCTTGTGTTTTGCTTCTTTTAGCTAGTGTTTTGCTTCTTTATCAAGTTGTCAGTCTGCTCTCATACATGCCGTTTCCACAGAACCTGCAGTTTCTCCGGTTTTGTTTATTTTTGTTTATAAAACTGAAACATCACACTTTAATGGTTTTACGAAACTTTTTGTCTTCAACCTCTGAATAAACGCGTTTCTGCTCCCAGTAAGAAGAAAACTGAAGTCTGACTTTTCAAACGTCAGATGGCGTTAAATATTTTGGCATCAGGACAGGAACCCTGTCATGTTTCGACTTTGAATTGTCGACCTCGGAGCTCCACCCGAATTATACGGCTGATTTTCTGACAACGGTCCGAACTGGAGCGGCTGGAAGTCGTCACTGAGACTGGAAGCAGCTGCAAGGTTCAGAATCATGACGGACGTGTGTGCTGATATTAATTTAGAGAAGGTTGTTCAAACAGATG
>JARVGQ010001175.1:3487172-3502476 GCA_031762355.1 Hypsolebias martinsi | reverse complement strand
AGGCTGCAGCATTTTGGACCAGTGGTAAACGTGCAGTGGAGATCTGGCTGATCCAAAAAATGAGTGCAAACAACAACAAAAAGATCACGCAGTGGAGTATTGGATGATCTTGGTCTGCCATCCATCCATTATTTTTACCTGCTTTGTCCTTTTCAAGTCACAGGCGTCACTGGTGCTCATTTCCACCAGTCACTGTGTGAGAGGCAGGGGACACCCTGAACAGGTCTCCAGTCCATCACAGGGACAAATAACCATTCTCTCTCTCTCTCTCTCTCTCTCTCTCTCTCTCTCTCTCTCTCTCTCTCTCTCCAGTCAGACTAACATACATGTTTTTGGTCTGTGGGAGGAAACTGGAGTACCTGGACAAAACTCATGCATGCACGGAGAGAACATGCAAGCTCCACCCAGAAAGGTCCCCAGCCAGAATTTGAACCAGCGACCTTCTGGCTGAGAGGCAACAGCTCTAGTAACTGAGCCACCGTGCCATGTTTGCAGTCTGCAGTAATATTAATAAAAAAAGTATCAGCCTGTGGGCTCGTTCATGCCTCCCTCAGTGAAGCAGAGGTATTACCTGCTTCACTTTATGCTTTTCATTGCAATTTGATATGTATTGCCATAGAAAAACACACGTGAAATGCTCTATAAGAATAGTTTATAAAACACAAGTGTCTCCCTCACCTGCCTCTGCCTTAGCGAAGCCCCTTTTACTGAACACGTTACTAGACATGTCAGTGGATGTGAGCTTTTCAGACAATAGACCTGGCCCGTGTCTTTTTGTTAACAAAACATGCTGGTCCTCCAGTACAGCATTTTGCTCAGTAAGGTTCTCATCATTCTTAATCTCCTCCTCCTCCTCCTTTTTGACTCCTTATGCATACAGTATATTACAAATGTTGTAAAGTCAAACATATATTAAAGTCAAATCATTTATATGAGGTTGTCAAAGTGACCACAAGGCTGGAAAATAATCTAGACCTGCATATAAACCTTAACAGCTGAAATACAAATGCACATGCATCTTCCTGTGTGCCTTTGTGCCATGCTTTAGGAAGGAACTATAACCATAAGCCAGCGTTTGTTTCCTGCCTACATGAGCTTTAAAAGGCGAGCAGGCCTGCAGCGGATGTGTTCCCTCAAGAATGACACTTACAATAGGTACTTAGTTTTGTCTGAAGGTTATGAAGCAGGTCTCACTCTTTAAATTTCAAGAGCTGCATGAAACTGTGTAAGAGCAACCGAGAAATGTATCTGCTTTAAAAAAAAAAAAAAGTTCAAATGCACAGTTACATCCACTGACATTATTTATTTCTAGTGTTTGGTTCACATTATAAATCCCTTTAGCACTGGTCCTGGATGTTAGTCCCTTGTTACTGGTGTGCAGGCCACTAAAAATTCAGCCTTGTTTCTTGGTGTTGGGGGATCCCAGTAGTCTTGTCTATCTCAATCCAGATGGGAGGCAACAGCTCTGGCTCAGCCATGAGCCGGCGGACTGATTCCAGGAACCGCCTGGCCTCAGGACGTACCGCTGCGTTCAAACTGGAACCCAGAGAGAAATGCTCTTCAGGCTGTGTGGCCAAACAGAGAGGACAGCTGGCTGCTAGCAAAGTCTGTTCCTCCGTCCAAGGGCTAGTTGACTACAAGCTCCTTAAAATTGTAAAATGAAAATATACTTTGAGAAATACACCAGTTTAATAATGTTTTATCATTTCACGTACTCCATCCTACGTATTAGATAAATATTTAAGATCCTGCATGACACCTACAGACCCCTTTGTTTTCATAACTATCATCTCTTATCTCATCTTATCTAACCGAAAGGAGTTCTCATGGTTAAACAGGAGGAAAATAAGAGACAAACAGGGTGGGGGGAGACATAAAGGAGGAAAGACGAAAAGAAAGGGAAGTGAGGCCTGGCTTTATTATATCCTAATATGCCTTCCATACTCAGCCTGTGAGCAGAAGAGTGGCGAGACAAAATGATATCCCCTCCCCGGGCCGTCTCCCTGTATTAACGTCTCCTCTAGCTCACTGGCTGCGACAGAGACAAATGAGAGCGTTTTTCCAGCAGATCATTCTCATCCGTTACTGCCAGTTCTGTGTGATGGATCATCGGCGCTAAAGCGGGGCAATAGATCAAGGCGTAAAAGAGCCTCTGTAGTGTAGGCTACCCCAGAAGAGCGGCGCTTTACAGATCATCGCCCGTCTAATGCATACGTGGGTTAAGAGTCAGATCCTCTCAGTTGTTGTGGCTCCCCCCCCCAACGTCCTCCCAAAGCCCATGTCGCGTCTCGTTTTCTTCCCATTAAGGTGAAATGAATGGCTGTAATTGTCCTGTTGACCCCGCCGCATCAGAGGTGTTTTAATGATCTGCTACAACTAATTGAGCAACATTACCTGAAGCTTTCATCACGTTTACAAAGTGTGATGTTGTGGAGGGTTCTACTGTCAGGCACGATGCGTCATCTTAGATCCAGTCCTGTAAAATGTGCAGCTTTAATGGTAGATTCCTGTCCTGGTTTGAGCAACACATTTAGTTTAAAGTTTCCATAGCGAATGTTTATTTTTCCAGATCCCAGGAGGATTGTGGGGGCAGCAAAACAAAATGGTTGTTAGATGAAGCAGTGTGGTTTTAGTTGGCCTCCATCCATGTGTGAAACGCATGAGCAGAATTCCAGCACATGTTCATCTAGCATCTTACTGTCCTGATGCATGCTCAGTGATCCAGGTGAAACCAGGTTGAGTCAGTCCTCTGGATTGATTCTTCTTTGTTGAGACGTTTAGTCTTTTATCCAAAAGACTTCTTCAGTCTGAGGCACAGCAACAAACTCGGTCTCATAAACAGCACCTTCTCACAGCATCTTAACACTTTATTTAAATAAACGACAATCAAAGCAGAAGGCGACCTCGCCAGGAAACAAGCAATGCAGTTACGTTTTCACAACTTCAGAACATCCTAGGGTAACGTTGTACTTCCATTCTGTTTTCTGTTGGACAGCAGTCACATGACGGGATGGGCACGGCACTCTAGAAGAGAATTGTTCTAACCTCAGCAGTAAACACATTTCTTGCAGAGCACAGAATTAATTTCAGAAGTTTATTGCTTAAGAAGCTGAAACAGTGATTTAAAGGTAAATAAGGTGAACATTAGCTAAAAGCTTAAAAAAAAACAAGAACTAATCTAGCTTAAAGCAAAACACTAGCTGAATAATTAATGTAGCAAGACACTAATTAAGAGCTAAAAAAGTAAAATACTAGCTAAATGTGGCAACATACAAAATATAAGCTAAAAGAACCGAAAGCCAAGCTAAAAGCTTGAGAATAGCAGGACTACTCAAAACTAGAAAAACACTAGGTAAAAGCAGCAAAATGTTATCAAAAGGCTAGCTAAAAACTAAAAGTAGCAAAAGGCTACGCAAATTCTCAAAAGCAGCAGAATGCTAAAATCCTAAAGTAGCATAAGAAGACAGATTTCAAACAAAGTAATGTTTTTTTAAATAAATAAGAGTTTTCTGTGTATTGCTACAAGAAAAATATTTTTATAGTCAATTAATTTGAAGAAAAATACGAACATTGAAAAGAATAAAAGGCAAAGCACGCATCCCCTGAATGAGCTGAAGGTTTTGACTTGAGTGACTAAAACAGCAGAGTATGCAGAAGTAAAGATGGAAACAATGAAAAACATAAATAATTCATCAAATAAAAACAAGTCAGACCGAGAAAACATATGAAAACCTCACAGCTCCTGACGACTGCACCACCACACACACAATGCATGCTGCTTATTTACACCATTTAGTGGTGATTGTGAATAGAAGGGTTACAGAAAAAGCATTGCTGCTGCAGTACTGTTAAGTGTTTAGCTCATGTTTCAATCAGGGCTGGTGAAAAGACAACCCTAAATAGAATACTGCTTCTTTATATGCTGCAAGTAACACGGCGAATTAGCGGCGCCGCACAACATTACAGATTTCAATTAATTCTGATCAGCACAGATGTTGCATCACTCTCACAAGAAGCAGGCTCATTTTTATGCAAATTGAAGCTGTTAGACCAAGGCAGGGATGGTTGGAAACTGTGGAACGGACAAAATGACACCCTCAGAAGCGTGCAGGCGACTGTCAGAGGAATGCTCAAGTCGTTCATTAATGCACTTATTGGATGATTTGTTAACAGGAATAATTAGACAATGCAGTCAAGTTGCTTCAGCTTTGCTTTAATTCTCATTATGTGTTTTAAAGATGCTTCCATTGAAAACTAAACTAAAGTAACATATGTTCCAGCATATAAGTCACAGTGATTTTGCATAGATTTGTCAGTCCTGACTTATATACGTTTCTTTTTTCATCTTCATAATGCAATTTTTGACCGATGCTTTAAATTTCGAAGGACTGCAACAGCGAATCGTCCCGTGCACGCTTGCTTCACTCAGCTGGTGCAGGCGGAGGAATGCTGGAGAGCTAGCGGCTCTGGCCACGATGGATGGATGGATAGATGGATGGATGGCACCGCTCTGCCAAGGTGAAATGAAGCTGTTTTGACCATTAAAAAAACTCATAATAAACGCAACTGGTCAGCGGTGACGCATAATAAATGTGACTTAAACGCTGAAGCAACTTATATGTTTTTTCCTCTTTATGATACTTTTTATGACTGATGCGACTTATACACCAGAAAATATGGTATGCAATGTAGTGATTCATCATGAATGTCTGCTGATGCCTTAAGATCCTGACAGGGGCCGAGACAGGAACCCTGAGAACTCACCAAGGTCAAAATGTGTGTCGCTTCCCTCACCCAAACAGGACACGCTTAAAGAACTTCTGCAAACCTCACCAGGCTTTTCTGAAGAAAGTGTCAAAGGAGTCATTTTTCTTGTGGGTTTCTTCATTAGCGTGTGGGAACCCAGGATGCTGTGATGACAGCTACCGTGGCATGGACGGGCTTGAAGAAGTCACCCCATTGTTCAGACTGATACATCGTTTAGATGGCTGTGACCTCTTCAGACTACTCTTCCTTCTGTGACTTTGATGTATTAAAGTGCAAAAAATAGAAGATGGTTCTGTCTTCTTGTGACATTTCCTTGTCAGACAATGAAAATTAAATTTCAACCCATGTGAGGTTTACAAGTTCTCAGAAACACGTATTAATGGCCTGGTCCTTATTTTGCATACACTGACATTAAATCTCTCTAAAGAGCTTTCTGCTTGTTTTTGTCTTAAACTCAGTTTAATGTTGCATAAAAGCTAAAAGTTAGTTTGAAACGTTACACCTCACAGAATCCCTGCTTTTCCCTCCAAACGTCCCACAGTCGGTTCACGTCTTTTTCCCGTGTCGTCTTTGTGTCCCGTCTTTGCCTAATTCACGACGAGCCGTGAGATTCACCACAACAGGTGCAGAGGGCAACGGAGAGGTCACAGCTTTCACATTTGGCTTGCTAAAGACTGGCGACAAGAAACCTGCAGCAAGAAAAGAACGCAAGATGCCACCGGGCGTGATTTATCACAACTGACTCAATTCTGCCGAGACTGGAAGAAAAACGACCTGGAGGGTTAGTAAACGCAGTCTGCTGTCAATATTTTAACTGTGCTGTGTCCAGAGTGTCGAGCTCTCTTCAGCTTTTTTATGCACAGAAATTCTGAAATGCTCAGCGAGGCCATGAATACCAAGTAAAAACTTAAGAACTGGCATCATTATAAAGTTAAACCTTGACTTAACAGCCCTTATGAATGTTTTCAAAAGATTCTGCATATGGCGTTTACATGGCCTCATCATGATCTGTTGGTCTTGCTGGACCCAAAGTGCAGACAGAACTCAGGAAGCGCAAAATATAAATTAAAAACTTATTAAAGTTGCAAAACAAATGCTGACGTGTCAACAAAACTTTCTTTTGTTAGATCAGGAGACGCAGAGGGAAACAGAACATGATGCCACAAGGGACAATCCACGGACAGGGGAATGATAACGAAACACAGAATATGTAGACACTCCAATGAGGGGATGAACACGAACACCTGGGGAAGTACAACAGGTGGCAGAGGCAGGAGCTGACCACATGAGGGACAAACACTGACAGGACTGATGACACAAAACACACAAAGACCCTCTCAGGTCTCGGCTCAAGTTTAAGTCTTTCTGTATACGGTAATTCTTTCAGGACGCCAGGTTTCTAATAATGTGGGTTGACTTGCACTTTATTTTACATCTCATCATCCTGTTCTGTAAACGGTTCACACCGGAGTCTGACGGAGGTCACAGTTTAATGAAAACGTTAACGAGGATGCAAAAAAAATCATCCTATAATCAGACTGAGCAATAAAACCTGCAGTGTGAATGTAGCCTAAGATGATTGACATCAAGGTTCATGCTCAATCATCCAGGTAAAAAAAAAAAATCCAACAGTGTTCAGTCAGTTCATATTATGATGAGAAATAATAGATCTGTAGCTGTTTTGGTCAAATCTTGAAGTACATGTTGTGAATGACTTCAGTTACTACCGAAAAAAAAAATGGCTCAGTATCTTTAAAATCAACCAAGTTATAATAATTTCCGTGTCGGCTGAGCTCCATCAGCTGTGCTAGCCATCTTTAATTAAGTTGACTCCAAACATACACAGTGTAGAGTTGCATTTGGGCCCCAAAAGTCCTGTCCGACCAGGCCCCAGCCCGTTGCTATCATTTCTGAACTCCACCCAACCCGACAAATTAACATTAATTACAGGTCTTAAAACAAAAAAAAAAAAAAAAAAAAAAAAAAAAAAAAAATAAAAAAAAAAAAAAAAAAAAAAAAAAAAAAAAAAAAAAAAAAAAAAGCTTTGACCACTTATATAGTTATTAATGGTTGGCAACGTTCGCGGCTGAATAAAAGGTGCAGAAGATCAGAGCTGAGGGGTGTTTTCCTTTCATGGCTGTCAAGCGCATTAAACCCCTGCTTCTGCTGCATTCTGCATTATTCAGACAAGGACCCTGCTCTGACATGTCTGCTTTGGGATCTCTCCTGTTTGGGTCATCAGCCGCGTGCATCCGCTGAGCGCAGCGGCTGAATGAACGTCGATTTGGGTGATGGATCACCGCCTGGCAGTGCCTGCAGTCCCATCTGAAGCTGAACTGAACTTTGTTTTAACTTTTTCAAGGCCGGTCAGATCACGGTGGAATGACCGTGTGCGGCTGGTGATTGTATGGCAAGCCATGTGACCATATAACTGGATTGCGGCTGATCCGCTGATACAATCAAAAGCCCGACACTGATCCAGCCCAGCCAGCCTCGAGTCGGGCCGGGCTGGGCTTTGGGCCCGAAGTAGAAATGACAGCTCTAATGTAGTGATTATTTTCTGCAAGTTTCACTTAAACGTCTTGCGTGATTCATAAAATATTTTTGGAAAATGCTGACACAGTCACACAAAAATTTTTCTAAATTGTCTTTTGGCAGTGGGTGATAATTTAGGAGGACTTTTATTTTAGGGTATTAAAAAAAAACTTTTTATCTTCTAAACAAATAAAGCTGCACAGATGCTGTTCACGTCCACTAAAACACATCTTTAACCTTCGTGAAAGATAATTAATGCTGATGAGTCACATGAATGCTGCGGCCCACAGTTAAACGCCACACATTAGCCTACATCCTCAGCGGGCACGCACACACTGGAAATGAATTAACTTGGCTGCTGAAATGATGAACCTTCCACCACAAAGTGACATTGAAAAATTCATTTGCACACTGTTTGCCAACCGAGCACTCGCATGTCTGGACCTCTTTGATACCCCCTGCAGCATTTTAGCGTCAACCGCCTTTCCGTCAGTTATGGCTGGAAGTAGCGTGCGTGTGCTTGAGTGTGTGTGCTGGACAGAAAGCGTTGGTGGGGAGGCTGGTACCAGAAAGAACAGGCCAAGCAAATAAGTTGGGCTGTCACCGTGGAGCCACCCCACCTCACTGAGGCTACCCTCGCTCCTGTTCCCAAAACAGCAGCATAAGGCTGTCATCGCCCAAAACAAGATGTCGTGTCAAGGCAGGAAAATTACACAATAACGAGCCTCGCTGGAGATTAGCCTAATGAGAAAATCAAAACACAATTTAATTCTTGTCAGCGTCTTTAAATTACCTCTCATCGTGCTACACTGATTAAAAAAAAAAAGGTTGTCACTCAGCCGGCTGGCCACTATAAATAACCCCTGGGCTTTTTGGACCACTGTGGCCCTAATTCATTAGATGCAATTATACATGCAACGCTAACAGACGCACACGTACCTGTGCACACATCATGTCACCGTTCTGTTCTTCTCTTAAGTTATTTTATTACTTTTTGGCTTCAGCGCTTTGTTTTTAACAGTGATTTATTTTTAAATGTGAAGATATAGAAAAGAAAATCAGTCAGCACGATGGCACAGTTGCAGAGCTGCTGCCTCTCAGCAAGCAGGTCGCCGGATCAAATCCCAGCCGGGGGTCTCTCTGAGTGGAGTTTTCAAATTCCATTCACGTGTGGGTTTTTGTTGGAGAAAAATATTCTCGCTTCATCGCACGTACTCGAAAGAAGCCACACTCGACAGCAGGCGAAGATTTTTAAACTGCGTTTACTTGCAAAGTCAGATTTTCAGGACGGGTTACACAGATACACAGGAAGTACTGTACACACATGAAGACAAGTCAGGAGAACCTGCCACTGGCAGTGTGTGCAGCTTGTTTTTATACACGTATCATTGAAGCAACAGCTGCATGCTGCAGCCTCACCCAGCTCCACATCCAGCTCTTTCTGCCAACCCAAACATATGATTCATGGGCAGCGTTAACAATGTACGTAGTTAAAAATATCCAAAACCTTTGAACAAAAGTTTCCTAACTGTTCAGCTCCACCTCTCGCACAGTGATGGCTGGATATGAGCACCAGTGTCCCCGTGACCCAGAAAGGAAGAAGGAGGTAAAGATGATGGATGGATGGATGGATGGATGGATGGATGGATGGATTTGAAAACCACACTAGATTTTAATAAAGGTCTGCAAACTCAGGATCAGAACTGAAGTTATTCCAACAACTGTATTTAAACACACCTACAGTGATTGTGTTTGGATTTTTCTGAAACACTCCTGAAGTCATCATTGGATGAACATACCCCAACGAAGATGGTTACTACAGCTAATTGATGCTAATAACCCCAAAATGACTGTACTTCAGTTAGTTTTACAAATATTGAGCTAAACTTTGCTGTGGCAATAGCTGAGAGTCATCACCATAACATTCTTTGAGTGCTAACAGATCATTTTAGGTTTAATTTTCTGAAATGAAAGTCAATAAGCAATGTGCATTCTTGTCCTTTTTGAATACATGTCTTGCTTTAGAGGAGATGGAAACATGTTTTATGAATAAATATAGACAAAATGAACAATGAGCAAGAACAATCTGTGGGTTTTCCTTTAGTAGAATAATACAATAAAATGAAAACCTAAAAAAAAAAAAAAATGCAGCGATGAACAGATGGTGAACATTGGAGAGTCAAGATTTTGGAAATTAGAAAATATTTACCCTTAATTTTTTTTTGCCAAAAGAAACTAAATACACATTTTTCCATATAACAGTCAATCTGATCTCTTTCCATGCTGCTTATTTGAACCATCAGTGAAGGATTTTTTAAGAACTTCTGAAAAGTTAGATGCTTTGCAACTTCTTGTACATCACTTTACCTGAAATAATGAAGAGGGTTTTTTTGTATCACCATCCCCTGAAGCGCCCCCTCATCCCTCCCTCCCAGAGAGTGTTTTACCAACATAGCATCTGCAGTTTGCTTTCTGTTCCAATATCATGGTGGTAATTAACTGGCAAAATGTAAGCTACAGCATGTCAAGGTATGGCCGCATCATTATTCCCCAACAACCTGCAAGCATATGGCACCAAATGTTACATTTCACTAATAACCCCTGAGAGAAGCAGCACGAGGAAAAGGGAAGGTTGGGTTGAGACATCGAGGGCTCAGCAATCGAGCAGAGAGCTTTCAGCTCATTCTGACAACATGATCAGTTTATAGGGTTCTAAGATGCTTGAAGCTGTTTAGATTAAAATGAAATCTGAGACAATCAAGGGACTAATTTCACTGCACATAGTGATTAATTCTGGTGTTTTTTCAGAAGCAGCACAAAGGTCTAGTTCAGCGTTCTGGAGCACTGCCAAGCTCAAAGACGTGACAACAGGGTGGCATCTGCTTCTGGATTTTCTAAATCTGGTTTTGTATCTTTACCTGTAATATTTTCTATTTCTGATTGCTATTATTCTGAATTTTATGGGAGCCAATTGAAAAAAAAAATCTAAAAATATGATTTATTCAAACTCTCAGAACTCCTGTAGCAGCATTTTTAATTAATTGCAAACATTTTAGAGAGTTTTTTGATGCCCAGATGATAAAGTATTAAAATAATCCATTCTCGAAGAAATAAATGTATGAAACATATTCTCAACAGTTCTTTAACTAAATTATAATGAATAAACTAAATTCAAGGGCAGCACGGTGGAGCAACTGGTCCAGAGTGTACCCCGTCTCTCGTACAGTGATTGTTGGACATGGGCACTGGCGACCCCCGTGACCTAAAATGCAAGAAGCAGGTAAAAGATAACGGATGGATGGAAACTTAATTGAAATTCTGATGGAGTTCTGATGATATTTTTGAGATATATCATATTATTTAACTTTTTTCAATTGGCTTTCTATAAAATTCAGAATAGAATTGAAACTTTTACTTCTAACTTGATAAACACTTAACTATCAAATATCATCTGATATTAATTTCAACCTTTATTTTTACAGGTTAGTCTCATTGAGCCTCGAGGACTCTCACAAGAGAGACCTGTTTTAAACAAAGAATGATGACAACAGTAAATCATTAAACATATAAAATGAAAAATAAATGGAAAAAAAATGATACTAAAAAAACACAACAAAAACAGCTACATTATAAAGTGATGTCAAATCTACAAACAGGAACATGTCTGCACTGGGTTTTGCCATGAACATAACAGATGTTTAAAGTCACTCAGAGAGGTCAAGGTCGAGAGCTTCAGATCTTTTTACAAGATATTCCAGGAAACAGGAGCAGAGCAGGAGAAGACCCTTTTGCCAAGTTCAGTTCTCACTGAGGGAACGCTGCAGGTAATCATGTCCTGAGAGCGCACGCTGTAGCTGCACTCACGCAGTGACATGTAAGAGGAGATGTATGAAGGCAGCAGACCAAGAAGTGATTTAAAGATTTAAAGATTCTACTTCTGGCTTTCAGCTAGCATTTCTGCCATTATGACTAAGCTAACCTTTTCTTGCAATTTGCTAACGTTTTGCTACTTGTGAGTCTTAACTGGCATTTTATGGCTTTTTGGCTAATGTTTTGCTACGTGGCTCTAAGCTAGCATTTTCAGCCTTTTGCTAGTGCTTAGCTACTTTTCACTCTTAGCTAGGTTTTTCCTCTATTTGTTAACATTTTGACCATCTGTCTCTTTAACTAGTTTTTTTGTGTGCTTTTTCCAAGTTTTTCGCTCCTTCTGGCTCTTAGTTAACATTTTCCTGAAGTTTGTTCGCGTTTCGCTAGCTTTTCTACAAATCATTTAACTGTTTATGGCTACATTTATAACTGTTCAAATTAATCAAGCAGTGACTGTTCAGCGATTGAAGATTTACAGTTTTATTTTTTAGCTTCTTCGGCAGCTTTCAGAAAAATCATTCAGCAATACGCACTCAATTCAGTTCCATTCAATTTGTTTATATATAGTGCCAAATCACAAGGGCATTGTACAGAAACATTCACATACAGTACATATAAAGTCAGTTAATGGGGCAGCTGTGGCTGAGTGGTTAGAGTAATCGTCCTCCAATGCAATAGTTGAGGGTTCGATTCCACCAGCAGTCACATGCCAAAGTGTTCCTGGGCATGACCCTGAACCCCTCATTGCCTCCAATGTGTGCCCCATCAGTGTATTTTTATATTTATTAAACCTATATTTAACCAGATAAAAAAACTCCTTGAGATCAAGACCTCTTTCACAAGGGTGACCTTGGCAAGAACAGGCAGCAGCGCACCTCATTAAAACAAAACAAGCAACAAGATTAGACTTCAGAAATATATAAAACATACAATAGAAGAGTGAAGGGCAATAATTGTAATAAGTGATAATTTAAAAAAAATGACAATTGAACAGGGTTAACAGGGCTGGATTCCGCCAGCGGTCACATGCCAACGTGTTGCTGGGCAAGACACTGAACCCCTCATTGTCTCCGATGTGTGTCCCATCAGTGTATGAATGTGATAAAGCACTGATTAGAGTGCTTTATGAATGGGTGAATGAGGGCACAAATTGCATTGTAGAGCTCTTTGAGTGTCTTGATAAGATGGAAAGGCACTATATAAGTACAGTTCATTTACCATTTAATAACGTTATTTATCTAAGGAGCCAACAGATTGCTTTGAGTTTTCACTTCTTCACACTCTCCCATCCTAAGCAAGCACAGAGGCAACAGTGGAAAGGAAAAACTCTCATGAGTAAGAACCATCCAGCAGAACCAGGCTCAGGACAAGCGGCCATCTGCTTTGACCAGCTGGAATTGAGAGGAACAGGAAGGAGAAAACTGTCACACAATGACATGTCAAGGATGGAGGCCATCAGCTTATCTCTTGGAGGAAAAAAGACAGAAATCACATGTTTTAAGAAAGAATAATTACATTTATTCATTTGTATGCATTTGTTACTGTTCTTTTGATGAAATGAGGGCAATTTGTCCTTCAGTAGTCTAAGGTTATAGCAGCATAGGATAAGGAATAGGTCAGGAAACCAAGCCGGCCAACTAGAGGATTTATTAAAAAGGAAAATTTTCCCAGAAAATGCTATTTTTTCTAGTTCCCCTTTTCATTTTTTTTTTACTCCTGTAAAATTCACAGGCTAATTAGAGGGAGAGAAAAAAAGTGTAGCGCTTGAATCAATTCTTTTAAGAGATTAAAATGCCTTGCGGACAATCCTGCTGTAATTTGCCCAAAGGTGGAAACATGGGTCCTTCATGTTGTTTTTTGTTGAATTTGAAAAAGGGAAAACTTGAATATAATTGTAGTTAATTCTGAAGAAGTTTTGGCTGTGTGCTGATAGGAGCTTCAGGATTCATTGTAAACACAAGTATTGCGTCAGCAGTCTCTTGAAATGATGGCATCACACATGTGAAGTACGTATATGTGCAGCAAGGAAGACAATAACATGCTGGAGACTGGTGATGGCAGCTGGTCACAGAGGTTGTTGTCACGATGGCAGTAATGAGTCTGAGCCAATGGCTGCCTCACTGTCATCATCTGCTTTTTGATTGGCTCTCTGACAGTTTACTCAGCTAATCACTGGAAGAATCCACTCTACCTGTTTAGAAACTTGCGTGTACTTACACATCCATGCATTCCCACACACACTCAGCGGCCAAACGCCACACAGGGAAACTCAGTGTGTATTTCAGTGTGTCTCTCTGGTCCTGTCATCAATAATGCATGACTTTGGGAGGATGAAAGGCTGTTTTGGCTTCAGGCATGCGTCTCATATGGAGAGAGAGAGACATCATTGCTAGCAGTTATAATTGTACATCCACAAAGTGAACGCTTCGTCACACGGTTTTTGTCTGTAGAGCTGTTCGTTATGGAAAAGGGCTGGTTTGGGACTAAAATGCTTGTATTTTTATGTGTATAGAGGTGTTTTGTATTTTTTCTGTCTAATCTGGCCTAAGGATAACAAATGGTAAAAGGTATTCTTATTGTTATGAAGTTAGTACAACAGAACCGTGTTTAAGGCTGTATTGTGGACACAAGTCAGACTTAATAATTGCAATCTGGCAACTTTGGAGTTTTGGTAAAACACTAAACTCTTGGGTATGTTCTTTAGAGCATTCTTAAAGAGATAGATTAGATGTTCTATGAAGAATTTGTCTACCGTCACTATCTGACATGGAGTAGGCAGCTGTCCGTGTTATCTCAGTTTGGAGAATAGATGATAGATGGCTTGTCAAATTGGGGCTGATGTTAAAGCAGATGTTAAAGCAGACTTTAGCCATCTAAGGAGCTGGCTAAGGAACATTTGTTTTGTGTGTGCAATATTTTTTTTATTGTTTCAGCTTTATATACACACGGAAATGCAATTTAAAGAGTGCAAAAACAGTGATTTTCACAGACTGAAAAAATCTGGAAACACTAACCTTGTGTTTTTGTGTAGACAACCGAAATGCAACCTTTTAGAAATGATAATGTCAAAGTTTCATCTCCATGTTAACCTACAACCTGAAGGCATTCTTTTCTTGACATTGTTTTCACACTTCGGACCCAACATGCAAGCATTCTGTGCAAACTTTAAGCCTGTTTTTAAAGTATATATGTGGCAATATAACAGCACCACATACAGGCCAGACATAGTTACTGCAGCATTTTGGGTCAATTTTTCTTACTGTGCGGGTGAAAACATCTCTTATTATAATCATTCTTGTCATCAAGGTTTACAAGAATCTTTTTGAAACAAAAAGTAAAGAACGCTGTTTGGGAAAACCTGGATTTCCATGTGGATGAGGCCTAAAACAACTCAAATCCTTAATACAGTATATCTTCGTGGTTCAGGCAAACACTAATTAATAACATACACTGCATCAGTTTTGCACAAAATCTACATTTACATAGAAGTCTTTGTTTGTTTACATTTCATTGCAAAAAAAGAAGAACTATAAAGTTTCAGAATGAACCACACACTGTTTTAGAGTAACTATATGATACAAAGTAGTGCAGCGTTAAAAAATAAAAAAAATAAAAATGAAGCATTGCATGAACTTGTGCTTCAATTCTCGATTGTGCAACTAAGGACAATGAGAAGCCCTTTTTTATGAAAGTAAATTGAACTGTCTTCATCATTTTGATTGCTGTTATTTTGACAAATTAGCGCCGTTGTTTTGATTTGAAATGTGAATAATACATACCAAACATTTCCCTCATAATTTAATAAATAATCAAAATTTTATTAATGACCCACTTAAACTGTCTGATTTTTAATTTAGTCATGCTGTTTAATTATATTTTTGATTTTTTTTTTAAATAAAATTGCACAATGACTTTGGTCTGCAGAGAATTTCTTAAAGGTAGAAGCAGAAATGCTTACGTGAAGGGGTTACTCGTATGTGATTTTAAGACGCTTCTAAGTGGCTGTTATGTTTAAAATTAGTGTTTATGTAATTATTTTAAGTTTACATATACTGTACTGTATAAGTTTTATTTGTTCAAGGCAGTCAAATTTGTTCATAACTTTATTATTAGTGAGCCTAAGATTTACCAGATC